>SJYT01030633.1:199594-218813 GCA_006410635.1 Cephalophus harveyi
ATGGCTACTCCATTTCTTCTGAGGGATTCCTGCCCGCAGTAGTAGATATAATGGTCATCTGAGTTAAATTCACCCATTCCAGTCCATTTTAGTTCGCTGATTCCTAGAATGTCGACGTTCACCCTTGTCATCTCTTGTTTGACCACTTCCAATTTGCCTTGATTCATGGACCTGACATTCCAGGTTCCTATGCAGTATTGCTCTTTACAGCATCGGATCTTGCTTCTATCACCAGTCACATGCACAACTGGGTATTGTTTTCACTTTGGCTCCGTACCTTCATTCTTTCTGGACTTATTGCTCCACTGATCTCCAGTAGCATATTGGGCACCTAATGACCTGGGGAGTTCCTCTTTTGATATCCTATCATTTTGCCTGCTCATACTGTTCATGGGATTCTCAAGGCAAGAATACTGAAGTGGCTTGCCATTCCCTTCTCCAGTGGACCACGTTCTGTCAGCCCTCTCCACCATGACCTGCCCGTCTTGGGTTGCCCTGCAGGCATGGCTTGGTTTCATTGAGTTAGACAAAGCTGTGGTCCTAGTGTGCTTAGATTGACTAGTTTTCTGTGAGTATGGTTTCGGTATGTCTGCCCTCTGATGCCCTCTTGCACCACTTATCATCTTACTTGGGTTTCTCTTACCTTGGGTGTGGGGTATCTCTTCACGGCTGCTTCAGCAAAGCACAGCCGCTGCTCCTTACCTTGGACGAGGGGTATCTCCTTACTGCCGCCGTTCTGACCTTTGATTAATTAATTACTTGTTTCTATCTGTGCTGGGCCTTCATGGCCGTGGGTGGGCTTTCTCTTACTGCAGTGAATGGGGGATGCTCTTTAGTTGCAGTGTGCACATTTCTCTTGTTGTGATGCATGGCTCTAGAGTACACAGTTCAGTACTTGTGGCATACAGGCTTGGTTGCCCTACAGCATGTGGAATCTTCCTGGACCAGGGACTGAACCCATGTCCTCTACATTGGCTGGCAGACTCCTGTCCATGGGACTACCAGAGAATTCTCATGTGTTACATTTGAACACACTTCTTATCATACAAAAGTCAGTGGTGTTGTTTGTGGCCTCTTATCCCTGCCCTTCCCCTGGAACTCACCATGAGAGGCCACACTGGTTCCCTGATTCTGCCTACAGAAATGTAACCCTCGTCTCCCAAGAAGTGAGGTCACTGGGCCTTAGGTCTTGACCTTTCAACAAGCTGTGACTTGTGATTATTTCATCCTAATGAGATTCTGGTGCCAGCCTGGCAGCTGGAACTTGAGCTCCAGAGAAGAACTTGCCTTAATGAGTTGGCATGCTTTCGGGGTATCTAGTGAAGTATTTCTTGCCTCCCCATCAGTACAGGCCTCTTCCAGGGTGTTTCTTCTGCCGTCTATGGGAAGCCTTCAGTGGGAAGGGTGGATTGTGGTTGTCTGGTGATGATTATGCCCTTCCTTAGCTGAATCAAACAATCCTGCCCATGGAGCACGTGGAGTAAGAAAGGACAAGAATTGGAGGGAAAAGGGACCTGGACTCTCATCGCAACTCTGCCATAAGGGATGTCACTTTACCTCTCTGGGCTGTAGGTTCCTTATTTGTAAGGTCAATGTCTTAGACTAGATTATCACTAAGGCTCGTTCCCACTCTGATACACGACTGTGTGTAGGCATATCCAACACAAAGGACAGCCATGTACCTGACACAGAATCTGTGAGCCACAGAAATCCTCGTCAGCCTCAATAGATATACCCACTCCCCAAGATTTAGCCATGACTTCTGGAATCTGGACCGTTTCACGGCTCAAGTCACTCTTCAGACCACAGCATCAAGATGGGGCACTGCCTCTGGAAACCTATATGGCACCCTGGATGGATGAAAGAAGAGCTCCTTGAGAGGCTAGGAAGCCTATGGGTTGGTGTGGCAGATAAAATGGAGGCCACCAAAAAAAGTCCTAACCCCCAGAATTTGTGAATATGTTGCCTTACATGGCAAAACTCAACATCAGAAAACCAAGATCATGGCATCTTGTCGCCTCACTTCATGGCAAATAGATGGGGAAACAGTGGAAAGAGTGACTGACATTATTTTTTGGAGCTCCAAAATCACTGCCGATGGTGACTGCAGCCATGAAATTAAAAGACGCTTACTCCTTGGAAGAAAAGTTATGACCAACCACATGCTAGTAAAGTCATGCTCAAAATCCTCCAAGCCAGGCTTCAGCAGTACGTGAACCGTGAACTCCCTGATGTTCAAGCTGGTTTTAGAAAAGGCAGAGGAACCAGAGATCATATTGCCACATTCGCTGGATCATGGAAAAAGCAAGAGAGTTCCAGAAAAACATCTATTTCTGCTTTATTGACTATGCCAAAGCCTTTGACTGTGTAGATCACAATAAACTGTGGAAAATTCTGAAAGATATGGGAATACCAGACCACCTAACCTGCCTCTTGAGAAATCTGTATGCAGGTCAGGAAGCAACAGTTAGAACTGGGCATGGAACAACAGACTGGTTCCAAATAGGAAAAGGAGTACGTCAAGGCTGTATATTGTCACCCTGCTTATTTAATTTATATGCAGAGTCCATCATGAGAAACACTGGGCTGGAAGAAGCACAAGGTGGAATCAAGATTGCTGGGAGAAATATCAATAACCTCAATCAAAGGTCCGTCTAGTCAAGGCTCTGGTTTTTCCAGTGGTAATATATGGATGTGAGAGTTGGACTGTGAAGAAAGCTGAGCACTGAAGAATTGTGGCTTTTGAACTGTGGTGTTAGAGAAAACTCCTGAGAGTCCCTTGGACTGCAAGGATATCCAACCAGTCCATTCTGAAGAAGATCAGCCCTGGGTTTTCTTTGGAAGGAATGATGTTAAAGCTGAAACTCCAGTACTTTGGCCACCTCATGCGAAGAGTTGACTCACTGGAAAAGACTCTGATGCTGGGAGGGATTGGGGGCAGGAGGAGAAGGGGATGACAGAGGATGAGATGGCTGGGTGGCATCACCGACTCGATGGAAGTGAGTTTGAGTGAACTCCGGGAGTTGATGATGAACAGGGAGGCCTGGCATGCTATGATTCATGGGGTCACAGAGTTGGACACAACTGAGGAACTGAACTAACTAACTCACTAGACAGCATATTATAAAGCAGAGACATTACTTTGCCAGCAAAAGTCTGTCTAGTCAAAGCTATGGTTTTTTCCAGTAGTCATGTATGGATGTGAGAGTTGGACTATAAAGAAAGCTGAGCACAGAAGAATTGATGCTTTTGAACTGTGATGTTGGAGAAGACCTTGAGAGTCCCTTGGACTGCAAGGAGATCCAACCAGTCCATCCTAAAGGAAGTCAGTCCTGAATATTCATTGGAAGGACTGATGTTGAAACTGAAACTCCAATACTTTGGCCACCTGATGTGAAGAGCTGACTCATTTGAAAAGACCCTGATACTGGGAAAGATTGAAGGCAGGAGGAGAAGGGGACAACAGAGGATGGGATAGTTGGATGGCAACACCGACTCAACGGACATGAGTTTGAGTAAACTCTGGGAGTTGGCGATAGACAAGGGAGGCCTGGCGTGCTGCAGTTCATGGGGTCACAAAGAGTCGGACATGACTGAGTGACTGAACTGAACTGAACTGACATGATAAAAGAGACTTCACAGGTGAGATTATCCTGGGTTTTCCAGATGCATCTAATGGAATCACAAGGATCCTAGTGACTGAAAGAGGGAGACAAGAGAGCCAGAGTCAGAGAAAATGTGATGATGACTCCAGATGAATCAGAGATCAGAGAGAAACAGATTTGAAGATCATTTAATTACATGCTATTTGTATCAATTTAAAATTTCCATTTATTCTTTGAATTGTATATTTCTTCTCTAAATCAATAATTGGTAATGCCCTACTGTAATCTACAGTGCAATGCACTGTAGATTAAAATCTAAGTCAAGGGAACATCCAAAATCATGGGAGTGGACACAGTTCCATGTAAAGTGGCAGCATAGCAGCTTATGGCGTTGAAGATGTCGGAAGAGGCTGTGAGAGAAGGAATGCAGGCCACTTCCAGAAGCCAGAAAAGGCCAGAAAAAGGATTCTTCTTCAACTTTCATCCGAAGGAATACAGTCCCCCACTCATTTTAGACTTCTGACCTCCTGAACTGTTCAATAATGAATCTATGTTGTTTTAAGCCATTGCATGCTTGCTAAGTCACTTCAGTCGTGTCCGACTTTTTGTCATCCTATAGACTGTAGTCCGCCAGGCTCCTCTGTCCATGGGGATTCTCCAGGCCATTCCCTTCTCTAAGGGATCTTCCCTACCCAGGGACCGAACCCTCATCTCTTAACATCTCCTGCGTTGGCAAGCCGGTTCTTTACCACTAGCACCCCCTGAGAAGACCTTTAAACCATTAAGTTTCTGACAATTTGTAAGAGTAGCCATAAGACACTAATACTGCTGGTCCTGAGCAAGTCTGGAGGAAAGCTGATGCTCTTAAGGCACTTTTCTAGAAAGGGCAGGGCTCAGAGGACTGACTGGGCCTCAGAGACACACTTCCTTGTAGTTATTGTAGGTGTCCTTTGACTTACTGCTAGGAGGGCAGTCTGTAGATTTCCTCCTGCACAGGGAACAGGCAAACAGGACCAGAAATAGAACAGAAAGAGCAGCAGTAGGAGCTGAAGCTAGAAGTATGCAGCTGCATCTGAGGGTCTGGCTCCTGTGGGTAAGGAGGACAGAAAGCACCCAACAGAGGGGTCTGGGGAGGATCACTGCTCAAAATGGGGGAGCTTGAGTGAGGCGACGTCACCTGTGGAAGGAAGCTGTGATGCTGCTGAGGACAGTATCTATGAAGTTCTTGTCAAAGGTGGCTGGATGATGCAGTGAAAGTACACGTACAGGGCCTGTGGTGAGCGGCTGCCAGTCAGGCCCAGCAAGTGAGACTGGAAAGAGCTATAGTCTCTGAAGTGTTTTTCTATTCATGATCACCTTTGATTCTCATAAAACAACAAGACAGATAGTGTTAGTGTACCTAATGTATAGGTTGGTAAACTAAGGCTAACCAGTAGCCTTTGAAAAGAGGAAGCTGGGTCTTTCTCATTCATTATGATGTCCCACGTTTACTCAGAGGAGACTGGGTCTTGCATTGTGATATCCCAGGAGCCTGGCCCAATGCCCAGTATAAAATAGACATTCACTAAATATTTCTTGACCCACAGATGGAAGCATAGAGAGATGAAGTAAGTTACTCATCTACAGAGTCTACAAAGCCAGAATGTGAAAGAGTCAAATCTTGAATTCTAGTTTTTGAATACCAAATTTTATGTTCTTTCCATTATATCAAACTTGTAAAACACAGTGTTTCCCAGGCTTCTCCTACATAAGACTCGTTAGATGTCTGGCAGTATTCAGAAATTCAGGGCATCGTCCTCACACCAGTAATGCTGGGGGACTCCTTCTGTTTGATAACGCAACCAAATTATGTCCACTGTGGTATCTATGGGGCTTCCCAGGTGGCTCAGATGGTAAAGAATCTGCCTGTAATGCAGAAAAAGCCAGAGACCTGGGTTCAACCCCTGGGTCGGGAAGATCCCCTGTCATCTGTGAAGGGCAATGTCTTCAGATGGGTCCTGGGAAGCCTACTCTCACCCATGTCTTCTGAACGGCAGATGGCCAGGTCAAGGAGTGCTGCCTAAGGCAGCCACCACATGAAGCTTGCAGTCTGGGCTACATAGTAAGGCAGTCAGTGTGGAGTCAGGTTACTGTGACTCGAATTGCCCTTTTAGAAATATAGGGAGCACTGTGCTGAGAGTCAGGATTGGTGCCCATGTGAACCCAGGCCTCAGTTTTTCAATTGGTAAATTGAGTGGGTAGGGACTAGATAGGCTCCAAGAGTATGTGAAGTTGTCTTTCTGATTTCCTACTTCCTCTTATTAGTACCTTTTATTACTGTTATCTGGATTTTTTAGCCTCACTGATTTCTATATATCAAATGGTTCAGATAAGACACATCTTAAAGAAATATGGGTTCTGTTTAAGAAAAGCTATGAACCGCTCGGAATTTATGTTTGAAGAGCGTTGAGGGAAAGCCAGGACCTTGCAAAGAGGAATAAAATAAAATTCTCTTGAGTGGAGATAACTACAGTGTAATTCTCCTTAGAGTGGAAAGATAATCTTTACTCATTTAAGATGGAGAAAGACTGGTCTGATATAAGTTGAAGAGATATCTGGGGGTCATTTTACTTCTGTGTTTTTTTTTTTCCTGACTTGTTATAAAAATCAGTGGAAATAATGCACAAGAGACCACTCTGTAAACAGGGAAGCGGCATAGTAGAGTAACACGAGGCCCAGCCTGATAGTGGACTTCCCAGCCATAGCAGTCTGAAGCAGGGGTTGCTGCTCTGTCTTGATTTAAGAATCCTGACCCTCTGGGACTTCCCTAGTGGTCCAGTGATTGAGACTCTGCGCTCTGAACGCAGAGGCCCTGGTTTAATCCCTTGTCAGGGAACTAGATCCCACTTGCCACAACCAAGAGGTAGCATGCTGCAACGGAAGATCCTGCATACCACAAGGAAGATCAGAAATCCCATGTGCCACAACTAAGACCCTGTGCGACCAAATACCGAAATAAATATTTTTTAAAAAAACTTAAAAAATAAGCAGTCTTGACCCTAAAAGACAGGAGGCTTACTTGGCCCATGTATCCATGCATAACATATTTAGGACTTTTGGGACATGACAAAAGAATTCGCTGAGGACTGAGCACATTTACATGTGGAAATGCATCAGGTTCTAGAAATTGCATGGGGGTTCAGATCCAGGGTCCAGTTCTCCCGCTGAAGAATACGTGAGGACCTTTTACCTGGTACTATCATGGTAGTCTAGTTTTTCTTACCTAAAGCATTATGATCAATTTTGACTCTTTCCACTTCTTGCTTTATAATTCTTAGTACTATTTGCTAGTCATACTTAATAAAAACACATTATTGGATATCAAGTCTTAGTTAATTTTTGTGGAAGCTGTTATTATTTGGAAGTATGCTGGATTTACTCGATTTACTCGGCTTACTTTTAATGGAACTGGCTGCATACACGGTGTGGAAGCTCCCTGTGTCTTTGTTATGGTACCCTGACCTGAACTTGCATTCTCTTCAGCAACTGTCTTCTCTCTGATATGTTGGTATGGCTTCACGAGGAAGCATTGGACAAGGTAATAAGAGATATTATGCTGGCAATAAGGAATTATTTATTTATTCCTCGTAAATAAAACAAGAATGGTCTACAATGAGAATGTCTCAAATGAGAGTGGCCTGTTTATTCTGAAGTAGATAGAAATTAAATTCACTTTTGTAGCAACAGCATAAAATGCTCCTGTTTAATATCTTCACCTTCAATATTGCTTGTGCTACACAAATAGAAAATATTGTTCAAGTATCATTCCTCAGATCATATATTCTGCTTTGCCTAAGAATTATTCTTCTTCATTGACTAAGACACTGTGTTTATACCCCAAAAGTATCCATTCCAACAGTGGTGTATATTCAGGGAGCTGCCGAGAGTGGGAGGAATCAGTGCATTTGCTGCTACTCCTCCTTCATTCAAGCTTTTAACACTGATTCTTCCCTATTTATTCCTTAACTGTAAGTTATATCAAAAACATTGAGCATATTAAAAAAGTGTAACCAAAATAATTAGTGCTTTCAAAATGAAGACTTTAGAGAAGGTAAGAGTTTCAGTTCTATGGGACTGGCAACCCTCCAGTGCAATTGTCGGGCCCTCACACAAGTGCTTCATTCCCTTCTCTTATTTTTTCTGTCTTTGCTTTTCCCTCTGTCTTCTATCTTTGTTTTAGTGGCCCTCTTCCCTCCTCAATCTCTATTTTCTCCTTAAAAGCAAATGCATCCTTCCCATCTATAACTCTGGATGCAGAATAAGCATGAAGAGCCAGCACACAGACTGGAAGTGGGCTTCCCCTGCCAATAAAGATTAATTCAGACTTATTGTCTTTCCTGTGACACATGTACAAACATAAATTTAAGAAATATTGCTTGCTAGGGAAACAAGAAAGTTTAGCAAATTCTGGAAGTCTTGTGTTCCATGAGGAAATGATTATAATTAAAACCTCATGTAAGACAAAAGTAAGCTGAGTCAATTGGCTTCTTTACCCCTGAGGTCAAAGTCAAGATGGAAAGTCAGCGTTCTTCAAAAGGCAACCAGGTGCTTAGATGGAGTGGAAGAAGGATTCCTAACGACTCCTGTCTTTCAGAAAGATTTAGAGGTTAAGTTTCTGCAGGAAATGTAATTAGCAGTACTTTCCCCAACACCTCTATCAGCAGCAGGAGCAGCCCACAACTTTTTAAAAATTCATGTTTCCATAACTGCATGAGTAAAGTCATTCAAACCTTTTACCCTGAAAAAGGAAAAGGGAAAATAAAGTGGAAATAGGGGAGAAACAACCAAAAGACATGAGATTGATAAGGAGCTTTCCTGTGAACATGTTGAGCCAGCTCGAGAAAAAGGACTCAGCCTGCATCATGAAGGACTAAGGTTGACGAGAGGGAATATGACGACCCTGGGATTCCTTTGGAAGGAATGATGCTAAAGCTGAAACTCCAGTACTTTGGCCACCTCATGAGAAGAGTCGACTCATTGGAAAAAACTCTGATGCTGGAAGGGATTGGGGGCAGGAGGAGAAGGGGACGATCAAGGATGAGATGGCTGGATGGCATCACGGACTCGATGGATGTGAGTCTGAGTGAACTCCGGGAGATGGTGATGAACAGGGAGGCCTGGCGTGCTGCGATTCATGGGGTCGCAAAGAGTCGGACATGACTGAGCTACTGAACTGAACTGAACTGAACTGAAACCAACTAGGCTATATGGCACCTCTGTGTGAATTTGAAAGCATTACCTCCTCTGGGTGAAGGAATTAGGGAAAGATGCCTCTTCTGGCTGGGTGCAGCCAGTGCTAGAACTTGTAGCTTGGCAAGCAGAACAAGAACTGACGCTCAGCCTCACTCGCCCCTTCGCTTAACACATCTGTACGGGTCACAATCCACCCAACTGCATACAATAGCTCTATCAGTGTTTACTAAGAACTTACTTTATGCCAAGCACTTATCATGAAAAGAGTGAAAGTGTTAGTCACTCAGTCATGTCTGACTCTTTGTGACCCATAGACTATAGCCTGCCAGGCCCCTCTGTGGGATTCTCCAGGCAAGAATACTAGGGTGGGTAGCCTTATACTATGCTTTATATGATTCTCAAAATAGCTCCATAAAATAGTTTTAGAAAGATGAATATCCATCTTTCAGACTAATAAAATAAAATTCAAAGAAATAATGTGAGGCAGGATTTCCAGCTATGACCAAATGAAAGAAAGAGTTAGTTGCTCAGTCTTGTCTAACTCTTTGTGATCCCATGGATTATAACCCCAGGCTCCTCTGTCTATTGAGATTTCCCAGGCAAGAATACTGGAGTGGGTTGCCATTTCCTCCTCCAGGAGATCTTCCCAACCCAGGGACTGAACCTGGATCTCCTGCGTTGCAGGCAGCTTCTTTACTCTGAGTCACTACTTGCAAATTCTCTCCCTCAAAAGTAACTTTTAAGGTGGAAAACAGGGCTTCCCTGGTGGCTCACACAGTAAAGAGTCTGCCTGCAATGCGAGAGACCCAGGTTCAGTCCCTGAGTCAGGAAGATCCCCTGGAGAAGGAAATGGCAACCCACTCCAGTATTTTTGCCTGGAAAATCCCATGGATGGGGGAGCCTGGGGCTACAGTACATGGGATCGCAAAGAGTAGGACATGACTGAGTGACTGAACAACAACAATCAGGAAAAGTTGAGTGGTCTCTTAGTGTGAGTCAAAATGTTCATTCCTCTATTTTCTGAAAGAGTATATGAAAAATTAACAATACTTGCTCTTTAAATATTTGATAGAATTTACCAGTGAGGACATCTAGGTTTGGGCTTTTCCCTGATACTAAACCTAGAAAAAGGCATCACAAGGAAAAAACAAAACCCCACTATCCCTCACAGACATAGATAGAAAAAGCCTTCACAAAATAAGCAAGCAAAATTTAGCAACATATGAAAAGGATGACACTGTGATCAACTGGAAATTATCCAAGAATACAAGGCTTAACATTCACAAAGAAATCAATATAATATATTAATAGGATAAAGGACAAGACTATCTAAATAGAAACAGAAAAGGAATTTGAGAAAATCCAACATCCATTTATGATAATATCTCTCTACAGAATGGTAGTAGTAGGAAATTTCCTAAATTTGATAAACAACATCTATGAAAAAACCCACACCTAACAACATACCTGATGAAAGACTCAAAGCTTTCTCCCAAAATTGTAGAAAAGGCAAAAATGTCTGCTTTCATCATTTCTGTTCAACATTGAACCTTACCAGTTTAATAAGGACATGAAAGAAAGATGAAAGAAGGAGGGAAGGAAGAAAGGGATGGAGATAAGGGAGAAATTAAAGACAAACAAATTGAAAAGGGAAAAAAGAAATTTTAGTATTACCAGGTGACATGATTCTTTATTTAGAAAACCCAAGAGAATTCACATGAGAAAGCAAAAACTAAAAGAACAAAAAAAAAAAAAAATGAATTTGGGAAGATCACTAGATATAAATTGATATACAAAAATTAATAATATTTCTATGTTCTAACCAAAAACAATTCTCCAAAGAGAATTAAGGAATCAATTCAAATGATAAAAGTGTCAGAAAAACACAACATTCTTAGGAATAGATTTAACAAAAATATAAGCCCTGCACACTGAAAATTACAGAGCATTGCTGAAAGAAATTAAGGGATAATATAAATAAAAAAAGAGACATATTTTCATGCATTGGAAAACTCAATAGTGTAAGGTAGCATTACTCTATAAATTGCTCTGTAAATTCAGTGCAATCCTCATCTCTTCAAAAACCCCAGCAGGCTTTCTTCCCCTCTTCCTTTCCTTCCTTCCTTTACTAAAAATCTACATGAAGATGCAAAGGACCTAGGATATATAAAACAATTTTCTTAAAAGAAGAAAAGAGTGGAGGATTTACATTATCTTCTTGCAAAGCTTTTTGTAAAGACAGTGTGATATTGGGGCGAGAGGCACATATATCAACAGAACAGATTTGAGAGTCCTAATGTTTATGAGCAGTTGATTTTTTACAAAGGTTCCTAGGCAATTCAATGAAGGAAAGGTATTCTTTTTAACAGTGCTGGGATAATTGGATATCCATACTGAAAAAACAAAAAACTTAGACCCCAGCCTCACACCATATACAAAAATTAACTCAAAACAAATATAGACCAAAGTATGAGAACTAAAACTGTACAGTTTCTAGAGAAAAAGAAAGAATAAAATCTTTTACTCTAAATTGAGAAGATAGATTTTCTCTGTGACACTAACATCACAATCAATTTTAAAAAAATTGATATATTATACCTCATAAAAATTTAAAACTTTTGTGTTTAAAAGACACCATTAAGAAAAACGAAATAAGCCACAGACTGGTTGAAAATATTTGCAAATTATATATTACGTAAAAGGTATGTATAACAATACAATTCAATAATAAGCCTGAAAATCCAGTTAAAAATGAGAGTCATATAATCCACTTCAAAGGGATTTAGTGAAAATTAAACAAGTTATGCACTGAAGCTCTCTTTTGGTACAATGTTTGGCATATAGTGAATAATATATGGCAGTGATAGTTATGATTAGAAAAGTTATCACTATTTTATAAATAAGCAAGTTGAACTCCAGAGATGGTAAAGAACTTGCCCTAGGACACTCAGGGTATAAGCAACAGCGTGAACCAGGTTCTACCTGGCAATACCCAGGAGAATTTAGAAAATTTCAGAGTGAGCTTCACATTAGGTGATTAAAAGGTGTTCCTTTGTACCATCCCATCATTCGTGGTGACCAAGGCTGCTCCACCTCCAGGATCCCTGTTCCATCAAGTTCTGCTATTAGGGGAGCTTGTGGGGAGAGGAAGAGGAAGAAGCAGCTTGCCTTTAGTGGGCAACCCTCATGGTTTCACAGTTCTCACTCATTCCCTCAATTCTCATGAATTGTTTAGACATTATTGTAGTTTATTATCATTAGTACTTGGAATAGAGAAAAATTTGGAAGCTACTTTAAATGTCTGTTAGTAAGGACTGGCCAAATTAACTATGATTTAACCATAACAAATTTAATTACAAACCTAATAGATACTTACTGTGAAAAAAATTTGGATAGGTGTGTGTACTGTCATAGAAATATATTTGATATATAGTTAAATGAAAAATGTAAAGCATTGTGAATATTATGGCCTCATTTTGATTTATATGATTTATTTTTTATAGAAAATATCCTAGAAGCATGTATGTGTATGTGTGCTTGCTAAGTCTCTTCAGTCATGTCCAACTCTCTGCGACCCTGTAGACTGTAGCCCACCAGGCTCCTCTGTCCATGGAATTCTCAGCAAGAATACTGGAGTGAGTCACCATGCCATCCTCCAGGCTATCTTCCCAACCCAGGGATTGAACCCACATCTCTTATGTTGCCTGCACTGGCAAGCAGGTTCTTTACCTGTATCATCACCTGGGAAGACTGGAAACATGCATATAAAACCATTATCACTGGTTACTTTTAGAGAGTAAGATCTTGATTCTAGAGCCAAGGGGATAATACACTTCTGTGTCATTAGAATTTCTCATATATTTCTTTTGTAATTAAAGAAATATAATATTTAAAAATGTTTTTATTTTTAAATTCTTATTTTTGTCTCATTTAAAAAAAGAAAGTTACTTAAAGTCACACAGCTAGTAAATTGCACAATCAGGATTTGAACTCAGTATCAAATCTATGCCTTCTTCACCATAACTTCCTCCTTTAGAAGGAAATTGGATGAGAAATTTGAAAGTGCTTCCTAAGCATAAAGTTATGAATCACTGATTCAGGTTATCAATAGAGATCTCAAATTCTCCTTTTTGGGAAATTCTAAAAAATGTATAGTGTTCTGGAATGGTTCAGGAAGGTGATGAGAGCCTTGTGTGTGTGTGCACTGACCAAATGACTTCTGAAAGGCCCTTTCTTATTCTTTTGTGATATAACGGAATAAGGAAATACCCGTATGCTGATTGTATCAAATTAGGTAGCAAACTTTCAAAATAGCAAGGTAGCAATCCTAGAAATGACCATCTAGTAATTCAATCCCTGTTAAAATAGTGGAACAAATATTAAGAGGAAAAAAATACTATCTAAGATAATGGAATTATGAGCAATAAGCATTATGGGTTTTAAAAGAACAAATCATGCCAGACAAAGTTGATTGCTTTTTTGATTAGTCGACTAAGGGGATAGAGTAGCTGTAATATATCTTGATTTTAGCAAAAGGTTTGATAGTGTCTCATGAAATTTTACTCAGGAAATTAATTGAAAATGGCCTAGAGATGAGCACTGTTGCGTGAACTTCAGAGTGGTAGCAGGACAGCAGAAGGGAATGAGAAATGGCGATGTATCATAGTGGGGAGACGTGGGGCGGGGAGGTCCAGGTTAGGGGTCAGTTCTATTTAATTATTTCATTACTTCTCAGGAAGAAGAGGAGGCAGCTCTTACGTGAGTGAAATTTATATTATATCTTATCTCTGTGCTTTCATGAAAAAATCCTTTGAAAGCTATCAAGTCTACCTGGTTTCCAGTCCCAGGTATAGCCTTGGTCTGGATCCCAGAAGAAGCCTTGTGTATGCCAGCAATATCATACAGTGTGGTCCCATAATGATATTTAGTTCTAATTCTGAAAAGTGAACGTGAAGTCACTCAGTCAGTCCTGCTCTTTGTGACCCCCATGGACTGTAACTTACTAGGCTCCAGTCTAGTGGGATTTTCCAAGCAAGAGTACTGGAGTGGGTTGCCGTTTCCTTCTCTAGGGGATCTTCCCAACCCAGGGACTGAACCCAGGTCTCCCACACTCCAGGCAGATGCTTTACCATCTGAACCACCAGGGAAGCCCTTCTAATTCTGAATGATGTGTTAAACATAACAGTCTTAGCCCAGAGCCCTACCTATCTTTGTCACCATGCCCTTATCCAACATAAGCTTCCTCTTAACCCCTAAATACCTGGGAACCCCCTAATATGTTGGAGCCCAGCATTTAACCCTAAAATCAACCCTCAGTACCTACTGTTTGCCAGGACCATGGTAGATATAAAGGATAAAGAATGTCATAAATGCAAAAGACAGAAAGAATAGTTCATGGTTTACAGTAGGTGACAGACACATTAAACTGATAATAATCACTGCATAATCAAATTTAAAGAACATTCTATGGAAAAATAGAGAAGTCTAAGAGTAACGTTAGATGAAGGAGAAGGGAAATTGGGGAGAGCCAAAAGGTTGTTGAGGCCCACTTCTAAAAGGAGGTGCTATTTGACCAGAGTCTTAAAAAATATTATGTAAGATGGGGAAGGAAAGGGAAATTCAGGCTGAAGATAGAGACAAGTTACCCAACCTCTGTAACTGATCTGTGTAATTCTAACAGAAATTTCAGCCCTAAGTGTTGTGGGGAGGATAAAGTGAAGGGTTGTCTGTATAGAGCAGAGCACTGTGCAGAGCACAGAATAGAGGTTCAACAGTTGGAAGCATTATGCTGCTGATGATGGTTAAGGGTGGGTTTCGGCAGGACACAAGGATGGAAAGACAAGTTTAGAACCAACTTGTAAAGAAGGATTTTGAAAGTCACATTAAGGAATCCAGACTTCATAAGGTAGACAATAGGAGGACGTTGATGGGCTTATAAACAGAGGCGGCAACTTGGCCAGAACTTGTTTTACCAAAATCAGTCTGATAGTGATGGAAGAAGAATATAAGGAAAGAGTGGCCAAAGTAAGGCCAGGTAAGAGGCTACTTACTCAAGTACAAATGAAGACCCAAACTGGGGCAGTTCCATTGGGAGCTGGAAAAAGGCTGTGAATCTGAGGTCTGTCTTAATAACTGAATGAAAGAGAATCAATATTAACTTGATCATATGGTTTTAGCAACTAGATATTTTGTAATGCCATTATCTGAAAAATGGAGCTCAGAAATGGAAAGTGGATCATGAATTTGATTTTCTGTCATCCCTTGGAAAGTTTCTGTGGACTTATGCAAATTGTGTCTCAGAACTGTGGTGAGAATGCCTTTCCATCATTACTACCTTTCTTATAGAAGTGAGATTTTAATAGGCGACACTGAGCTCTCTCTCCCAGGTGTCAGTATTTGGCAATTGGGGTGGTGTTATAAGAGAAACATCTCAGGAGGTTTTACCTGGGGAAGAATTGGAAAAACTAATCAAGAGGAAATAAATGAGGAACTAAGAAAACCGGAGATATTAACCTTCTCTCTTTTGTCCCCCTCTTATTTTTTTGTTTCAACAAAACAAAAAAACATTTTCAAAAGTCCCTCTCAGGGTGTTTTCAGCATAGAGCCAAACATTTCATTGTTTCTCTATTTGACACACAGACAAACAAAAGAGAGAAACATTATATCCTGACCTGAAACATGTAAGGTTATATATAGACTAGGTCTATTTGCTGTAATTTCTCTGCATTGTTACATGTGGAACCAAGTCTAAACTTTCACAGCCCATGATGTGAAATCCAGTGTTAGATTTTGTCCTATGCTTTCCTTTAAACATTAAACAGAAGAGGATGAAAAATAGCAGAAGAGATTGCCTGATTCATTGAGCCCTGTTGTGAGAAGATATTCAATATGTCTTAGACACATGACACATCTGTGAGTCACCCAAAATATAATCCAGTCCTCTGCAAATGGACCTCGTGAGGTTTAACTCCGTGAAGGGAAATTGCTCCAGCACAGCTGTCATCACTGTCTGTGCTCTTCTTTGGGTAAAAGTTGCTGAGAGAACGGGGGAGGGAGTGAAGGAAGATGATGAGAAGGAGAAAGAGAGGGAGAGCAATCAATTTGGGACCCAAGAATTTTCTTCCAATTTCTTCTCTTAAAGCCTTGACTGATTATGTTTACTTTGACTCACCTGAAGTGATTAATAAGAGCATGGCTTCATGAAAGAATTTTATGTCAGCGTAATCAAGACATTTTTACTTAAAGTTTTTTCAGTGTCCCTAAGACATGACCACTAGGTCATTTTAGAATCATGTTTTATGGTTTCTTAGGAAGATGAATATTATGAGTTTCAAGGGGAGAAGTTAGGCACACAGCTTAGTCTCTTCTGATTTATGAATTGCCCTTTAAGGAAATACAGTGATAGTTGAACATGGGTTTATGGAAAGCCAGTGTTGTTCAGAGAATGTGGAGTGCATATTAGTCACACTAACAGTCAAACTTTTTGTGAGTCCACATTTTTTTGAATATGTGAATCTCTGTTTTCCTGTCAATCATCAAACAGTTCTTAAGCACTTAGTAGCTACTAGACACTATTCTAGTCCTAGTGGGAAATACATAGCAATAAGGTATGTAAAGGCATGTTACTCTCTTCAAGGAGCTCATACTTTGATAAGAGCGATGTCATGAACTCATGGCAAGGATTCCAGTGTATTGTAAAAGTTGACACACAGTTTCCTTTGGGGAAGAAACTGTTTTTATTTGGAAAAAGAAACATCTTCATATAAATTGCTTGACAGGTAAGCAGCAGACCCCTCAAGCAATTTATACAAAGTCGTGGATGTCTGTGTGTTCTGATGAAAATAATGAGAAGACATTTCCTGAAAGAAGAGAGAGGGGCAAGGATCGGCGAAACCACCTTTGATAGTTTCTACTGAAGGAGTGCTGGAAGGACAGTGGGGGCTGGCATTCCTAATGTTCATTTTGAGCTTATTCATGTTCCTCTGACGTAATGCCTTCTCTGAAATTACTGTTGTCTCTGCCAGCAAAACTATTGTTTTATAGCAAATACACACATTGCCCTGTATAAGTGGCCTTTTTTTTTTGTAATTGGAGGATAATTGCTTTAGAATGTTGTGTTGGTTTCTGCCATCCAACAATGTGAATCAGCTACAAGTATACATATATCTCCTCCCTCTTGAGCCTCCCTCCCACTTCTCCCATCCCACCCTTCTGGGTCATCACAGAGCACCAAGATGAGCTCCGTATGTTATATAGCATCAATATATACACATTACCATGTTTAAAATAGGTATCTGGTGGGAAGTTAGTGTATGAGTGACCTTTTTGATAGATTTCAAGGAAAGGATCAAGTTTCACCTTCGCGACAACTTGTTATAAAGCAGGCATGGCATTGGCACAAATGGACAATCCAATTTGAAACCAGAAATGGTCATGAGCACCTGGGAATTTTGGAAATCTTAATGAGAATTTGAAAATTTTAAACTTCCACAAGGCGTGGAATTGAAAGTTTAATCTTATCTTCCCTAAACCTCAAAGGATGGGAAAGATGGCCCTAGTTGACTTTTTTATGGTATAGGAATTGAAAAGGCAGCTATAAAAGACATCATATGAAACCTGCTGCATAAATGAGTGTTTAACAGATAAGGGCTTTTCTTACGTTGGCCTCTGTTAAGCCAAAGGCCTGTTTTCTGTTATGCAGAGTCTAAATGATGTAGAACAGCTATTTCAGTAAGTGTGTAAATATAGAGTGGATACAGGGACCATCGAGTCAAACTACTTGAGTTCATGTCTTGGCTCCATATTTATTAGCTGTATGACCTTGGGAAGGTCACTTTATTTTTTATATGCACAATGCAAATAAAGAGTCTCCCTTACAAGGTTATTGTGAGGATTAAATGGTTATTACATGACAAGGCCTTAGAATAACACCTGTAAGTCCTAAACAAGCATTGTTCTTTCTGTTGTTAGAGTTCAGAGGGATTTCATATTCACATGTTCTCACAATATTGCCATAAACTATTCTTATTTCAATCATAGAAATGGAAACATTAGTTTGTTAATTTATTTATTAGTTGATAAAATTGTTTTTGCTGACTGTATATAGCTTCTCCATCTTTGGCTGCAAAAAACATAATCAATCTGATTCGGTGTTGACCATCTGGTGATATCCATGTGTAGAGTCTTCTCTTGTGTTGTTGGAAGAGGGTGTTTGCTATGACCAGTGTATTCTCTTGGCAAAACTCTATTAGCCTTTGTCCTGCTTCATTCTGTATTCCAAGGCCAAATTTGCCTGTTACTCCAGGTGTTTCTTGACTTCTACTTTTGCATTCCAGTCCCCTATAATGAAAAGGACATCTTTTTTAGGTGTTAGTTCTAAAAGGTCTTGTAGGTCATGAGAAACGCTGGGCTGAAAGAAGCACAAGCTGGAATCAAGATTGCTGGGAGAAATATCAATCACTTCAGATATGCAGATGACACCACCCTTATGGCAGAAAGTGAAGAGGAACTAAAAAGCCTCTTGATGAAAGTGAAAGAGGAGAGTGAAAAAGCTGGCTTAAAGCTCAACATTCAGAAAATGAAGATCATGGCATCTGGTCTCATCACTTCATGGGAAATAGATGGGGAAACAGTGGAAACAGTGTCAGACTTTATTTTTTTGGGCTCCAAAATCACTGCAGATGGTGACTGCAGCCATGAAATTAAAAGACGCTTATTCTTTGGAAGGAAAATTATGACCAACCTAGATAGCATATTCAAAAGCAGAGACATTACTTTGCCGACTAAGGTCCATCTAGTCAAGGCTACGGTTTTTCCAGTGGTCATGTATGGATGTGAGAGTTGGACTGTGAAGAAGGCTGAGCACTGAAGAATTGATGCTTTTGAACTGTGGTGTTGGAGAAGACTCTTGAGAATCCCCTGGACTACAAGGAGATCCAACCAGTCCATTCTGAAGGAGATCAGTCCTGGGTGTTCTTTGGAAGGAATGACAGTAAAGCTGAAACTGCAGTACTTTGGCCACCTCATGCGAAGAGTTGACTCACTGGAAAAGACTCTGATGCTGGGAGGGATTGGGGGCAGGAGGAGAAGGGGATGACAGAGGATGAGATGGCTGGATGGCATCACCGACTCGATGGAGGTGAGTCTGAGTTAACTCCAGGAGTTGGTGATGGACAGAGAGGCCTGGTGTGCTGCAATTCATGGGATCGCAAAGAGTCGGACATGACTGAGCAACTAAACTGACTGAACTGAACTGAACTGATAAAATTAATTTATAGTCTGTAAAATAGGACTAATAATATATCTACTTGTAGGACTATGATGAGATTTCAGAGTCAAAATATATATTATATATATAATAAAGATGTAGATCTATATTATAT
>SJYT01030633.1:218919-246511 GCA_006410635.1 Cephalophus harveyi
TGGAAAAGACTCTGATGCTGGGAGGGATTGGGGGCAGGAGGAGAAGGGGATGACAGAGGATGAGATGGCTGGATGGCATCACCGACTCGATGGAGGTGAGTCTGAGTTAACTCCAGGAGTTGGTGATGGACAGAGAGGCTTGGTGTGCTGCAATTCATGGGATCGCAAAGAGTCGGACATGACTGAGCAACTAAACTGACTGAACTGAACTGAACTGATAAAATTAATTTATAGTCTGTAAAATAGGACTAATAATATATCTACTTGTAGGACTATGATGAGATTTCAGAGTCAAAATATATATTATATATATAATAAAGATGTAGATCTATATTATATATAATATATATTTTAAAATATAATATATATATTATATAGATATATAGATTATATATCTATTTAATATATAAAATATGTATTTTAAAATATAAAATCCCTAGCCCAGTGATTAATACCCAGTACATATTGATGTCTTCCCTTCTTTCCATAACTGTGTTACCAGGAGATAAAGAAGACCGAGGGGAAGTGCGTGCATTTGATCACATAGGAAGATGCCTACCACCAGGGGTTCATGGGACAAGTCAACCAAATGAATGAGGAGGGTGAGCAGCATGGTTTCAGTCAGGGCAACGTGCAGTCTAATTCTTCCGTGCCCTTATGGCCAAAGCAGTACTTCCATGTTGGGGCGGGGGGACACTGTGTAATCATATTTAGGAGGAGACAAGAAATGCAGAAAATCATGGAAATGAAGATCCCAAAGAGAAGAGCAGTGTGCTTTGGAGCAGCTGTGCACACTCTTGACTAGAAGGAAAGTTCCAGCCTTCCTGACTTTCTGCAGCGTCGCTATCCATACTTCTTCCCAGCTCTCTTTGTCCTCTTTCTCCCTTGGCCTTATCTCTATTTCTCCTCTTTTTCTTCTTCCCAGTTTTCTCCTGATTTTCTTTACTCCCTTTTGCCCTCACTTCCTCCTTTATATCTTTCCTTGTTTCCTGCCTCATCACACATCATCTATTGGAAAGAAGGGACAGCATTAAGCACGGGTGTGAGGGTTGACAGCTTGGTAGCTGGCATCCGGGGTGGCCCCAGCCTCATAGGTGGCCTCCAGATGAGAGTGACCTTCAGGGGAACAGCTCAGACCCACCTTGGCCACTCTTCTTGGACTATTTGTTCCCTACTCCTCTGAACACGTTGCACACAGATGACTCAAGCTTTAAAGTGTTCTTTGGTCTGTGTTCACAGTTAGTCCAAGTGCTTTCCTCATTCAGCTGGCACAGCATCTCCTGGACCAGAGCTGAATCACATAGCAGGTCAGCCAGCATGTCTGAGAGTCTATGAGTGCAGAGCCCTGTCTAGGCCTTGGCCTCAGAGGGACACATCTCACCTCCATTTTCCACCTTATACCAGGGACTTGCTTACTAAGGTCAAGGCTTCCTTCCAATATATTAATATTAAAGGGTTGTTTATTTTATGATGTCCTGGGAAGGGTGTGTTGATCTTTTCAAAAGATATATTCTAGCTAATAATACAGAAAATGAGAATATATAAGAAAGGGCCATATTAGGGCAAAGAATAGGGCAGAAGATAGGAGAGATGAGACCAAGAGAGAAGATGGAAAAGAATATAAAGAGTGCAGATAGGAAGAGAATGAAAGGGAAAAGTGTATTCCTAAGAGACTGGTTAAATTACTTATATTAAACTTGTTATGAACACCAAGACTCGCAAATAAAAATAGATGCACCCATTCATGCATACATACATAAATACATGGATTCAATTTTTTAAAACTATACTCACTTTCCAGGTAAATATTGAGTTAGAGTGAATTGTTAGAAGTTCCTGGTCCCTGATGACAAATATTATAAATGTGAAGATGGGTTGGCTTTTATTTTGGGATCTGTTTGCCTGGAAGATTTGTGCAGTTTGTTTGCTTGCTTTTTTAATATATTGAGTCTAGTCTCAGACCTGAGAGACTAGGTAATTTTCTTTATTTCCCTTAATTTTCAGTCTCCTGATGTAGAACACAACTTGAATGTTTCATCTTCCTGCTCATATAAAGTGTCTGGCAAGCTTTTGAGTAGTTCAGGTACTATGAAGTGCTAAGTCACAGTAGACATCAGTGGCAACTCATAGAGGATACTCCATCCCATTTCTTCAGCCCAGTTGCCCAAGGCAGAGGAGCCTGCTCCCAGTTGCAGTGATGTTAATCTTAGGCACTTGCCTACCTGGGACCCTCACCAGCTAATTTGCTACGGGACATGAAGTGCTCTCTGTAAATGCAATGCTTCTTTCTTAAGTAGCATTATTCCTGATGAAATTGCAGATCTCCCTATCAGCCACTAATTCTTTTGTCTGAATGGGTTTGTTGTTGTTGTTCAGTCACCAAGTTGTGTCTGACTCTTGCAACCCCATGGACCACAGCATGCCAGGCTTCCCTGGCCCTCACTGTCTCCGGGAGTTTGCCAAGTTCACGTTGGTGATGCCATCCAACCATCTTATCCTCTTTCACCTTCTTGTTTCTGCCTTCAATCTTTACCAGCATTAGGGTCTTTTCCAATAGTGGGTTAGAGGATCCCAAGCATTCCTATTAACTACTTGCAGTAGGCTTAACAGTGAATGTGCATGCTGGGAGATGGCAGGAGGGGGACTCCACAGTTCCTGAGCACCTAGATAGACATTAAAACTTGGGCTTTATTTATAAAAAGATACCATTATTTGTCAAATAAACAATGACCCAAAAAACTTAAAAACTTTGGCTTTAACTTCAGAGATTGGTGAAATGTATGTGAGGACTTGAGATAATTAGCCCCTCCCCATTTTGATTTTTTTTTTTTAGTGAAAACTTTATAATCTTAAAATATAAGAGATATAAAAACCACAGAAGCTGAACAGTAGCTTCTGGCCTAAGGAGGGGACTAAACTTATGGGCCCTGCTTCAGTGTAGTTTATGAGCCTCTTTATCTTGGTCTGTTCTGAGGGTGAGTGTACAATAAATATTTTATATGTGTATTATATATTATGCAAAGCATATAATTAAGAAAATTTGTATCACTTAATCCACCCTAGAAAGTAAATATACTAGCATGAATATGCATGCTCAACAAAATAACTTTCATTGTATTTGCATATCACATCTTTAAATAAAAAATTGTTAGTATTTTTTGAGGCCAGGTCAACTTCTGTACAAATACATGGTTATTTTATTCGAGCACTTTCTTCACCCTCGTTTGCCCATCTCCAAAGAGGGGCTCTACCAAGCTGTTGATGTCTTTCTGAAAGGGTATTCAGCAGTATCTTCCAAAGGCTTGACATTTCTTTGAGAAAGGATGTGTTTATTAACTCAAATTTCCTAACACTAGAAGAGATGCCAAAATGAACATCTCTGCATGCAAGTGGGCAGTTCAGGTGAGCTAAGGGGGGCCTGGAAAAGTTAAGCAGCCTTACCATGGCTCTAAAGCTCTTTGGTGGGAGAGGAGGGCCTGTAGTCTGAACTAGAACTTCTGCTAGCACTCTGTTCCGCATTTAATTGATGTATTGAGGCAGGAATAACCTCATTCTAAGCATTTTTGTTTCTTTTGTTTCTCGTGGAATTACTGCAGTCTCGACTCACCTTGAGTGGATCGTGGAGCCACGGAGCAGTGGGCAGTGGCGGGGGCTGGGAGCAGGAAGAACCCCAGAAGCTCTTGTTTTTTCAGCCTTGTGTTTGGCCACGCCTCCTACTCCCAGAACCAGGACAAATGCATGTCTTGGAGACACGCCTGCCATCCCTCCAGCTGTTCAGTTGAGTGAGACAGATGCTCTGGCCGGGAAGTGACCTGAAGTGACTGGCAAAAATTAATTAACTTGCTGTGGAACTAATAAGCTGCTGGTTTGTTTTCTCTTTCCCTAACACCAGTTACCAAAGAGTTCTTCATTAGGGGGCTGAATGCTTCCTTTGTAACCAGAATAACCTCATTAGTTACAGTCCCATTGTGGCTGGAGAGACAGACAACAAATCACTGTCTCCTCCTCAGTCACCGTGACCTAACTTGTCATCTTTCCTTGTCTTGCTGGGAGGAGTTTCTCTCCACCCCCAACATCTTCCATCCTTTATTCAAGGTCTCTTTCAGAAATGACTTTCAAATATATCTACTTATAGTTGTTGTTGTTTTTCTTCTCAGCAGAGCTTTTTTGTGTCGTTAACCCAAGCATTTGTTGGAAAGACGGTAAATTCTGGCTGATCCGTGTCCATACTTCCAACTCCCCTGGCCGCTTTATCCAGCCACCTTGGGTTGGTACTCTACTATTTTAATTCAGATTTGCTATGTGATTTACAATGTTCACATCAATTTCAAAGACATCTTTAGTCTTCACAAAACCTTATGTGCTATCCCCATTTTACAGATGAGGTCATTGAGGTTCATGGAGGTAAAATATCCAGAATTATACTTGTATAGAAAGATGCAACTGGTATAAAGACCAAAACTTTGGACTCCAAGTCAAGTGTTCTTTCTAGCCTATCACAGCTGTCTCTTGGTCCCTTGTTTGCCTCTGTTATCTTTAGGGTCTAGATTTTTACATTCCCCTCCTCCCACCTTAGCCCTGTTGCTAAGAAACTTGACCTCTGGAACTAACTGAGACTTTACAACACAAGGTGAAGATGGTAGAGTCCAGAGATCCATAAGACTAGAAACTGAAGGGTTATCTTTCTGCCCAATTTGTTCATTACTGAGCCCTTCTAGGCCTCCCTGGACATAGCTCAGAATAATCAGAGGGAGAACTTGATGAGTTCCTCATGGAATCTGTTTTTACTAAGATTTCAGTGTTAGTGTACATCTCCTACAGATTTCCCAGGTGGTGCTAGTGGTAAAGAACCCACCTGCCAGTGCAGGAGATGGAAGAGATCCGGGTTCAATCACTGGGTCAGGAAGATACCCTGGAGGAGGGCATGGCAACCTACTCCAGTATTCTTGCCTGGAGAATCCCATGAACAGAGGAGTCTGGCGGGCTCCAGTCTACAGGATCGTAAAGAGTTGGACACAACTGAAAAGACTTAACATACACGCACATACATCTCCTAAGATACTCTTTTCAGTGTCTTTCCAAGCATCCAGAAGATTGGCTTGGAAAAACACCAACACATGGTGTTCCCCACCATATTCAGTCTCTGCCAACGTTTCTACAATATTCCAAACTTGCCACTTTTCCACCAGCAGGAATATCTTGAGATCACTTTTCTCCAGTCCAGACACACAGAACTTTCTTAGATTTTGAAGGACAATAAATAAGAGAAAAACATGACTAGTTCTCTTTGGTTTTTGCATATTCTAAATAGTGTTTTTGGATATTTCTCTGGATTTTTTTTCTGGAAATCAATATCTGATCTTCAGCAGCTCTGATCCATTTAGCTTCTTGAAAATGTCTCTAGTTGGTAGAACAAAAGAACTTGTTTTATTGGCCTACAGTAAGTTACCAATGACAGAAACAGCCGGTTTATCATCTTTTCTTTATTAACAGACATCAGAGTAATTGATGAGGACTTTTTTTCAATCTCTGGTATATTTTTTGAAATGGATTGATTCTGGGGCATTTCAGTTCATTTACTGACAATGTCTTAAGGAATAGAATGTGACTGTAATCAATTTTCATTATCATTGTGTAGCTAATAGGGCTAAAAATAAGAACTCTTAATTTGCTATGGCATGATTGATTATCCAAGAAGAATATGGAAATAATGTCTTTTAATATGCCTGGAGAGTTATATTAGACCTTTAAATTTTTCATCCTCAAAACACATCACTTCCTATAATTTTCTAACCACTAATATAACAACTCAGGACTTATAACATCACTTTTATCTGACTCCTAATATCAAGTGATCTCCAGTTTCAATTTTCATATTTGGTGTTCCCCTGCAGACAACCTCATTGCCAAAGCTTTTCTTCTTCATAGGTTCTCTTCATCTTTGTGTCTCTTGAAATAATTCTCTGAAGCCATGCTAGATTTGGAAAACCCAAAGCAGCTTCCTAGAGTCCCAATTCTGCTCATATGTGTTCTCCTTAAACCGGAAGTAGGCCCTCTGGAGTATGGGAGTCATCACAAAATCCCCAAGGTGGTGTGGTTAAGACAGAAATTTGGAGACTATGCGGACTCATGAGCAAAGTATTAGGCTGGGAATAAGGAGATATTGGGTCTAGTTCCAACTCTTTTCCAACTTAGTCAACTCTTACTCTTTGGGACTGTAGCTTCCTCATCTGTAAAATGAGTACTAATGCCTGTCCTGTCTCACAGGGTTGTTGGGATATGCCACAGATGGTGGTGGTGGTTTAGTCACTAAGGCATGTCTGACTTTTGCAATCCCACGGACTGTAGCCATGGGACAGGCTCCTCTGTCCATGGAATTTCCCAGGCAAGAAAACTGGAGTGGTTTGCCATTTCCTTCTCCAGGATATCTTCCCAACCTAGGGTTTGAACTTGCATCCCTTGCATTGACAGGTGGATTCTTTTACTGCTGAGCCACCAAGGAAGATGCCAGTGATACAGCGTGCATAAATATGCTCTATAACTGTAAAATTTTGTATATTATTTCTACTGCTCCTTCTCATGTTCTTTCTCTATTTTGAATCTTTGGTTTCTTATACCTTACATCTTTCCCACTTCCTTTACTTTCCAATAAAATTTTGGTTACCTTTTGCTCTTGCCTAATAGTTACTTAGCATCTACACATTTCTGGTCCCTTGGCATACATTGAAGCATTTAATCCTCACATTACCTCGGTGGAGTACTTATTGCCATGACCTTATACAGACTGATGTTCAAATTAAGTTAACTTGGGTAAGCAAGTGGTAGAGTCATGATTTGAACAGAAGACTGTCTGATTCTAGGGCACTTTTCTTTAACAGAGTGTTTCTCAGGTATGAAGAAGTTGCTATTTCCTGGTCTGATCTGATTAAAAGACATGGTGTGCTCAAAGGCTGAGCCAAAAGAACAGGAATTAGAGAAAGTCTCAAATGGATAAATTGATGACTTTCTTCCTCTTTAGAGATACATGTTTCTTGTGATCTTCAGACTATTCAGGAAACTTTCATTATGGTAAAGGGTGGCTCATGGTAGAATACTTTTGTCCTTCTCCCCATGACTTTAAATCACTGTTAGACACAGAGAATTTCTTACCACTTTACTAACCAGCCTCAGTCATTCTTTACTATGGGCAGGAAACTCTCAGCCAGGGAAGGCGGTCCCAACCTGAGGACTGTTCTGCTGAGGAGCTATGCTAAGGAATCCCCAAATCCATTTGTAGACTAAAGAGGTAAAATGTCTCACCCCTCTAGATGGTATTTTTCAAAAATATGTAGAAGGAATAGTAAAGAACAAAATATAAATTCATTTAAGAGCATCCCTAAATTCACAGGACAGTAGAAGCTCTCTTAATTAACTTTCACTTTTACCAACCCACTATACTAACGGCTCCCTCTGTAAAACATCCTGATTGATGCACACAGTGTCCTGAATACTCGAGGTCAACAGGCTACTCTCTAGCATACCTGCATTTCCTTGTGGCCATCACTTAAGATGTTAGCTTCCCAAGAGTCCCCTGTTGTATTTGTTCTCAAAGATATTTATAGTAATTACAATTCAATTACAATGCAAGAAGAGAGCTATTGTTTCTATGAAAATTCAGTTGAATGCTTTGGAAAGAGTCAATAAAGGCAAGTCACTAGAAAAGAAGTTGCTGCCAAATAATGCAAGGCCACTGAGAAAGACTCTGTGGGTTGTCACAGTGCAGTTCTGAGGAACATTCTGAATGACACCCCCTCAGATTGCATCGGAGAAGGCAATGGCAGCCCACTCCAGTACTCTTGCCTGGAAAATCACATGGACGGAGGAGCCTGGTGGGCTGCAGTCCATGGGGTCGCTGAGTCAGACACGACTGAGCGACTTCACTTTCACTTTTCACTTTCATGCATTGGAGAAGGAAATGGCAACCCACTCCAGTGTTCTTGCCTGGAGAATCCCAGGGATGGCGGAGCCCAATGGGCTGCCATCTGTGGGGTCGCACAGAGTCGGACACGACTGAAGCGACTTAGCAGCAGCAGCAGCAGATTGCATAGGGCACAACTGCAAGGCAGTGCACAGAGTCTTTGCATTGGGAGTAAGATGACTATAAAAGTTTGAAGGAAGAGCATGAGTATCTTTAAGAAGTCTGCATTCAAAATTTTCTGCAAATCCTTTTAGGTTCCTGTTCTTCTCTATATAAACCCAAATGGGAAATTATAGGCAATAAGTTATGGATGTGGTGATTGTAAGAAAGATGACATGGAGGACCCAAAATTTTGGCATTGGCCCTACATCAAGATCAGTATATGAAAATCTGTACATGTTTTCTAGTTAAAACAGAAAGTTTATGGTATCCTGTTTTACAATTCTCTGACTAAGCTGCCTTTGGGGATTAATATATGAACTGCTAGTCCTTGGGGACTCTAGCCTTTACTTGCTTTACGAGTTTTCAACCAGCAGATACTCAAAGTATAGACATGATTATGTCATGAGGGGTGGTCTGTGAAAAGTTTTGAAGTTAAAAAGATTGATTTTGGTGGCACTCAGCTTACTCTTAACTGAGCACAGGACTGAGTAATGCTGTCATTGTCAGAGAGAGGACCTAGATTCCTACAAACACCCATATAAATTTCTGTGCAGGCCACACACTCTCTGAACAGCCCACACCACTGTTGTTTCGAAAGCTCCAAGTCACTAGCAGACGCTGCATTCTCCATAATTACACCCAATTTTCCAATTGAATTATCACATGATTTAATTCGTTGGCTGCATCTGGAGAGCATCAGCATTGTGCAGCTGTTGCAGCTTCAAGAGCTAATTGTTGCTAAGCATATTAAAAGTAGCCCTATTGCAGTGCACTGGAGTCAGAAAAGGAGGGGGTACAAACTTTCATTTCCCATTTTCTCTTTGGTTGAATCATCACCCAAAGAGCCTGAGGGGTAGAAAACATTTAAGCCCTGTTAGCATGGAGACCTCATTGGGTATGGTTACTGTCACTGGATGAAAGCCCTTAAGTGAGTCAGACATGTCCAGATACCAAAATACATAGAGACCTGAAAGCTTTATTTGGCATGTCTCAGAGAATCATGACAAATAAGATTAGGTTAGAAATAAAGGCTCTGTTAAAGGAGAGGCAGTGCATCATCGAAAAATGAAGCCAATTGTGATGAGGCACCAAGACATCTGAAGACCCCAAATCTTAGTTTTGGTAAGAAGCTACCATATACCTACCACCCTGCCCATGTGTTAAATTCACCTTAATATGTTTCCATAGAGCATCTACTATGTGCATCGTCACTTGAAGACTTGCTTCAATCTAAATATTTCCTAATGATCATCTTCAGCCTCTTGTTTGGTATCTGAGAGTCGGGGATCTGAAACTCTGAAAGAAATGAATTGGGTATTTTCCTTTCTTCCTTCCCTTCCTTGTTGTTCCAAGCATTTTGAGTTTGACTCCAAAGAATCTTCATCCCTGCCTAGATTTAGGGGTCTACACATAGACTCTATTTTTATGTGAAAGATAAAAATTGGGGGTTTATTAAAAGATATCAGGGGATATTCTGTCTGAACTGAAGGCTGGCAGGGGAGGAAAACAGGCCATGGGGGAGCCACATGTAAAAGCTGAAGGGTGGAAATGGGTGACCTGAGGGAAAGAACAGAGGGACCCAAAACAGAATCTAAGGAGAGTCCAGGAGACAGGCAGAGGTGAGGTCATGGGTTTACACCATACCACCTACTAGAGGATTAAGGGAGAGTCTGTATCCTGATGGTGAGATTCCCTAGCTTATTCTGTATCCTAGAATGGTAAGATTTAAGAAGAGTGGGAGTCAGGCTTATGGTTGCTTAGCCAGGCAAGAAAGCAGAAAGTGACAGGGGAACTGTTGACACAATCCTGTGAGGTTCACAAGGCAGTGGCCCCCATCCACGCACACAGAGATTCCAATTGGCTTTAAATTTCCCTCAATCTTAAGTTAGAAAGGACAACCAAAGACCAGCAGACTTTTGGTGATAGAGTTCTAAAAGAAAAAATAGAGACCAAAGCCAAAACCAAGAAGCAAAACAAAGAGGGGGAGAGGATTGTCAGAATCAATGTGGAGAGCAGGAATAAAACTTACACACACACACACACACACACACACACACACACACGATAACTGTAAGTAGTATCCAGGACAATTAGCTCCAAGATATAAAAGGTATGCATAATAGCACATAATTGTGAAATTTTTAAAAACTAGAGAATAAGGAAAGATTGTACATTTTTCAGAAGAAAAAATATAGATCGTATATAAATAATAAGAAATCAGAATAGTATCTGCCTTAACATCTGCAATTGGACTTCACAATATCAAGAAGTCAATTGATAAATGCAACCAAAATCCCAGGGGAAAATAATTTTCAACCTAAATTTTCATACTCAGTTCAGTTCAGTTCAGTTCAGTCGCTCAGTTATGTCTGACTCTTTGCGACTCCATGAACCGCAACACGCCAGGCCTCCCTGTCCATCACCAACTCCCAGAGGTTACCCAAACTCATGTCCATTGAGTTGGTGATGCCATCCAACCATCTCATCCTCTGTCCTCCCCTTCTCCTCCTGCCCTCAATCCTTCCCAGCATCAGAGTCTTTTTCCAATGAGTCATCTCTTCACATCAGGTGGCCAAAGTATTGGAGCTTCAGCTTCAACATCAGTCCTTCCAATAAACACCCAGGACTGATCTCCTTTAGGATGGACTGGTTGGATCTCCTTGCAGTCCAAGGGACTCTCAAGAGTCTTCTCCAATACCACAGCTCAAAAGCATCAATTCTTCAGTGCTCAGCTTTCTTTACAGTCCAACTCACATCCATACATGACCACTGGAAAAACCATAGCCTTGACTAGACAGGCCTTTGTGGGTAAAGTAATGTCTCTGCTTTTTAATATGCTGTCTAGGTTGATCATGACTTTCCTTCCAAGGAGTACGCGTTTTTTAATTTCATGGATGCAGTCACCATTGGCAGTGATTTTGGAGCCCCCCAAAATAAAGTCAGCCACTGTTTCCACTGTTTCCCCATCTGTTTGCCATGAAGTGATGGAACCAGATGCCATATCTTAGTTTTCTGAATGTTGAGCTTTAAGCCAACTTTTTCACTCTCCTCTTTGACTTGCATCAAGAGGCTCTTTAGTGCTTCTTCACTTTCTGCCATAAGGGTGGTGTCATCTGCATATCTGAGGTTATTGATATTTCTCCTGGCAATCTTGATTCCACCTTGTGCTTCTTCCAGACCAGCATTTCTCATGATGTACTCTGCATATAAGTTAAATAAGCAGGGTGACAATATAAAGCCTTGACATACTCCTTTTCCTATTTGGAACCAGTCTGTTGTTCCATGTCCAGTTCTAACTGTTGCTTCCTGACCTGCATACAGATTTCTCAAGAGGCAGGTCAGGTAGTTTGGCATTCCCATCTCTTTCAGAATTTTCCACGGTTTATTGTGATCCACACAGTCAAAGGCTTTGGCATAGTCAATAAAGCCGAAATAGATGTTTTTCTGGAACTCTCTTGGTTTTTCGATGATCCAACAGATGTTGGCAATTTGATCTCTGGTTCCTCTGCCTTTTCTAAATCCAGCTTGAACATCTGGAAGTTCAAGCTTCACTTATTGCTGAAGCCTGGCTTGGAGGAATACCCAGGGTGAATTGCAACTGTAGCATGTTACAGCACAGATGAACCTCAAAGTCATTATGCTAAGTGAAATAACTCAGGCTCAAAAAAGACAAATACTGTATGATTCCAGTTCTATAAGGTACTTAGATTAATAAATTCATAGAGACAGAAAGTAGAGTGGTGCCTGGTAAGAATCAGGAGGATGGGGAAATGGGGAGTTACTGTTTAATGGACATGGAGTTTCCGTTTGTGATAAAAAGAAAACAGTTCAGGAGATATATCCTAGTGATGGTTACACAACAATGTGCCACTGAACTCTACACTTAAAAATACTTAAAATGGTAAATTTTATGTTGTGTATATTTTACCATAATTTAAAAAGTAATTGAAAATGTTTGTTCTGAATAGTGGGAATTAGAAGGAAGGGAAAACTGCTTTATGTTATATGGGTGTGTAATAAGTTAATAAAAAATATTTTAACTAAAACCACTCTGGTACTCTTGCCTGGAAAATCCCATGGACAGAGGAGCCTGGTGGGCTACAGTCCATAGGGTTGCAAAAAGTCAGACACGACTTAGCAGCTGAGCACACATGCAAATATTAAGGCAATAGGCTTTCTAGGCAAAGGGAACTGCATGAACAAAGTCAAGAAGGCATGAAACAGCATGGGAAGAACCACGGGAAGTTGTGTCTTTCTGGAGGGTGTTGAAGAGGCCATGGGAAGGAACTGGAGCTTTATTTTCTAGGACAATGTTTCCACAGTGTCATGTGCACTTACCTGATGATCTTTGTCATTTGAATAGTTATATATTTACTTTTAAAATACCTTCTATTCATAACAAATGACATTAACTTTTAGTTGATTGTGGTGATAATAGTGATACAAATTCCTGAAACTAAATTAATTTTATAAATATGAGTTGGTTTTCAGAAAAATGTTAATATTAATAATAAGAGACACACAGTTGTGGCAAAAAATCATGAAGGTGACATGTGGATGATCAAAGTAGAGGAAACACTTTTTGAAGTGATAGAAAGCCCTTGATTATTTGAATGAGGCAGCGTGTCCAGGCTGAGTTTTGAGTCCCATATCAATTCAGGGAATATGAACTGCCTTTTACAGCTCTTTAAGACCTAGAGACATCTTCAGAGGTGGTCCTAAGGTGAAAGTTAGAGCTTCAAATAACAACTCTTTGTTCTTGAAGCCTTTCTATGAGTAAAAAACAAAAGAATTACCATTAAAAAATAAAAGATTGAAGACCACTGAAATAGATCATTCTGGTTGGAGGTGGGGCAGGGAGAGAATTAAAGAAGAAAGCCTGAAGAAGAGGAAGACAATCAGCAGCTTCTGCAAGTGACCCAAGAGAAGACTATGGCCTGGTCTAGGACAATGTACTGGGAGAGGAGATAGACTGGAGAGGTGGAGCTCCTGCCTGCAGGCCCAGCGTTCTACCTGGTAGCATGCCATCGGAATTGCAAGTACACACTACGAAGAAATGCATAGTTCTTAGAGAACAAACTTTATCTTCCCAAATAAAGAATTTATGGAAGAAGTTTATTGCTTTTTTTGAATCTTCCAACATTAATTACAATATTAGGAGCAGTGGTATTAGAAACTGATTTTTCCAAGCCCAAAGAACATGAAAGTAGAAGAGGAACCATATGCTATAATAGCACACTAGACTTGGAGCCATTCATTCATTCACTCCTTCACTTATTCATTCACTCTGTCCATCCATTCATACCACAGCTGTTTATTCAATATGTGTACATGAGGAACTGTTCTATAAACTGGAGAGCTAGCAGTGAACAGAACTGACATCAGTTCCTGCTTCCTGGTCCTTATATTCTTGTAGAAAGAAACAGAAGAAATAAGTTAGTAAAACATACAATGTGTTAGAAGAGAATAAATTTTTTATGACAAAACTGAATTCATGGTATCAGTACATTAGAAATTTGAAACATCTTTTAGATATTCAAGTGGTGATCTTAAGAAGGCAGAGAGATCAATGGACCTGGAATTCAGGGAAGTGGTTTGGGCTGAAGATACAACTTGGGGTCTTTAGTAGGGAGATGGTATTAGCCAAGAATACATGTAGCAAGAAAAGAACTCCAACAAGAGGATCCAAAGGCTGAGTTTTGGTGAACTCCAACAAGTTGGTGATGTTGGAGAAGACTCTTGAGAGTCCCTTGGACGCAAGGAGATCCAACCAGTCCATCCTAAAGGAGATCAGCCATGGGTGTTCTTTGGAAGGAATGATGCTAAAGCTGAAACTCCAGTACTTTGCCTACTTCATGAGAAGAGTTGACTCATTGGAAAGACTCTGGTGCTGGGAGGGATTGGGGGCCGGAGGAAAAGGGGACGATAGAGGATGAGATGGCTGGGTGGCATCACCAACTCGATGGAAGTGAGTCTGAGTGAACTCCGGGAGTTGGTGATGGACAGGGAGGCCTGGCGTGCTGCGATTCATGGGGTTGCAAAGAGTCGGACACGACTGAGCAACTGAACTGAACTGAACAAGTTGGGGAGATAAGGAGCAACTGGCAAAAGAGACTGAAGAGAGGACAGTGAGGTAGGAAGAAACCAAAGAAAGTCCTGTGTCCTGGAAGTCACATGAAGAGAGTGTGGGAATGGAGTGATCAGTCATGGTAATGCTTCTGATGGTCCAGGAGGAACATCTGAGGCTGAGGACTGACCACTGGGCTTAATAACAGGGAGGTGACCAGTGACCTTGACAGGAGCATCTTAGTGGGAGGTGGGGACAAAAGCCTGATTGGAATCATAGTTGCTGAGCTCTGGTTGGAATCAACATGCTGGATGACTTTGGGTGAATCATGCAACTTCTCTGGAATCAGTTCTCTCATTTGTCAAGTGAGGGTGTCTGAAGATCTCTAAAGCCTCTTATTGCTCTAAAATTAAAAGATTTGTGATGACTCCAATAAAACAGGTTATTCTTTCCATAAAACTGATACCCCGAAAGTATTTGGAATCTGAAACTTGTGTATGGGGCTTCTCTTTCCTCAGAGTAAAGAAAATGTGGGTGGAAATTCAAGACATTCAGCAAACTGACCATTGGGTCTAATGTAATAGAAGCCAAGTTAATTCATAGTTTATTTCAAGATAATGGAACACACATGCACACACACGTTTTCTGACTTTTCCCACAAGGAAAGACACCTCATTTGCATTTGTATGTTTGTTTTTGTTCTGTGTGTAATATTGATCCCATTTAATTAAGATTTTCAGACTCTCATTAAACAGAGTTTGTTTTGGTAATTTCCGGAAAGAAAGCATTTGATAGCTCCACTTTTGCCATGGATGCACTTACCTACTACCACCTGGTGGTAGTAAAAATATTACAAAATAAAGGAAAAGAGGAAAAGCAGAGTCTTTCTTATTTCACTGCTCCCAAGGACTGGTCCGGAGAAGGAAATGGCAACCCACTCCAGTGTCTTGCCTGGAGAATCCCAGGGATGGCGGAGCCCAATGGGCTGCCGTCTGTGGGGTCGCACAGAGTCGGACACGACTGAAGCGAGTTAGCAGCAGCAGCAGCAAGGACTGGTCCTTGGTCTTTCCAGGCAGTATTGACTTCATGAGGTCTTAAAGGCCCTCAAGGCTGTGGGAATCTGCATGACCCTATGGAGACCTGACACCTGGGACTTGGTGTGGGTTCCTTATATCCAAAGCCAGTGAAACCTAGACATGTTGAAGAATCAGAGTATTCCTGAGGAAATGAACCGAGTAAGTGAAGGCCCTCAAAATTAATCCTGGTTTTCTGAAACCACTTCAACTCCCTATTTAAGAACTTACCTATTCAAACGTTGTTTTTAAAATTACCTTTTTGAAGAAGTACTCTTAGAAAACTGTTTTTAATGGAAGTTGAGTTTTGTATATTTAAGGTCTTCCATTCATGTCAGAGACAAACTATGAGCATACTTGGTTGCTAAAGGATATAAACTTCTTTAAATTATCAGTAAACATCATAGCTAACAACTGGATTCCTGCATGAACGGAAAAGATTCTGCTATCCCTGGAGAGTCAAAGCAAAACAAAACAATAACAACAAAACCCTTTAATTTGAAAAAGTAGTTACTGGCTTTTATTCTGCTAGTACAAGGACACACCCAATGTGGCTATAATCTCTGAGTCTATGAAACTGCAGGGAAAGCAGAGAGCAACTTTAAGCAAGGAATAAAAAAGATAACGGGACTGCAGGATTTCTATCACTATCGAACCTCACTGCCTCTCCTCCCCTGATTTTTCTGAGTCGGCTCAGAGAAGAGAGTCTGAGTTATAAGACAGAGGAAGCCAGAGTTGTGGGTGACACCGAGAAGATAGATTCTCCCAGAAGAAGTCTATATTGCTCCTGAACAACCCTAGGATTCAATAACCAATCAAATGAGTAAGATAAAAATGCTGGAGTTTCTGTAAATAAAGCAAAAATTAAATATCATATGAATTTAAGATCACTTGAAAGATAACTTTATGTGGATGCTTATTTCTTGAAATAGTTCTGCATGAATGTATAGAGTAAGGGAGTTAGAGAAGGCGAGGTTCAGAATAAGAACGAGACCGGCACTTTACAGGAACAGATCACCTTTAATGAGGCGAGAAGGGGCAGCAGTCAGATTAGTGAGCTGCTTCGCTTACCCAAGAAAAGAGTAAGTATATATAGGCATGTTGTGGAAAGCTACTGTCTTAAGGGGGCCTGTTCTTCTGCAAGGTTGTTCAGAGTAGTTATCTCCTAAATGGCTGGGGCAAGGAATTTTGGAGATCGGCCAGAGGCTGGACCGGCTGGGAGCTGGGCATAATCAACCTAATGTCCATTTTTTTCTTCGGGTGAGAGAGTTCTTTGTTTTGCATAGAATGGTGGGGAGGACCTAGAGGGGAGTTTTAACTCCAGGCTATTTTGAGCCATGTAACTTTGCTTCAGAATGTATAGCATAAATTTTAAAATTGTGGTGCTTGATACTGAACCGCTAATCATGGTAGAAAATTGGAGGAAACAGGGAGGACCTAACTAATGATGGGTCATTATTAACAGACCTACTACATACTACAAACCAAATTTTATAGTTTGATATAAATAAGAAATAAGTCATTGGAAACCTGAAATGATCTTAGTTGAAGCAGTGGGCAGGCCAAGTAAATTTAGTAATAGAAGTGTCAAATGATCAGTGACTTGGCATTGGAAAGGAGAAAATGTGATATATACGAGTGATACCATAGAGAGTGAAACATCTGGTCTTCATAAACTCCTTCATGTCACAGTGGAAAGATTCATAGACTGTGGATCTTCTGGTTTATTCCTTTATATTTTAGATGCAAAGTCAAGATCAGAGAAGTCAAATTATCTACTCAAGCCTCAAGGGAATTAGAGCAGAACCAAGACTGATGCTTCAGTGACATCTTTAAGCCCTCTGTGAAGTTTAAACCTTAAGGGATGTTTCTGAATGAGGAACTTTGGTGGAGATGGACAAGGAAAGCTGCTGTGAAGGGTAGAGGGAGGGTAGGAAGGGATCTTTACCTTTGTTATCATATTGATTTTAGAATATCCAACTAAACACCCTTGGTACCTTCCTCTTTTTTCTCTTTCTCCCATCTTGTTCAATCCCGTGGCCTCAACTCCCATCTTTAAGATAAATGATCCCCAAATCACTTCATTCAGTCTCTTCCAGTCTCCAGTTCCATATTTCCAATTGCTTGTTGAACATTTCCTCCTGGATTCCCACTAGGATCTTAGACTGAAGATGCCCAATATGAATTTATCACCTTTCCTTCAAAATATCTGTCTTGGTTCCCTGATTAGTACCATTCTCCTCCCAGATTTCCGGATCTGAACTTTTAACATTATTTTTACTTCTTTCTCTTCCTTGAAAATCCCAATAAATTGCAATCTAGTTAGATGCCATCAGGGCTTCCTTAGTGGCTCAGACGGTGAAGAATCGATCTATAATGCAGGAGACCTGAGTTTGATCTGTGGGTTGAGAAGATCCCCTGGGAAGATCTCACTCCAGTATTCTTGCCTGGAGAATTCCGTGGAAAAGGGGAACCTGGTGGGCTACAGTCCACGGGGTCCCAAAGAGTTGGACATGACTGAGCGACTAACATTCACCTTTTTTTAGATGCCATCATCACTGCATCTCTTGTTCCTGCCCCTTCTTCTCTGCCTGCTCTTAGCTCATGCCTTCATTGCCTGTACCAAGACTCTGATGATGCCCTTCCTCTGGACTTTCAATGTCTAATACTCTTTTATCAGGATTTTACTCCAGAATCTGACTTGGTTGTGTCACTCGTCTATTAAGAAAGCCTCGGTATCATTGTTTCAGGATAGTTTACCATTACTTTACACTGAAGTTGACTTTGCTAGATTCAGTTAACCCTATATATGTGGTAAGCCTCTGCCATATGCTGTTCTCTTTGCTGGTGATGTCTTTCTTTCTAGTGCCAGCCTGGAACATTAAATACGTACCCATATTATTATTATTTTCACTCTTGAGTATGTGTTTCAAACCCACTGTAACTCTTAAAAATTTTTTTATTATTCTTCCCCAGACAAAAGGATTCTCTTCCTTGGCTTTCTTACCATTTTATCTCTTTTGCTCTTTAGAAATCTTTACTTTTCACTTTCTGTTAGCTGTTACTATTCCTGAAGTTTAAATTCCTACTAGATTATAAACCCCCAGAGGGTAGCGATGGGTTTAACTTAATCTTACCTAGTAAAATACTTGGGGTATCATGCTAAGTAGGTGCTCAATAAATGTTAATTGAGTGAATGACTAAGTGAATGTTAATAAATTTCTGAAGACAACAGGCAAATTGGATTAGAATGAAGTAGAGAGGTAGGAATGGAAAAAGATTTGGGGTATCTTCATATTCTATTGATGGTGAGAATTACACAGGTTTTTATGGTTGCTGCTGCTGCTTTATTTTTTAAGAGTAGATGAACAGGTGAGACCCAGGTCTGAGTCAGGGAAACTGCAGAACATAGCCCAGGAAGAGAAGGGTCTAGTGAAAAAGGAAGCTGAAAGGGGGAAGGATATATGGTACCCCTGAGAAGAAATTTATGAAGCCCCAGATTTGGAGTCAACCTCCGATTATCTACTATTTATATATTTTAAAGAAATGTGCCCCAGATTTTAGTGCTGCTTTGTTGGTCTCCCTATATGTGCGTGAGCCAGCACAATCCTGGACTTGATTTACCTTTGCTGATTCGGCTTCTTTTCTCTGAACTTATTTATGGCTGTAAGAGAGGCATTGTGTCCTTGCTGATAAAGGACAACTGAACTGTATTCTAGGCTTAGCTGCCTAGTTGCTGTACAACTCTTAGAAAGTTGCTTTCTTACCTAGCTGCCAAGTCTTCTGAACTATAGCAGATGAAGATCACGTTATAGCAAATCTATAGCAAGACTAGACCACTCTAGTCTAGAGTTCTAGACTAGAGGTCTCAAAATTTAATATGCATTCAGTCTCTAGGATACTTGTTTAAAAAGTCTTGTTTCAGTAGGTCTGGGCTGGGGCCTGAGACTTTTATGTCTAACAAACTCACAGATGGACCACACTTAATAACAAGGTCCTTTTGAATACAGGAGAAACCCTAGAGATCAGCCAAGCCAGTCGTTCACAGCCCCAAGTCATCCTGAAAACAATTACTCCTATGCATTTTGTTACTGCTCCCTTTAAAGCCACAGAAATAACTGGATCCTATATATAATTTATTTCTTAGATGCTACTAACATAGAAAAGCAATGTTTTCAATCATTTTTAGAGTGATAAATACTCTAGGTTATTTTAGTTTCATCCTAATGGTAGGGGGTGGTGGGTGGTGGTGGTAAGGAATGGCTATTAAGCAATTATGTAGTTCAAATATATCATTATTATTATTACCATGATGAGTGGACTCATTATAATCGAACAATAAAAGCGTGAATGACTTTGCATTGTTATTAGTGTCTGTCTCAGGGCCCCTGCCTTTCCCAGGGGCTATTGCATTCAGCAGACTGATTCACCATGTACGTTCTTGCAGTGCTCAACTTGTAAACTACTGGATTAGTTTTCAGAATCCAGTGTGGTCATCTTTTCTTTCCTGGTGCTGACCTGTTGTTCACTCAAGATTCTTGCTTCCTCCACCCACAAATAACCTAATCTTAGGAAGCCCGTGGTCTCCTTGTATTCACCTTTGTTGTTCTCCCATCCTTTCTTTCACACTGCAATTAGTGATCCTCAGAATTTGAACCAACATTATAATCCCCTTGCTTAAAACTTGCCAATTGTTGCCTGTTTCTTCTAGGATAAAATAAAAATCTTTGGCAAGTCTTCCCAGACCCTTAATAAACTGTCCCACTTCCTTTCAGTGGCCTGATTACCAGCCAGTCTTCCTCTCCCTCTTGCCACACTGTTTTGGGCTTCTGGGAGATTCTAACATCTCCAGTTTTTGGAAGCTTTTAACATCTCTCGTCTAGGAACTCTATACATGCTCTTCTCTCCGTTTGCAAGATTTTACCCAGCTACACTGTCCTCATCCTTCAGCTCTCAGCTTAAACTTCTGTTGCTCAGGGAGCCTCCCCTAATCATCTGACAAAATTAACACCCACAGTCATTCTCTTCCTTAACACCTGGTGCTTCTCCATTGGTAACAGTGATTATACCAGTAATTACTTGTTCAGTATCTTTCTTCCCTCACTCATGATAAACCCCAAAAAGACATGGCTGTCCTTTCAAAGCTAATTCCTCATTGTTCAACACTTACCTGGTTTAATAGTTGTTGGAGGAATGAGCATAAGAATCACCAGGCATGGGACTTCCCTAGTGGGTCCCGTGGTTAAGAATCCACCTCACAATGAAGGGGACACAGTTTTCAACCCTGGTTGGAGAATTAAGAACCCACATACTGTGCAGCATGGCGAAAAAAAAAAAAATCACCAGGCGCTTGAACTGACCATGCAGAATCCTGGAGATCTAAGGGGAAACAAAGGCACTGGGCCTCCTCCTGTCTAATTCTCTGCGTGAAGGACTGCCTTCCCTTTCCCAGATTCATATCTACCCCACCCCTCTCAGTACATTTTTGAATACTTTAAGTGAGTAGAATATTTTATTCCTAAATTGAACATCAAGTCCAGCATGTTGGATCTCACTTCGTAGAGCCTGTGCCACAGGGTCACTCTTGGAGGATCTGTGGATGAAGCTCTGCAGAGCCCAGAACTGGACTTTTGTGGAGATATTGTAGTGGATGCCATTAGCTACAGCACTCTGCGTCCCCTATGAAAAGACCTACTCAAGAAATGGCTTGTTTAGATGTAATATCAGGAAGAGCTTTGCATCTTTGGGAAACTGATGAGTGTTTTCCTTATGTCCACTGGATTTCTGTACCACATTTTTCTCTCTGTCAAGAAGCTCAAAGTCACATTCTCAGCTCAGCTTTTGTTAAGTGTGGAAGTCTATGGGGTCACAAAGAGTGGACACAATTGAGCATGCGTGGTTGCGGGCGCATGTACTTTCAGTATAACTTTGCCCTGGTGTTGATTTTCTATTCTAAATATATTTTCTCTGTTCTTGATTTATTAAATATTTATAGCTTTCTATTTTAAAGTATGAAGTCTTGTAAGCTTCCTCAAATCCTTAGTGGAATGCGGCAAGGAGATATATGAAAGAAAGAAATTCATGAGGCTCTGAGATACATTCCCTTTAAAGTCCAGAGGGTTCCTTTCTACAGGTGGTACTGGCAGGAGCCATGAATAGAGAAAGTCCTGCTGGCAAGGGTGTTCCTTGCCATGCAAAGACATGGCAGAGCTTCTGGGAGAGGGAACCCTTTTGAAATAGCTTATTGAGGTGATTTTGCTTTTGATCTCTTGCTAAAGCTATCCTCAAATGACCCAGAAGTGTGAGTGGCCCTGTCCTCCCCTTGGAGTCTGAATCCTTTTAGGGAGAGTGGCTAAATAGAGTAAGCCTTGTAATCTGTTCTGAAATTCTATATGAGAGCTAGATTTTCATTGGCATAAGTCTTCTATTATGAAGTCAGAATTAGAATACTTTTGTAGGCAAGACTGTAATTTCACCTACTTTCCAATTCTACTTAAGTGTCCAACATTTTCTATAAGAATCCATTTCTGTGTCTAAGGGAAGCAGGAATGAGCATATGTTCCATGTGTACTGTATGCTGGATACTATGTATGTACCTCATATGAGCTATTTTAACTCTTGTATCCATCCTATGCACTAGGCTCATTATCTGCATTTTGTATGTGGATAAAACAAGGCTTGGAGAGACTTAGCCAGTGTCATCTGGATAATGGAAGATGGTGCCAGGATTATAGTCATACCTTCTGAGCCCAACAAGGCTGACCTTCTACAGTCTACTGGGAAGATCACATGAAAGCAGAATACGTTTAGGGCAGAAAAAAAAGACTGCTCAATGAGTGAGTCACACATAGATCTGAGGACCCAGAAGCAGGCAGAAGAGAAAAGAGAACACGCTGAGACCCTGACTTCAAGACAGTGCTCCAACCCAAACCCGCTTCCATCTCCTTCCTCCATTCTGTCATCTTTGGTATACTGGTATTGTTGCAAACAAGTTTCCCGATACTCTAGGCTATCCTGGCTGTAAGCATTCTTGCCTCTCAGAAATTAGATAGAAATAGATATAAACACATAGATATATCCACAGCATTCTTCTGGGTAGGAGATGCATTTTGAAGGTGAATACTAATCACTGACTCTTGATATTGGCAAAAGTTGCTATGTATTGTGGTACTGTCATGTTCTGGAACCTTTAGAGGTCTTATCTCATTTAAGCTTCACAAAAACCTAGCATGGTAGACATTATTATCTCTGCATTGCAGGTGAGGTTGTAATCATGTACATGGTTACATGGTTACAACATTACATGTTACATGGTTACAGGGGTTGCCCATGGTCATGCTGTAAGCAAAGAAACTGATGCCCCAGTTTCCTGCCTTCATTTTCCATCATTGCTGAGATACTAACTATTCTCTAAGTATTAAGGATGAGGTATCCCTTTAGGGAAAATGGAGTCAATAAAGAGGAATGAATTTCACAGACATCCGTAAAGCTCTGATTTGAATATATGTTCTCTCCACTCACTTCATTGACATGCATATTGAGTTTTAATAGCAACTATATATTTTTAATTAAACTTTTAATTTTGAGATAATTATAGATTCACATGCAGTTGTAAGAAATAATGTAGAAGATTCCATTTGCCCTTTACCCAGTTTCCACCAATGGTAATATCTTGAAACACTGAAGTGCAATATCACAATAAGGATGATGAGATTGATAAAGTTAAGACACAAAACAGTTTCAACATTACAAAGATGTTTTATAATTGTCCTTTTATAGCCACAGCACTTCCCTTCCATCCCCGTTTTTTCCTTTACTCTGGCAACCACTATTCTCTTCTCCATTTCTATAATTTTATAATTTCAAGAATACTCTATGGACTTCCCTGGTGGCCCAATGCATGGGATGTAAATTCGATCCCTGGTTGGGGAACCAAGAACTCACATTTGTTATTGTTGTTTAGTTGCTAAGAACTACCAGCAATTCTACTCCTCAGTATATATCGGGAAAAAATGAAAACATTAATTAAAAATGTCCATCTAGTCAAGGCTATGGTTTTTCCAGTGGTCATGTATGGATGTGAGAGTTGGACTATAAAGAAAGCTGAGCACAGAAGAATTGATGCTTTTGAACTGTGGTGTTGGAGAAGACTCTTGAGAGTCCCTTGGACTGCAAGGAGATCCAACCAGTCCATCCTAAAGGAGATCAGCCCTGGGTGTTCGTTGGAAGGACTGATGTTGAAGCTGAAGCTCCAATACTTTGGCCACATGATGCGAAGAGCTGACTCATTTGAAAAGACCCTGATGCTGGGAAAGATTGAGGGCAGGAGGAGAAGGTAATGACAGAGGATGAGATGGTTGGATGGCATCACCGACTCAATGGACATGAGTTTGGGTAACCTCTGGGAGCTGGTGATGGACAGGGAGGCCTGGTGTGCTGCGGTTCATGGGGTCACAAAGAGTTGGACACAACTGAGTGACTGAACTGAACTGAATTAATTAAAAAAGATGTATGTACCCCAATGTTCATAGTAACACTATTTACAGTAACCAAGATATGAAAGCAATCCTAATGCCCATCAACACATGATTTCATAGTGATGATGTGGGATGCGACAATGTTATATTACTCAGCCATAAAAAAGAATGAAATTCTGCCATTTATAGCAACATGGATGGACCTCGAGAATATTATGCTTTTTGAAATTTGAAGTAAGTCAAAGAAAGACAAGTACTGCATGGTATCAATGATATGTAGAATCTAAAATATAATGCAACTGAATGTATTTGCAAAATATAAACAGATTCACATTCATAGAAAGCAAACTAGTGGTTACCAAAGGGGATAGATAAGAGGAGAAAGACAAATTAGAGATGTGGAATTAATAGTTACAAACTACTATGTATAAAATAAATAGCTAGATATACTGCATAACATAGAAAAGTGTTACAGTAACTATATTATGTATATATAGCTATATAATAACATAGCATAGTTGTTATAATAACTTGCAATGAGGTATAATATGCAAAAATACTGAATCACTATCCTATACAGTTAAAACTAATAAAATATTGTAAATCAACTATTGTTTTTGTTGTTTAGTTGCTAAGTTGTGTCTAACTCTTTGTGACCCCATGAACCGCAGCATGCCAGGCTCCTCTGTCCATGGAATTTCCCAGGCAAGAATACTGGAGTGAGTTGCCATTTCCTTCTCTAGAGGATCTTCCTGATCCAGGAATCAAACCCACATCTCTTGTATCTCCTGCATTAACAGGTGGATTCTTTACTGCTGAGCCACCAAGGAGGCCCAAATCAACTACACTTTTTAATAAAAGTTCCGTTAGTATAAAAATAAGAACAATTGTATTTCTTCCTCATTGATATGTATTCCTTTGATTCTACCCACCGCTACTTTTTTTTGCTTTATTGTCCTTGCTGTAGCTTTCAGTACTATATTAGTTAGCAGTTGTTAAAGTGGACATCTTGCCTGTTCTTAGCTTGTAAAGCATTCAGCATTCTTTATTTAACCATTAAATATGGTATTAACTATGGGTTTTCTGTAGACTTCTTTTATCAAGTTAAAGGAGTTCCCCTCTGTTCTTAGTTTCCTGAGAGTTTTTGTCATGAATGGATGTTCAATTTATCTACTGCTTTTTCTACATATATAATTATGTGATTTTTCTTTTTTAACCTGCCAATATGATGAGTTAAATTGATTGCTTTTTCAGTGTTGAATCAGCTTTGTATCTCTGGAATAATTCCCACTTGGTCATGGTGCATAGTTATTTTTATATATTGATGATTTTTTTGCTGATATTTTTGTTAAGGATTTTTGCACATATATACATATATATGCAGGAGGGACTTTGGTCCTTAGTTTTCTTTTTTTGTACTGACTCTGTCAGTTTTTTTATCAAGGTAGTTTTGGCTTTATAAAATGAATTAGGAAGTGAACCTTTTCTATTCTCTAGAAGAGATTGTGTAGAGCTGGTAGTAATTCTTTAAATGTTTGGTAGAATTCTCCAATGAAACCATCTGGGCCTGGAGATTTCTTTGGGGGAAGTTTTTAGATGGTAAGTTCAATTATCTGAATAGTTATAGAGCTGTTCAAATTGTTTCATATTGGGTAAATTATGATAGTTTGTGGTTTTGATATTGGTCCATTTTATCTACATTGTTAAAATGATATATGTGGAATTGTTTGTAATATAATCTTATTATTCTTTTGATGTCTGTGGAATCTATAGGATCTTTTGATTTGGTCCTCATATTGATGATTTGCATCTCGCCTTTTTTCCCTTTGTTTTTCTACTGGAAGTTTGTCAGTTTTATTGATCTTTTCAAAGAACTAGCTCTTTGTTTTATTAATTATTCTATTTTTTTTTCTGTTTCCTATTTTATTGATTTCTGCTCTTAGATATATTATGCCCTTTATTGTGCTTGTTTTTGGGTTTATTTGGATTTTTTTTTCTTTCCTTTTTTGGTTTCTTGACTTAGGATTGAAGATTATTAATTTGAGAATTTTATTCTTTTCTAATCCAAGCATTTGGTGATGTATAATTTCCTTTCAAATACATTGGCTTTATCTGTGTCCCACAAATTTTGATACATTATTTTTGTTACTTATGTTATTTTGTCCTTCAAATTTGGTCCTCATATTGATGATTTGCATCTCGCCTTTTTTCCCTTTGTTTTTCTACTGGAAGTTTGTCAGTTTTATTGATCTTTTCAAAGAACTAGCTCTTTGTTTTATTGATTATTCTATTTTTTTTTCTGTTTCCTATTTTATTGATTTCTGCTCTTAGATATATTATGCCCTTTATTGTGCTTGTTTTTGGGTTTATTTGGATTTTTTTTTCTTTCCTTTTTTGGTTTCTTGACTTAGGATTGAAGATTATTAATTTGAGAATTTTATTCTTTTCTAATCCAAGCATTTGGTGATGTATAATTTCCTTTCAAATACATTGGCTTTATCTGTGTCCCACAAATTTTGATACATTATTTTTGTTACTTATGTTATTTTGTCCTTCATTGTTCAGTTCAATGTATTTTTAGGCTTCCTTTGAGAATAATTTTTTGACCCCCCCGGTAGTTTTTGAAATGATAAAGCTACCCCACACCTTCTGATCACATATTCAAAATGGAGCCTCTGCATGTTTGAAAAGATAATTTTTGACATGATCATTGTCATGACTATGATGAAACAGATTCTACCAGAGAAAGAAGTAAGAAATGAAGCCCATTATACTCATGAAGTAGGTTATCGTAGACTCAGTTCACCTCCAGCCCAAGGTGCNCCTTCTGATCACATATTCAAAATGGAGCCTCTGCATGTTTGAAAAGATAATTTTTGACATGATCATTGTCATGACTATGATGAAACAGATTCTACCAGAGAAAGAAGTAAGAAATGAAGCCCATTATACTCATGAAGTAGGTTATCGTAGACTCAGTTCACCTCCAGCCCAAGGTGCACTATGTACTCCTTCTGTTTTCTGCTAAGGAGGCCATAACAATGCATCATTGACTGGGGGGCCTTAAACCATGGAAATTCATTTTCTCCTAGTTTTGCAGGTTGAAAGTACAAGGTCAGAGTGCTAGCATGGTTGGTTTCTGCTGAGAGCCCTCTCCCAGGCTTCTCAGTGGTCATCTTTTCACTGTGTCCTCACACAAGAGAGAGATTTCTTCCTCTTAAAAAGACCACCAACTCTACTGGATTGAGGCCCAACGCTTCATTACCCTTTTTAACCTTACTTATTTAAGCTTTCTTAGTCTTCTATATCTTAATCCTATTCATCCTTAATTGAAACTTTATTATTTAGCATTAATTACTTCCTCAGTCACTTAAATTTGACCTTAATTGCTTTCTAATGTTCAGTTCAGTCAGTTCAGTTGCTCAGTCATGTCCGACTCTTTGCGACCCCATGAATCGCAGCTTGCCAGGCCTCCCTATTCATTACCATCTCTCGGAGTTCACTCAGACTCACATCCATCGAGTCAGTGATGCCATCCAGCCATCTCAGCCTCGGTCGTCCCCTTCTCCTCCTGCCCCCAATCCCTCCCAGCATCAGAGTCTTTTCCAATGAGTCAACTCTTTGCATGAGGTGGCCAAAGTACTGGAGTTTCAGCTTTAGCATCATTCCTTCCAAAGAAATCCCAGGGTTGATCTCCTTCAGAATGGACTGGTTGGATCTCCTTGCAGTCCAAGGGACTCTCAGAGTCTTCTCCAGCACCACAGTTCAAAAGCATCAATTCTTTGGCGCTCAGCCTTCTTCACATTCCTACTCTCACATCCATACATGACCACGGGAAAAACCATAGCCTTGACTA
>SJYT01030633.1:254889-302053 GCA_006410635.1 Cephalophus harveyi
GAGAGTGTTTTGCCTATGTTCTCCTCTAGGAGTTTTATAGTTTCTGGTCTTACGTTTAGATCTTTAATCCATTTTGAGTTTATTTTTGTGTATGGTGTTAGATAGTGTTCTGCTGCTGCTGCTAAGTCACTTCAGTCGTGTCCGACTCTGTGCAACCCCTTAGACGGCAGCCCACCAGGCTCCCCTGTCCCTAGGATTCTCCAGGCAAGAACACTGGAGTGGGTTGCCATTTCCTTCTCCAATGCATGAAAGTGAAAAGTGAAAGTGAAGTCGCTCAGTTGTGTTGGACTCTTCGCAATCCCATGGACTGCAGCCTACCAGGCTCCTCCATCCATGGGATCTTCCAGGCAAGAGTACAAGTGGTTGACCAATTTTCCCAGCACCACTTGTTAAAGAGATTGTCTTTTCTCCATTGTATATTCTTGCCTCCTTTGTCAAAGATAAGGTGTCCACAGGTGCATGGATTTATCTCTGGGCTTTCTATTTTGTTCCTTTGATCTATATTTCTGTCTTTGTGCCAGTACCATACTGTCTTAAGTCAGACTGTACACCAGCTTCTTTATAACAATATAGTGAGTATTTGCTATGCAATAGCAAATAAATATAGTACAATACTTGTGAAGTGGTACAACTGAATTCTGGCCAAGAAAATTCTACCATATGGTTCCTCTAGCTCATAAGTTTGGCTGAAATCCTGAAGCATTCTCCTGGTAACTATGGCTGCTTATACACTTAAGTCCCATGGAGTCATGAAAAATTGCAATGTAGTGAAAATTAGCTATATAACATCCTTTAATGGGGAATACATGTGATTCATCCTGAATGTACTAAGATTATATAGAAAAGCATATGTTTTTCTTACGGTTTTGTAGGACAATTTAATGCTCATGGATTGCATGTTGACAAAGGTAGAATGCTTGCAGTGAATCGTAAGAGGACTAAATGATGCTTTTATTGTATTTTGGGGTCTCAAGGAAACATATCTCTGAAATCATAATGGAAGTCAAAGGGAAAAGAATATAGCTTAATACATACTTTTTAACTTTACACATGGATATTTGGGGACTGCCTGAGATGCATAAAGTAAGATGAAGCTTCACTGAATTTACTAATTCTTCAGCTGAAGAATTCTTAAACTAAGCCCTGTTGATTTCTCCACTGAATGCTGAGAGAATTAATGATATTTCCCAAGCCAAATCAAAGTTTGATACTCTAAAGATTGCTTCACTCCTTTTCCCTTTTTCAGCACTTTCTTTCAACTTGGGCCCTTTGCAGTGCCATCAAAAATGGAGCACACTAAACTTTTCTGTCTTTAAACACATAAGCTCTCTTCTTGCTTAAATGGTAATGAATAAATTACTTTCTGCCACCTGACAGAAAGATGAATTGTTTAGCACTTATTATGCAGCCATCTACTTTAAGCCCTGATTACAGTTCAATTCATATTTGATTCATAGAACTTGAAGTATTCATCATTCCACCCTCTTTCCCACTTCAAAAGGTCCTGGGACAGTTTCGTGTTGTAACAAGCAAGACGTGACTCATGCCTTCTCCTTCCTCTCTCCTGCTGGGGTCTTAGCAGTAAACCAGCCAGAGACACGTTTGTGAGAAACGCGACTTAAGTTGGATGAATCAAATGCTTCATAGTTCCCTGGCCCACTGCAGTTCACACAACCTAAATACAATAATCATCTTCATTTGCTAAATTAGGGAACGGAAATGGGCTACCTGCCATGTAACGCAGAAATTTGCAGCATCAACAGTGAGCAGTGTTTGGGGAGAGGGGGAGTGGAGAGCAGGGAAGTGTTCTTCCTTGCAAACAGCCCTGCTTTAGAATGCTTGAAATGATGTGTTATTCTCTCCGGGTTCTGTGTAGAGGGCAGCTGGGGCCAGAGAACAGAAGAGAATTTTCTGTTATAATTGGGCTAGAGAGAAATCTTTTATGATACAGGGCTGTGGTGGTCTGGAAAAGCCTGCTGTTAGCCTTCCGGAGTGCGTTGTGCACAGTCGAGCCTCCTTGCGTCAGCCGGGCCTCAGAGCCACCTTGGCGCCTGGCATTAAGCATCATTAGGGGATGATGAGCACGATTGCCTGACACGGGTATCTTTCTCTTTTGGAAACGGCAGCCAGGCTCCTAAGAAGCAGGTCTAATAACTGCAGTGGGTAGGTTGCAGGTGGTTTGGAGGAGGCCCTGGGGAAGGAATAAGCAGAGGTTTCTTTGCACTGCAAGTCTCTCCTACTCCTTGGACCTCCATCATCATCTCTGCAGGTAGAGGCCTATCTTACTAGAAGGCAACTGTGGTCGAAACAGAAAAATACAGTGAAAACAGCATACTGTCACGGTCTTCTTGAGCTGCTATAACAAAATGCCTTAGACAGGGCTGCTAAAAATTTATTTCTCACTATTTTGGAGTCTGTGGAGTCCATTATCAGGGTGCTGGCATGGTCAGGTTTTTGGTGAGGACCTTTTTCCTGGCTTACAGTGGTTTTCTTGTTGCTATGTCTTCACGTGGTAAAGAAAGAGGGAGCTCCCGTTTCTTGTACAGACACTAATCTTGTCATGGGAGCCCCACACTCATGACCTTATCGAAACCTAATTGCCTCCTAAAAGCCTCATTTCCTAATACCATTACATTGGGGGTCAGGGCTTCAGTATATGAATTGAGGGGACGCAAATATTCAGCTCCTTACACGTATCATTACCCATTTTTCAGAGCCCTGTGCTGCTTCTCACTGCTTTGCCTTTGTACAGGTTTCCTCTGATGGAAATAGCTTTGTCTATCTTGCCTCTCTTGGCAGACCAATGTTTAAGATGCAGATTGAGGAGTCCTTGAAGTGCTTCCCAGCCTTATCCTAACTCTCCAGGTAGACCATAAAACCCCCCAGGACATGCCCCAACCCAGCATATGGTCTAACTTTCCCACTGGAGCACAAAGCGCAGGGGTCTACTTCTTACAGGGAGGGGTGTGGAGAGTTGGGGTCTGGGAGAGGGAGGGAAAGTCAGATAACTCTCTGTGTCTCCAGGGCCAGCCCCTGCCTGGCCTACCAGCAGCAGTCAGAGAAGTCTTGGTGGCTGAATGAGTGAGTGTAGTAAGCGTGAGCTTAATAGTAAGAAAAAGTGGGTTTACATGTTCACTTTGCCACTTAACCAAATTTATTTATTCCTCATACTCTCTGGTTATCAGTTTTCTTATCTGTTGAATTGAGGTAATTAAAATTGCTACTTTTCTGGGCTATTGAGAGGATCAAATTAAACACCTTGAGGAGAAGATCTTTGTAAATGGTAAAATATTGTTTGATTTAAAACCTTTGGAAGGCTTTTTTTGGAATATATATGTACATATACACACACACACACATACACACAGGGGTATTCTCCCTTCCACCTATGGATTTGGAAGTCAAGCAGTTAATTTTGAAGTTGAACTCTAGTCCCTTTCTAACTATGTAATCTTTAATAATTAGTTTTCTCATTTGTAAAATCAAGAAAATAAAAATAAGATGTTGGTGAGGATAACACAATATGAAAAAGTGGAATCGCCCAGCATGGTGCCTGCAGACTGTCTAGAGCCCATCCTGTTTCCCACTCATGCCCCAAGTGTCACTGACCTGGCGCCGCTCGGTCTGCACTGCTCAGGCATGGTGAATCCCACACAGCACGGGACTGCCACTGACCTTTCCCCTGGGTCTTAATCTTACTTTCCCAACGGCTGGTAGACTTCTGGAGATGAGGCACCCTAGCTCACCTAGCCCCAGACTCTGCCCACAGTGAGTCCCTCCCCCTAGATATAAGCTAAATAAATGTCCTTATTTATAGTGCCTGGGGCAGAACACAGCAGCAGTGAAACTTGGGTGTTGAGTGACCGTGTCTTTGATGTTCCTCCTTAGGCTAGTCCATAGGAATAATTCCTCCAAATCAACATCTGTTCACCTTTCTTGCAGATGTGAACACCAGAGTGGAAGATGGGCCTTCTTTCCCTACCCTTCATATCTATATTTCCCCTCTCTTCATGTCCTCACTCTCCTTAGAATTGCTCTTACTCATCTACAGACATTAAACCTCTCTTTGTTACCCAGAAATATTTTTGTGCAAGACCTCTGCAGGATTGATTTTGCCTTTATAAAAGACCATAAATCAGATGAACCTGGAAGGAAGGTAAGGCACCCTTAATCTCTACTTCCATCCTTGTTGTTGCAAATGGCATTCTTTCTTTCTTTTTTATGGCTGAGTAGTATTCCATTCGGAGAAGGCAGTGGAACCCCACTCCAGTACTCTTGCCTGGAAAATCCATGGACAGAGGAGCCTGGTAGGCTGCAGTCCATTGGGTCGTGAAGAGTTGGGCACGACTGAGCAACTTCACTTTCACTTTTCACTTTTATGCACTGGAGAAGGAAATGGCAACCACTCCAGTGTTCTTACCTGGAGAATCCCAGGGGGTGGAGAAGTCTGGTGGGCTGCCATCTATGGGGTTGCACACAGTTGGACACGACTGAAGCGACTTAGCAGCAGCAGCAGCAGTATTCCATTGTATACATGTACCACATCTTCTTCATCCATTCATCTGTCAATGGACATTTAGGTTGCTTCCAGGTCTTAACTATTTTCAAAGTGCTGCTGTGAACATACAGGTGCATGTATCTTTTTGGATTAGAGTTTTGTCAGGATTTAAGCCCAGGAGTGAGATTGTTGAGTCATATGGTGATTCTATTTTTAGTTTTCTAAGGAACCTCCATACTGTTTTCCATAGTGGCTGCACAAATTTACATTTTGACCACCAGTGTAGGAGGGTTCACTTTTCTCCATACCCTCACCAGCATTTGTTATTTCTAGATTTTTTAATGATGGTTATTCTGACCTTTGTGAGGTGGTACCTTACTATAGTTTTGATTTTCATTTCTCTAATAATTAACAATGTTGAGCATCTTTTCATGTGACTGTTGACCATCTGTATGTCTTATTGGACAAATGTCTATTTAGGTCTTCTCCCCATTTTTTAATTAGGTTATTCCATGACTTTCAGTGGATGGAAAACACTGCATCAGATTGCACTTTAACCTCTTCTCTGATAAATGGACATTTAAGTTTCCAGGTTATTCTAGTGGTAAATAACCCACCTGCCAGTGCAGGAGACATAAGAGACACAGGTTTCATCCCTGGGTTGGGAAGATCCCCTGGAGGAGGGCATGGCAACCCACTTGAGAATCCCATGGACAGAAGAGGCTGTCAGGCTATAGTCCATAGAGTTGCAAAGAGTCAGATACAACTGAAGAGACTTAGCAAGCATGCAAGTTCATTCCAGATATTCTCTATTTTAAGTAATGCTGCCCTGAATGTCTTCATGGTGGTCACTTTTTCATAGTTTATATTATTTTCTGAAGAGAGGTTCTCAGAAGAGGAGTGTCAGGGTCAAATGCTATGAAGTTATTATTGTTTGTGATATGTCTTGCCAAATGGCTTTCTAAATGGCAAGGCACTCTAGCACTATTGCCTGGAAAATCCCACGGACAGAGGAGCCTGGTAGGCTACAGCCCATGGGATCGCAAAGAGTCGGACAAGACTGAGCAACTTCACTTCACTTCACTTCTGAGTCAATTTATATTTCCACCACAAAGTATAAGATGAGTGCTTCAACTCATTCTAAGCAGAGCTGAGTTCTGTCTTTTTAAAAATCATCAAATTTGACAGGTGAAAAAAAAAAAAAAAGGCTCATTCATAGTAAATACTGTTCACCATTTCCTAGGTGCTAGGAACTGGGTCTCCCATCAGGGATGTCAGGAGGGAGACCATTGGCTATGCTCTCAAGGAAGAATTAAAAACTGACAATTACAAGTGCTACAGGGTGCAGGGAAGTGGCCCTCACCTAGCCTGGGAAATCAGGAAGACTTTCTGGAAGGGGTGGGCTTGAGTTTAGTCTTGAATAAAGAATAATGGTTAGCCAGGTGGAAAGGGCCATGAAGGGGATTCCATACCAAGAGAACATCATGTGCAGGGGAGGTGTGAGGGGGCTGACTTATTTGAAGAACTACAGGAGATTGGATACAGGTATTTTGGATTTTAAAGGGAGTCACTTGGAGGTAGAAATTCTTGCAACCAAAAAAAAAAATCTCTAGTGTTGGAATATCGGGCCAGAAGGCTGGCCAGTGAAGGAACGATTTAAGCTTGGGCTGATCAAGCTGTGTCTTCCCCGCCCCTCCATGATCCAACATAGCAGAGGGTCTTTGTACAAGTCCAAACCTGGATGTAACCGTTTGTCTCATGCCCACAGGTTGATTCCTTCATTCAGTTGCCTGCTTCATCTTGCCTTCTAGATGGAATATGGGATCAGTGTCCTGGGATAGAGGGTACAGTCAGTTATCTCTGAAAGCTGGTCAGAATCAGGATGATGGCCAGTAGCTGGAAAGGGGAGGGCATCTGTGAAATGGCCACATTTCCAATCTCAACCTCACCTACCTTTTTAGCCCTGTATAAAAAAATAGCATCTTTTTTCCACCTTCTAGGAAGCCAAAAAAAAAAAAAAAATCATCTAGGACAGTGTTTTTTCACAACTCAGGAAAACATTGTAATTCCCTCCCGGAAGATTTCCTAGATCTTAAATATCAGCTCAAACATTTATGCATGAAAAATTAGAGACCATGAATGATGCATGTGTTCTGGAAACTCTGCTCGTAAATCTCGCCTCCCTCCTTTGGAAAGTCCCCCAGGATGGCAGCCAAAGCCTCATTTCCAACCCCTATTTTGAAGCCACCTGAGATGAAATCTCCTATTTGTTTCCAACTTGCATGGCCTTTGAATATTCAGCCCTCTCTTGCGGCAGATGAGTCTGCTATTATCGTGTCTGAGATATTGTTCTTTTACTTGACCAGATTATAGCACAATTGTCAGTTTGCTCTTTAATAATACTACTTCACAAGGGATTTGTAAGGATTAATGAAATAATGTTTGAAAACCACTTTGAACTTGTCTGCACTTTTTCTATGGAGGCTCCAGGGTTATTATTTCTTACTGTTTATACTGTATCTTCCACGTGAAAAGTTTTAAATGCTTTGTTAACATTTGGATCCGTTTCAATTAGATGATGAAGCTATTCGCTGTTAGAGCTAGAGGGGCCTTTGAGACGGTCTGGTCTTAAATCTTATAGACTTAGGGGATGAGGAAAAGCCTGAGGCCTAGAGAACCTACTCAGCATGCCCTGTACCACAGAGCTGCTTAGAAAAGTTGGTTCTAGAATCCAGCTGCCCTGACTGCTTGTTCAGTTCTTCAAGTCTGCAATGGAGTGAAGTGTGCCCCTCCAAACATTCATATATAGAAGTCCTCACTCCATGGCACCTCAGAATGTGGTCTGATTTAGAAGTAGGGTTACTGCAGTTGTAATCAGTTAAGATGAGGTCATTCTGGAGGAGGTTGGGACCCTCATCCAATTGCCTGATGTCCTTATAAAAGGGAGAGATCTGGACACAAGCACACATAGACACAAATTCGGACAAACTCATTTCTCAACACCAAGCAGAAAGGCCTGGAAGGGATCCTTACCTCACAGCTTTGGAGGAAATCAACTTTGTCATCATCTTGATTTTGGACTTCTAGCATCCAAAATTGTTAGACAATAATTTTCTATTTTTAAGCTTGTGGTACTTCTTTATAGCAGCCCTAGAAAACTCACACAGAGACTTTCCTACTCTTAATACTAATTATTGCTGGTTAGCACATTAGGAGATTGAGACAGGAAGAAAGGGAATCACTTGGCCCTGTCAAACCCAGAAGCCCCTCTGCTTATCCTCACTCACCCCAGGCTTCTCTTGGGGCTGCTATAGTTGGGTAGCCACCCTTGCTTGATGTCCCTCGGAAGCCCTCACTGTGGGCGCAGGCACCTGAGTCAGCCCGTCACATAAGCCAGTGCCCCAGGAACTGCTTCCTGGCATTCCTCCCACATCCTTCACCCCATCAGAAGGCAGCAGCGGTGCCAAGTGAGGGCAGAAGCCCAGGGAACCCTTGCTGCATGTTGTTTGACAATCCAGGAGGGGTCATTAAACACTAATGAAGGGAGATGGGTTCTGAAAGTCTTCTTGTAAATGAGATGCTGGCAGCTCAGAAATCATTCTCCTGGGACAGAGTGATTGTGTATTAGGATGGGTTCCTAAGCCTGTCCACAAAGTCTGTTTGAGTTGTATTGTTCCAGAAGCTTCATGCTAGCAGCCCTACTTTTGAAGTCACAGTAACATTAAAGGGCTCTTTCAGTGGGGTTGTCAGGCTGGCAGGCAGATTGTGGGGCTTTTAAGAAAGGAAAAGGATGAAGAATGCAATACCTCAGAATTCACACAGTAAAACAGGAAGGAGAGAACCCAGAGAGCTAGAACTTGAGGGTTCAGCACACTCTAGGAACAGTTTGGGGAGACTGTAAACAGAAAAATGTAACGGAAAACCGAGTACATTTGAAAATCAGGAAAGGAGCCAGCCCCAAGGAATCACACACAATCCCAGTGGAGGCCCAGAGAGGTTAAGGTATGTGTTTGAAGCCACATGGAGGATGAGTGGCAGAGTGGGGACTCCTGGCTGCCAGCCCAGGGCTCTCTGCTGTGCAGACCTGCAAACTTCAGTCCATTGTTTCCAAAGCCTCACAACACTCCCACTGTCATTTACTTGGTATTATTATAAGTCAATCTGCTTTCTTAAAAACTTACATATATTTAGCTTCACTTAAAGCAGTAATATCTGCAACACAGTGTTTGATGTGCTAGTTATATAATTTTTTCTTAATACAAATTCAAATTAAATGCATAACTATTTTGAATAGTTAATCATCTTAATTGTCTTGCACATTACTGGTAGTAACCACCTGTTCAAAACTTGGGCAACTCTGCACCAGGAGATGGCAGGTGATGGGAGTGTTTGATGTGCTAGTTATATAATTTTTTCTTAATACAAATTCAAATTAAATGCATAACTATTTTGAATAGTTAATCATCTTAATTGTCTTGCACATTACTGGTAGTAACCACCTGTTCAAAACTTGGGCAACTCTGCACCAGGAGATGGCAGGTGATGGGGAGAGGAGCACTAGGGGCAGGGCCAGTACCTTCAAATCCTGGAGGAAGAGAGAGAGTAGACAGGTTGATAGCACACAGGGAGGGAGTTATCTCTGGAGAGAAGGGACCTTCTTTCACCAAAATGAGGGCAAGTGGGTTCAGGGACAGAGCAACACTGAGATGGAGGCAAAGAAAGAGGACACAGCTCATGCCCACTCACCTTGAGTTTTTTCAACAAAGCAGTGTGGCAAACTGATGACAGCTTGAAAGAAGCACAGAGCTTTAAATTTTAAATTAGAATTGTATTATAGTCCCCTGAGATTCAACCCTGTTTGTCAAAGGGTGGAGGCAACTTGTTTTAGGAAAAAGAAAAAAAAAAAGGTTGAATTTTGAACCTCAACCATGGTTCTTAAAACACTGCTGTAATTGCTTCTGGATTGGATTTTGAGGTTGACCTTTGATCAGAAACATTGGTTTTCTAAGATGAAGGCTTTCCCTGAAAAAAGGCCAATTTGATTACAAAAAACTAGGTTGAATGTGGGTCAGAGACTAGGAGAATTTCTAAAGAACTGGCCCAGCCCCTCCCAGGAAGTTTACCATACTGACCCCAAGGAAAGGGATTGAGGAATGTGCTGACACAGGCTCTGTACCTGCCCCTGTCTTTGACCCCCAAGGCACCTATCTGTAGTTACCATATCAGGGTAGGTCTCCCCAGTCCAGAAGTGATGCCAGGAAGGTAGAGTTTCCACATGATTGTGGAAGTGCTGCTTTTTTTAACTAGGAACTAGATAGAAAAATTCCACAACCTCTTGATCCCTGGAAAGGAGGAAAGATAATGGCAGTAATCATTGGCATGTACTTTTAAAGAGGAATGATTCTAACACTTGTGGAAAATGGTGAGGAAGACTTTTGTTCAAGACTATTGCAATAGGGAAGAGAGATCAGGCTCAACTCCAAATACGGGAAAGATAAGGGGAGACATATAGTCAAGGAGCAGGGTGTGGGGAGGGGTTCAGTGAATAAAAAGTTCTAAGAGGAGACATCAAGAGTAGAGGAATTCTTGCTGACTTAGCATGATTCTTGCTAAAGCTGAGCTTGGCAGGTGGTAGACAGAATGGGGTTCAAGGTGGAGGCTGAGTGGAGAAGTGGACTCAGGGGAGCCTGACCAAAGTTTGGTCAAAGAGAGTCTTTGTCAGTACTGAGTGCGCACCCAGTGCCAGGCATGGGGCTATATCCTTTGATATCAATCATCAGACCACCTTATTAAATAGGAAGAGGAAACAGGCACATCCATTGCCCATGGTCCACAGCCAATCAGATGTTAGATTTGATTTCAGTATCTTCTGATTACCCAAGCCCAAAGCTCTCACCGCATAATGGTTCCTGACATCATGGGTGGACAGCTCCTTCCTCAGAAATGTTTGTAGAAAGAGAAGACACATGTTTGGATTGTTCAATGCAGACAGGAGGGATGACCTGATACAGTTGTCTCACAGCTTCTTCAAACCCCTCCATCCCTGACTCAAAAAATGTCTTTGAGTAAAAGTCATTTAGGTGAGGCCCAAGCCCTGGCATTCACATGGATGATGCGATCATACAGTAAATTAGATTTGGAGGTTAGGCTCAAAAGTGTCTGCCTCGTCCTCCTCAATATTAGATAATTTGACATCTGAGGTGACATGTGAAAAGTGTTCCTAGTCGTGCAAGCACTGTTTGAAGGCTGCTATGAAACTGCATGTAAACTTCTGTATTTTAGATTTTAACCCCTCATCAGATATATAGTTCGCAGATACGTTTTCCCATTCCATAGGTTACCTTTTCATTTTGTTGCTTGTTTTTTTTTGCTATGCAGAAGCATTTTAGCTTCATGTTATCTCATTTGTGCTTGCTTTTGTTTCCTGTGATTTTGGTGTTGCATCCAAAAGATTGTTGCCAAGACCAATATGAGCCAACAGTCCCACATCTGGATATATATCCAAAGGAACTGAGCTCAGAATCATGACGTATTTGCACTCCCATGTTCTCTGTAGCATTATTTACAGTAGCCAAGATATAAAAGCAGCCTATACTTTGGCAGATGAACTGATAAAGAAAATGTGGTACAGAAATAAAGGAAAAATGTATATACACACACACATACATACACACACAGTGGAATATTTTCAATTTCAAAAAAGAGGGAAATCCTGACATTTGCAACACCATCGATAGAACTAGAAGGCATTATACTAAGTGAAATAAGCCAGACACAGAAAGATAAATACTGCATGATCTCACTTGTAAGGGGACTCTTAAATAGTCCAACTCATAGAAACAGAGAGTAGAATGGTGTTTGCCAGGGACCAGGAGAAGATGGAAATGACCAAATGACACAAAGTTTCAATTATGTAAGATGAATAAGTTCTAGAGATATTATGTACAGCATGGTGATTGTATTTAACAGTACTGTATTGTAGACTTGGAGAAGGGAATGGCAACCCACTCCAGTATCTTGACTAGAAAATTCCATGGACAGAGCAGCTTGGAGGGCTACAGTCTATGGGGTTCTAAAGAGTTGGACTGGAGGAGGAAATGGCAACCCACTCTAGTACTTCCCTGCAGAATCCCATGAACAGAGGAGCCTGGCAGGCTACAGTCTGTGGGGTTGCAAGAGTCAGACATGGCTGAGCAACTAAGCACAGCACAGCACATTGTATACTTGAAATTTGTGAAGAGGATAGATCTTAATCTCCTCACCACACACACACACACACACACATATACAGTGGTAAATTTATAGAGGTGATGGGTATGTTAATTAGCTTAATTGTGGTGATGTTTTCACAATGTATATCAAAACATCAAGTTGTGTACCTTAAGAATATACAGTTTTTATATATCAAAGATATCTCAGTGAAAGTGTTGAAAAAAATACAAATAAACTGCCAGAGAGATCATTTTTGGCACCCATCAACACTTGCTATGAATCCTTTATCCAACCAGTTGTTATCAACCCAGGGGCTTAGTGACGTATTGTGAGCCATGGTGATGTGAAACTGGAGGGAAAATGCAAAAATAAGTGAGACCCACATATGCTATTAAGGAGCTTCCTTGTCAAGGATTGAGGGTAGGGGCAGGGCAGATAGTATTAATAACAATGATCATCATAAAACATGAGAAGAGATAATAACAGTGGTAAAATTTATTGAACACTTGCTATGAGCCAAATACTATATCCAAGCACTTAATAGAATTAATGCAACAACAGTCCATGTGGTGGGTAGTATTATTAACTTCATTTATTGATGGGGGAACTGAGGTACAGACAAGTTAAATAACTTTGCCAAGGTCAAAAATTAAAGAAAGGTAGAATTGGAATTTGACTCCAGGCTGTCTGGTTCCAGAGTCCTGTACTAGACAGGATGTGGCAGTAGAGGGTGGGGGTTGTCCAGTAAAAATTGCACAAAGAAGCTGACATTTATAAAAGTGAATATCATTTAACCAACTAGGCAAAACAAGAACAGGGAACCGACTTTCTCAAGGTCACAAGTGAGAACACAGATACTTGAGGTCTTGTTAAAGAAAAGAATTATTCATGACACTTTTAAAGAATGGTAGAGCAGACCTTATTCCAGACTATTGTAATAGAGAGTTTACAGTACAAGAGAGAGATTGGGCTTGATCCTGAATATAAGGAGAAGTCGGAATTTATAGCCAAGGATTGGAGGGGTGGGTATGGAAGATTAGAAAGAGGAACTATCAGGAGAAAACATGAGGAATTCTGACTAAATGGGCATAACAGGAGTCTTGCTGAAGGCAGGCTAGGGTGATCAAATATTGAGAATGAACGATTCTGGATAAACCATCTTGACAGAATTCTTGCTAAATTGGGCTCTTAGAGGCTGAGGCCGCATTGAACTCAGAGGTCCTGACTAAATTTTGGTCAAGAAGAGAATATTTGTCAATCTTTGAATCATTTATAGTGGATGGATTATACTATCAGTCTAGAGGGGAGAACCTTCAAGAAGAGAGACAAGCTAGGTGAGTCTGCAGGGAGTGAGGGCTGGAGGATAGAGAAGGAAGGAAACTAACCATCACTGACCCTTTGCTAGTGCCCCAACGTTTTGTCAGTCACTTGAAATTGGTTAAATTTCTAAAAAATTTCTCAGCTTTATTGAGATATAATTAACACAAAACATTGTATATGTTTAAAGTGTACAATATATTGATTTTATATACTTATATATTACAAAATGATTACCATAATAGCTTTAGTTACCACCTCCATCCTGTCACAGTGTTACCATTTCTTTTTTGTGGTAAAAGCATCTAAGATCTACTCTCTTAGAAACATTCAAGTATATGATACGGTGTTATTAGCTAAAACCAATCACCACTGTACATTAGATTTCCAAACTTCTTAATCTAATAAGTATGAGTTTGTGCCCTCTGAGCAAAATTTCCCCGTTTCCCCCGTCCCCCAGACTCTGGCAACCACCGTTCGACTCCCAGTTCCTCTGAGTTTGCCTCGTTTAGTTTTCACATATAAATGTTATTGTACAGTATTTGTCTTTCCCAAATGGACTTATTTCACTTAGCATAATGCCCTCAAGGTCCATCTATGTTGTCACAAAATGGCAAGATGTCCTTCTTTCTCATGGCTGAATAATGTTCCATTGTATGCATGTGTATACACACATATGTACATGCATGCATACATACCACATCTTTATCCATTCATCCATTGACAAATACTTGAGTTTACACATCTTGGCTATTGTGAGTAGCACTACAACAAACCTGTAGGTGCTGATAGCCTTTTGATATTCTGTTTTTGTTGTGAAATACATTAAAATTTAATCATAAGATGGGGATTAGAGGTCCAGTGATACAGAGCTACAAGTGGCAGAGCTGGAGTGACCAACCAAGTCCCGTGGGTGCCAGCACCCCTGGAACTAGCTGCAGGGGGGTGCTGTCAAGGGGAGGATAAGAAGGCAAATGGAGCTGGTCATCGGGTGTCCAAGGACCCAGGGATCCAAGAAAAGGAGGGCACTGGTTTAGGGCAGGAATGACGGGAATGGTGGAGCGAAAGTAACCCTTCCTTCCCCTGGCTCCTCCTCACTTTTTGAGCTCCTTGGCATCCCTGGTGAGTCTCTTACAGTCTCAGCTGCCTGGACCAGATCTGCTATAGTTGGAAGCAAGATGATGGAGTCAGGGAGCACGCTGGCTCTGCTCTGTTGCCCACTGGGCCCTATGCTATGAAGCTCCTCTTTTCCTTGACTTGCTGGAAGTGGCCCTGTCTCTGCTTAGCCAAAGAAGGAACAAGTCCAGCTGAACCTGCACGAAGCTAAGTAGCTAGGGCAAAAGTAAATCAGTCTTGATAATCACATTTGGCAGTATTCGAAGCCATTCTGCTGGACAGTGCAAGTTCACTTAATGGTACAAAATGCTATTTATTTGTTATGGAAAAACACTGAAATCAGGCCTACTAGCTGGTGTTCAAAACCTCTGTTCCATAGAGAAGAGGGTTTATTTCTTTGGTGGAGGAGATACAGATGTGTAAGATGCATGTATTCCTATGTGACACATGTCCAACTGGAGCCCAGATGTCTACTGGTATCCACAACAAGGAAGAGCAGTGTGCAAGCCTGTGGATTGTGTGTTTCCATTTACTTTCTGTTTCCAAAGATGATTTTTTACAGGAAGGGGTTATCCTCTGAAAGAAATGTCAACATCTGAAAATATTAGCTAATTTGACTTCCTGAGTAGAAATGCGAAAGGGATTGAGGCGATTTATTATGTTAAATTTCAAATAAACCTTGACAATTAAAAATGGAAAGGAAGCCAAAACTAATTAAAAGGAGAGGAGAATGAGAAATGCCAGGCATCTGGGATAAATTTATGATTGCGGTTGAACACTAAATTTAGCTCCAGGCTTCCTTTTGGTGCAAGCATTCAAAAAATAATTTGGGTTAATAAAGTTTTTTAGGTTCATTTACAGAAAGCTACTGATGATGACCACAATTGTGGCAGAACACTTATGACTAGACATTTAATTTGGGTATTGAAATGTGAATAGAACTAGAATTCATGAACTTGCTCTCCATTCATGTACCTTAACATGTATACTCACTCCAACCACCCCTTATGTGACCACACCCAGAGTGAGAGGAGGCCATGCCTTCGAAGATTTATGTTTGCTCTGAATTCTTTCTTCCCAAACTGGTCTGGCATTATTCTGAGGGAGATGGGTATTTGTAGACACATCAGGGAGAACCAGAGCTGGACCGTGCTGACAGCAGTAAAAATAGATTTTACTCAGGAAGACTTGCAGTAGGATAAAAGAAACCTCAGTACAGAACTGGGCTCGGTTCTGAATACGACAAGAAAAGGTGGGCATTTATTGCCAAAGAGTATCTGGTGAATGGAAAATTGCTAGGAAAGTAGGTTAAATCCTATTAGGTTTTAACAGGATTCTTGCTGAAGGCAGGCTGGGGTGACCAGATATCACCTGGATGGGGAGCAGTCATGAGTAATTTGAACAGAAATCAAAGGATCAAGGGTAAGGATCTGGATAAACTGACCTGACAGGATTCTTACTAAATGTGGGCTCTGTAGGCCAGACAAGGAGGGACAGTGAAGGTCAAGGTGTAGGAGGATTGAAAGTCTTTTTCAGAAGATAGGAGGGGAGACAACCAAACTGCCTGTTCCCACATTCACCTCCTCCTTAACATTAACTCTTGCCTGGAAATTTCCCGGGATGGAGGAGCCTGGTGGGCTACAGTCCACGGGGTCACAAAGAGTCGGACACGACTGAGTGACTTCACTTTCACTTTCACATTAATAGTCCAACCCCTCAGTAAGCACCATGTGATCCTACCACTCCCACCCCGTCCCCTTGGTGAGCTAAAATGCCTGGAGAAGTAACCACCCTGGATTCCTCCACAGCAGGTCAGTCTTCAGGGCTTGAGGCTGAGAGAAAAGAAGGAGGTGGTGAGAAGAGAAGTGGCTGAAAAGAGAATGACCTCCAGAGAGAACTCTCCTCAGCTGACTCAGCGCTGGTTGATCTCATGATAATGCTGGGAACAGGAGAGGAGTTACCCATGTTGGAAGCAGAATTCCTACATTTGTCTTAAGCGTGAAACCCTGAGACGTGGGCATGACTGCCAGGAATGAGTGAGACCAGGAAAGCGGAGTGAAAGGAAACTTATCGGGGGCTTTAATGATCACCCAGGTAAAAATGAAAAGCAAACTTGGGAACGGTTCCTGGTAGCCTCGTGGTTAGGGTTCCATGGTTGCACGGTCGTGGCCAGGGTTCAGTTCCTCGAAGGAAACTGAGGCCCCACAAGCTGTGCAGTGTGGTCAAAGCCAAACAGCAAGCTTGAAGTTACTTTCTTCATATTTAAAATTGAGACATTGCTAGAACACTACTGAGATGGGATTACAAGGGTACCTCTTGAGTACCAAGGTGTTAAACAGATCATTAGCATGTAAGGCAGCGGGCTGGGAGGAGAAGGAAGTGTGGGTCCTGGTGCCTGCCCTGGAGTGAGGTCCCAGCTCTGTCACTTCCAGGTCATGTGTTGGGCAAGTCATCCTGCCTGGGTCTGCTCTGGTAAGGATTCATTTTGTAGAGGGGAACTTATGTGTCTGTCTGCTGTTTGTTCACTTATTTATCTAAGCTTCCTCCTGGTAAGATTTAAGATGGCTGACATAGCCATTTAATCAAATCACTTAATAGCAAACAGCAGGCAAAATGCCCCCAGACCAGGACATTACAACTCTGTCTCATTCACAGGGTTGTAATGAGGATTAAATGAAGTCCTATTTATGAGAATGTGTACTTTTTTGGATGGGCACATAGTATATACTCGGTAAATGTTTGTTGAATCTGAAAATGTGCTTCCACAGCCCAGGGAAGCAAGGCATTGTGGGTATTTGCCCACAATGGAGCCCAGGAGAGCTAGAGAAATAAATACCCTCTGCAGCTTCCTTTCCCTGTACAACGTTGCACGCCTTCCAGCCCCTCAAGGCCTGCACCTGTGATGGTGGTGTTCTTGCTGCCATTCCCCTGTAGCCAGCCATCTCTGAAGTCTTGTCAGGTGAATTGCAATTGTTCTGATGGGTAGAGTTTCCCAGCCTGCCCCCTCCCATGCCCTGCCATTATTAGTGACCCAGATCACGTGAAGGAAGCTTCTATCCTTCCGTAAGAGCTGAAGCCTGAGAAATGGACTACAGCAGGGGTTTGGGAGAAGAAATAAATGGTCCCTCAAACACATTTTTCAGTGGGGTCCTAAAGAAACTACAGTGTCAGCAACTCCAGACTGATTTCAGTATAAGTGAAATGTATTCAAGTAACGAAATACACAAGCAGACCTACAGCATGATTTTATCGAGTCATTTTTTTAATTATTGTTGAGAGGCAGAATCTAGTTACAGAGAAATGATTTGACACTGATGCCCAGACTCCAGTTGAAAAATGAGATACAAGGTACCATTTGCCCAGTGACCTTTTCCTTCCTCAGGACAATTAATAAATCTTATTTTTGTAGAGCTATGATCTTGTCAGTTTAAATCCGGCTTGCTGACCAAACTGGAGAGAAACTATTGTCTCCAACAGACCAAGTGCCCCTGTCTGCTGCTGCCTGGAGTTGAGTTTGCTGGCTCGTGTGAGTAGAATTTTAGCTTTAGCAGGCCATCACTGGAGCAGAAATAATAAACATGGAATCTGAATGAAGGGAAAGCAGAAAGTAGAACTCATCTAAGGAGAATGAAACCCTTTAAATGAAAGTACATCTTTCTCAGTAATAGGAATTCTAATGTTCTTGGAGTTGTTATTATCATAGCTTTCTCTGGAGTATGTACTACATTAGGGAATCCAAGTCAGAGCAAAGGACAAGCAGTCTTGAATCCTGGATCATTTGTCCACTGAGCCCACAGTGAGTCATCTGCCATCCGTATGCCTTGGTTTCTCCATCCGCACCACGGTAATGGCAGACTTTTAACTCTCTTGCTGCCTGAGGGTATATAGAAAGATTATTAACCTTTATTTATTTTAATAGCCATTCAACATGAATGGATCGGATGTATTTTTCTATACTCACAGGCCTATTTGAAAACCTGGCAAAAAAAAATGAAAATGAGGTTTATATGAACTAGGTCTAAAGACAAAAACCACGACCAACGTGTGGAGGCTTTAGGAAGGCTGGTTTTGACTCAACCTAAGGAAAGTTGTATGAGAGTAAAAATATTTTGTTGATACAGGGGCTCAAGCGGAGGTGCCCTTCATGTCACAGATGTTTCAGGGGTCACTGGATTGTTGCTAAATGTTGGGACAGTATGACATTTGAGATTCCATCCAGATACAAGATTCTGGATTATAAGATGTTATTCACTTTGAAAGGAAAGATGAGTAAAGGAAGACCTTGAAACAATAATTCTTAACATTTTTCTTATGTGGGCCACCAGTTTGGACTAAAGATCTCACAAAGCCCCTGCCATTTCCCACTTGCCACCATATAGCAGAATCTTCTCAGAAGGGAAGGGCAAAATCACAGTACTTTGGACTAGACTCTGGTGAAGGTAACAAGATTAAAACCATGCACCTTGATAACTAATGAACATTAAAAAACTAGAAGTACAAATATGAGAGACGAGCCAGGAGACACAGGGACTCCTCACAAACCACGTAAGATGAGACTCAACACTTAGTAACAGTCATAGTTTAGAGAGATGAAAAAGTTCTCTTAAATGTGAGGTAAAAATTCATTTCATGCATCAGAATCCTGCAAGATTTATACCTTGAGAAGGAGTAATGGCTGTTTAAGAATAAAGACCTTGGTCTCAAACGGTCATTTTGATGGTGGTAACAAGAAGCCAATGGAAAAAACCTGGCCTAGAGGTCAAGGGGTGAGTTGCCATTGTCTGTTCAAAGTCAGACTGAACAGCTCTGAAAAACTGAAAAACCACTGAAAAACTCCATGAGAGCAGAAATGGAACCTGTGTCTACCCCCCATCAATCACATGACCAGGATTCATATATCAGCTTTGCCACTTACAAGCTATGTGATTTGAGGTCCCCCAGGAGGAGATCAGCCCTGGGATTTCTTTGGAGGGAATGAGGCTGAAGCTGAAACTCCAGTACTTTGGCCACCTCATGTGAAGAGTTGACTCATTGGAAAAGACTCTGATGCTGGGAGGGATTTGGGGCAGGAAGAGAAGGGGACGACAGCGGATGAGATGGCTGGATGGCATCACTGACTCGATGGATGTGAGTCTGAGTGAACTCCGGGAGTTGGTGATGGACAGGGAGGCCTGGTGTGCTGCGATTCATAGGGTCACAAGAGTCGGACACGACTGAGCGACTGAACTGAGCTATGAAATTTAGCTCCCCCAGCTATGAAATCATGTTGACTCCTAGAATCCCAACATAGACAACTCACACCTCTATTCATTCATTCTACAACATTACTATGTGCCTACTATGTGTCTTCCAGGGATCTAGGCCCTTGTATTAACTCTTTGGAGAACAAAAGAGTACCTGCATTCATAAAGCTTATGTTCCAATAACTAAATATTTCTGATATTAATAAGTTCTGAGGAGAAAAAAAAAATATGCTAAGGGAGCACTGGCAGGCAGGAGTGAGGGGTGAGGGTGTTATTTATATATACTTTTATAGAGTGGTCAGAGAGCACTGTATGGATACTGTAGTATTTTAGCAAAAACATGAAGTGAGCCAAGCAAATTTCGGGGTAACAGACATTCCAAACTGAGGATAGAAATAGAAATGTGGGAGTCATTGGCATTTAAAGCCATGAGACAGGATGAGCTCATGTAGAGACCATGTAGATGGAGAGAGGCATTCTAGTGGGGGCCTTGGGGAGTTCCAGCATCTGGAGGTCAGGGAGATTGTAGTGACCCAGGGAATGACTGAGAAGGGGGGCCAGTGAGGGAGGAGAGCCATAGGAGAGCAGGATCCCGGAAGCCTAGAGAAGGAAGTGTTTGGGGAGAAGAGTCATTATCTGTACAGAATACTGCAAATATTACAAGTACAGTGACTGAGCCTTGACCTTGGGTTTAGCCTCCCAGAAGTCATGGTGATCTTGACAAGAGCCATGTTAGGGGAGTGGTGGAGAAAGTCTCACGAGAGTGGATTCAAGAAAGAGTAGGAAGGGGATTGGAGAGGATGAGTATAGACAATGCTTTAGAGGGATTCTGATGCGGATGTCAGCAGAGGCATGGGTGTAGTGGCATAGGGATGGCATTCAAGAGAGGGTTGGCTTTTTTGAGATGAAAAAGTTATGTTCTTTGCTTATAGAAACAATCCAATAAAGAGGGGAAATATGATGACATTGGAGGGGAACTCCTGCAGGCCACTGAGGGTTCTCCCCAATTTCTAGTGTTGCCACTTCCTCGGACTGAGAGGCATTACTCACTGTACCACTCTGGCCTAAAGGAAACACCTCAGCCCTCCCCTCAGATCTCATCAACATAACTGTCACTAGACTGGAAAATCTAAGCAAGGTGCATCCCTGGGCTTGAGGAAAAAAATAGAAAATCAATTCAAAGAACAGTAATAAGCAACAAGATTGGTATTTTGTGAGTGTGCTCCTATGCTGCAATGGAATGTTGATAGGGTCAAGTGAGTCTGAGGAGTGCTGAGTTAAACAAAGTTAAACAGACATGTGTGCTGCAGGGCTTCTTGAAGCCTTGACTCAATTAGTAACACCATGAATTTTCAAGAGGGGCACCTGGTGTGAAGAATTACCCCCCAGATTTGTTGCCTTACCTCATTAGTCACTCAAGACTAATGTGGTAAGGCATTCAATACTGGAAATACTGAACTGTATTACTGGTGGCAGACTTTTTCTGTATTTTTTTTTACTAGGCACTGTCATGTCCAACTCTTTGTGATCCCATGGACTATATATAGCCCACTAGGCTCTCTGTCCATGGGATTTTCCAGGCAAGAATACTGGAATTGATTGCCATTCCCTTCTCCAGGAGATCGTCCCGACTCAGGGAACGAACCCAGGTCTCCTGCATTGCACATAGATTCTTTACCATCTGAGTCACCAGGAAAGCCCTTTTTCTGTAAAGGACTAATAAATATTTTAGGCTCAATGAGCCTTAGTCTCTGTCACAACTACTAGGCTCAGTTATTGTAGCACAAAAGCAACCATAGTTAATAGGTAAATCATAGGTGTGACTGTTATTTACAAAAATAAGCACCAAGTCAGATTAGGCCAACCGTTGAACCAGATAATCTGCATCAAGAGGTAAACTCATTCTCCTGACTGCCCATAGGGATGCCCAGTTTCTAGCTACCTCTACATGACAAGGGCTATTGTTTCTTTTCCTTATATTTAAAAGTACTCTCAAATACACTTAAATTCTTTGAAGTTTGGCATAGGGGCCCAAAACCTGTAATGGCCCATTTGGATTCCCATTTCCTTGCTATGGTCTTGTCCCTTTTCTCCATGATTGACACCAGGAAAATCCATTCTTTATTTTCTCCTGACTGCCCATAGGGATGCCCAGTTTCTAGCTACCTCTACATGACAAGGGCTATTGTTTCTTTTCCTTATATTTAAAAGTACTCTCAAATACACTTAAATTCTTTGAAGTTTGGCATAGGGGCCCAAAACCTGTAATGGCCCATTTGGATTCCCATTTCCTTGCTATGGTCTTGTCCCTTTTCTCCATGATTGACACCAGGAAAATCCATTCTTTATGCCATTTTAACTAGACAACCTTTTGGGTCTAAATTGAAAGCAACTCTTCATGATCCACATTGTAACTTATCCAGTAAGCCTTTGATTTACTTGCAGCTCATTTCCTCACTCCTGGGAAAGAGTCAAGGAAGGGAAATGAAGTGAGCATCTACCATATTGGCTGCTTATTTTCTAATGTTGAAAGCTTCAATGGAAAAACAAATTTTGGAACCATGTCATATAAAGAATGATCAGGAAATATTAGCTTGTTGGGCCTAGAAAAGAGAAAGCTGGTAAAGTTATGGGTATGTGGCAATGGGGGTGAGAGTTAGGAACACATGGCTTGGTCGTGGGGCTGTTTCATGGAAGGGAAATGTAATCCAAGAGATGGAACCAAGAACATGAGGTCAGACTTAGAACAAATTACCACTGATGATCTGCCATTTTGATTCTGGCAGAGGGATGGGGAGGTACCGTCACATACATATTCAAGCAGAAGTGGTGGAGAGGACGCTCAATATTCAGATCGTAGATGGGCTGGCCTTTTAGTCATTGTGGGCTGCTATAACAACATCTTGAGACTGGGAGGCTTTAACAATAAACATTTATTTCTCTCAGTCTGGAGGCTGAGAAGCCAAGATCAAGGTACTGGCAGATCCAGCTCTGCGTGAGAGCTCTCTTTCCGACCTGCAGGTACATAGTCTTGCAGAGCTTCTCTCTCGGATGTATCACATGTTGAAGAGAAAACTCTGGTCTCACTTCCTCTTCTTCAATTCAGTTCAGTCGCTCACTTGTGTCCGACTCTTTGCGACCCCATGAATCGCAGCACGCCAGGCCTCCCTGTTCATTACCATCTCTCGGAGTTCACTCAGACTCACGTCCATCGAGTCAGTGATGCCATCCAGCCATCTCATCCTCTGTCGTCCCCTTCTCCTCCTGCCCCCAATCCCTCCCAGCATCAGAGTCTTTTCCAATGAGTCAACTCTTCGCATGAGATGGCCAAAGTACTGGAGTTTCAGCTTTAGCATCAGTCCTTCCAATGAACACTCAGGACTGATCTCCTTTAGGATGGACTGGTTGGATCTCCTTGCAGTCCAAGGGACTCTCAAGAGTCTTCTCCAACACCACACTTCAAAAGCATCAATTCTTTGGTGCTCAGCTTTCTTCACAGTCCAACTCTCACATCCATACATGACCACTGGAATACCCATAGCCTTGACTAGATGGACCTTTGTTGGCAAAGTAATATCTCTGCTTTTCAATATGTTATCTAGGTTGGTCATAACTTTCCTTCCGTAAGGACACTAATCCCATCATGGGGGCCTCACTTTCATGACCTCATCTAAACTAATTACCCTCCAAAGGCCCTACCTTTACCATCACTTTGGGGTTTAGGGCTGCAAAACATGAATTTTAGGAAGACATAAATATTTTGCCTTTTACAGCTAGACAATCTTTTAAGACCTCTTCCAATCCAGAGAGTTTATGAAATTGAAGCTATCAATTCAAACATGGTTTCCAGTGGGCTGTAGATTATTCTCTTCCCCCCAGCTTCTTCCAACAATTTTCATTGTCTTTAAAAATCACCTGTGTTTATTGCTGCTGCTGCTGCTTAGTCGCTTCAGTCATGTCTGACTCTGTGCGACCCCACAGATGGCAGCCCACTGGGCTCTGCCATCCCTGGGATTCTCCAGGCAAGAACACTGGAGTGGGTTGCCATTTCCTTCTCCAGTGCATGAAAGTGAAAAGTCAAAGTGAAGTTGCTTAGTCGTGTCTGACTCAGCGACCCCATGGACTGCAGCCTACCAGGCTCCTCCGTCCATGGGATTTTCCAGGCAAGAGTACTGGAGTGGGGTGCCATTGCCTTCTCCGCCTGTGTTTATTAGTTGGGATGAAATATGCCTGAATATTCCAACAGCAATGATTGAAGGGAGGATTCACTGACTTTCAAGAGTCCGAAATTAATACCAGTATTGCCATCTTAATACAGGCTTGAGCAGGGCACTCTAATCCAGGGACATTTGTTTGCACAAGCCTGTGGCTTTGTTCCCATGTCGGAAATGTGAGCAGGAACAAAAGCAAGATCTGAAAGCAGAGCGATGTGGCATCAGAACATGAAACTCCTGGGGTTGTTGCATTTTGTAACAGAATGGAAAGAAACCTCAACTTCTGCATAAACAGAACACATCAGGCCTCTTTTCAGCAGAAATGCTTTTATCCCTGTAAGTATCTTTTCTCAGGGAGGTATTTAAAGTGGCTTTTAACAAAGCACCTTTTATCCCAGGTCCTCAGGGATATTTACCTATCGTGGATATCTAGAAAACCTCCTGCGGGGCCCAGGTTAGATTCTGGGCCATGGTTTTTACAGTCCTTGTTGTCAGTTTGGAGAAATCCAATAAGTGGAAACACTGCAGGAGTTTGAAAGGTCTGAGTTTAATCCCTGACACATGTCTGAACTTTAGCATGGCCTTTCTCTGGTTTTCTTCACTGTTGTAACTACTCTCATGTTACAGCTCTGCCATTGTAACTTGAAAGCAGCCAGAGCTGATACGTAAATGAAGGAAAATGGCTGTGTTCCAATAAAGCTTTATTTATGAATGTTGAAATTTGAAGTTCATGTAATTTTTACATCACAAAATACACTTCTTTTGATATTTTCCCCTACTATTTAAAAGTGTAAAAAGTATTCTCAGCTCTTAGTTCATATAAAAACAGGCGGCAAGCCAGATTTGGCCCACAAGCTGTAGTTTGCCAACCTCTGTGCTTGACCTTGCAATGATGGACAAAGTCCTGGCCTCATGGCACTTACTGTTGATGGGAGAGATGGATATTGAAGAAATAATTTGAATAGTTTTTATGTAATTGCTAATTGCATAGGAAGGAAAATAAAGGGTTAATTAGGAATTATAACAGGGAAATATCATTTAAATTGGTGAATCAGGAAATGAAATGAGAACAGAGACCTAAAGATGAGTAATATCTAGCCAGGAAAGAGTGGCTTAAAAAGGAAGTCTTCCAGGAAGAGGAGACTTATAAGGTCAGACTGATAAACTGAAGGGTGGGTTTTATCCTTCGCAGTCCTATTAGGTAAGCAAGTGCTCCAGGAAGTTTTCAGAGAGAATGTGGCACCTGGTGTGCTGGGGACAGTGTGAGGGAACCACCTCCTCTCCAAACGTGACGCAGGAGGAGTTCCTTGTACCTTCCTTGCTGTCATTCTGTGTTTTCACAGGGGTTCTGGCCTCTTCGAGCTGCTCTTTTTTCTCCGCTGGGAGGCAGGTGAGAGGCAGTGACATTATGAAGCAGAACAGGGACTCCCCAGCTGAGAGTCAGGAAACCTGAGTTCTGGATTCAGTACTGCTATCCCTTGTCATGTGGTCCCGGGCACATTGCTTAACCTTACTTAAACCAAAAAATAAAGTACTTTTATACATCAAGAGTCCAGGCAGGTGACTCCAGGCCCCTTCAGAGCAGTTCATTCAAAAATAGAGTTCCATGAAAGGCCACTGGACTTGGTGACTGCTGGGTCCTCCCCAGGCCTGGCTCTCAGTGATTCTGTGAGAAGAGTCTTTTTCTCCAGACCTGTCCGTGTTGGATCCTGAGGTAGGAGGGAACCCAGGTCTGGCTGCTGCCAGGCAAATGGAATGTGGACGTTTCCATCCCAGCCCTCCCTAACAGGAATCAGGGGGAAATCAAGCCCTTTTCTTCAGGAAAATGATAACTGCATCTTGTTGGCACACTATCAGGAAAAAAGCAAAAGTATATGATTCATATTGAGGTTGTTTCAGATTTCTGCCATTTCAGTGGCCCCACAGGCAATTGGTAACATAAACTAGGTAGCAGGCCTTTAACTTCCCGGTAAATAAGCATCCTACTGTGAGAGGCTCACACCCCAGAGAATGCTGAGCCAGGCTGAGTTCCTGCCCCCTCACACCTTCAAGTGTCATAGGAGGCAACTTCAGGGCCTCTGGCCAGCCCTGTCCAGCTTCCTTCTGTGTCACCTTAAGGCTGTTCCCATCAGAACATCTAACTGTCCCTCGGCTCTAGTGATCTGGTAAGCTTTGTATCTGGGTCTGCTGAGGGCCATCCAGGCCACAAATGCAACAACAAGGTTCTGGACCCTTTTTGTTGGAATCTGCCCCAACTGTATTCTGAGTCACCTGAACCCAACGCTGCTCCCCTGGACGTGTTCTTCAGGCTTATTCGTATGACTTTCCTGCCCCCTTTTTTTTTTGTTTGTTTTTTTTTTTTTACTTCTGGTAATCTCTTCCCGTGGCTCTCTTAACTCTACAGGACACTCAAAAAAGCTGAGGGAGCACCATTTTTCTGTCCTGCCCTCTCCGTACAGCCATCACACAAATCTACGGTTACTCTTGATGCTCCCGCTGAGAAGAATGGAGTCTATAATCTAGGCCTTGGGTTATAATTCTTTCTTCCCCTGGGAATGTCCCCCCAAGTCACTACCCTGATTTTACATCCCAATTAATAAAATCTTTTCATTTATATCCTTGCAAAGTGAAAGTGAAAATCGCTCAGTTGTGTCCGACTCTTTGCGACTCATGGACTGTATAGTCCATGGCATTCTCCAGGCCAGAATACTGGGGTGGGTAGCCATTCATTTCCTTCTTCAGGGGATCTTCCCAACCCAGGGATCAAACCCAGGTTTCCCGCATTGCAGGCGGATTCTGTACTGTCTGAGCTACCATGGAAGCCTAAGAATACTGAAGCGGGTAGCCTATCACTTCTCAGGGGATTGTCCCGACCCAGGAATTGAACTGGGGTCTCCTGCATTGCAGGTGGATTCTTTACTAGCTGAGTTACTGGGGAACCCCTATATCCTTGCAATAGAGATTCTAAATACCGTCATAGGTAGGTGGAGGAATTATGATTATCCACTGGGACTCATGGGGAAGCTGAGACACCAGGATTGAGTCATTGAATCAGGATGGAACTATGACTGGTACCCAAGATCTTGATTAAGTACGAAATTAATATTTGTAAAGTACTTAGAACTAGTCTGGGGGCTTGTTTCAGCTCTAGACTCCCCCGTCTCTGGTCCTCCCTGATATTTCTGTACTCTTCACAGAGGCCATTTGCCAGGCTCTGAATTGGCTAGTTTGAAACTACTTGTAGAAGAAGCATCAGACAGAATAAATTTCTCTGCATACAGGCAGAGCTATGTGCAAATGCAATTTGGGTTATTTTTGACTATTTTACAGCAAATTTGAGCTCCAGAACTGAGTGATTTCTGAGGAATTATAAATAAGTTACAAATCCAATTTTGAAACCTTTAACCAGATATAGTCAGTGACCCAAGCAGCCCTCTCCATTTCCACCTAGATGGATGTCCCCTGGGCTTGCCTGTTAAGGAATTTGCCAGTAAGCTTCAGTGGAGACATTTAGCCCTTTCTTAGTTCTCCAAGCTAAGCTGCCTATTTCCAAATATATGACCTGAGTTCCTTCCTACCTCACACTAACCCAGCACCATGCCTCTGTGCTCTAATTTCTATTTTATAGTTTGTTCACTAGCCCAGCTGTTAAAGTGCCTCCAGACCCTCCCTTTGAGTCATCTTGTCCTACCATCCACCTCCCACAGATTTCAGCCCTACCCTAATCCACTGAGCTCTCAGGGCCAGTGCATCATGCCACCAACACAGCATACAAGCTGCCTTGTGCCCAGGCAGCTCCATGGTCTCAGCAGGGCATCTCTCCTGGTCTCCCTGCCTATATGAGAGTCTACTTCTTCATCTCTGTCTTCTTCTTTGCTTCTCTTCTGATGCCAGGAGCTACATCTTCAGCCTCAACGTTTCATTTTCCACATAAACAATGATTTAATTTCTTTTCTTGCAGCCTTCATTTCCAAAATTTCTAAGGGTTTTCTTTCTTGGAACCCCCTCGTGTTATTCCCTATCTTATATTCTTTTACATGAATGCTCTTGCCTCCTTTATCTCTTTGAGTTTCTTAAAGATAGTCAAAGTCTCATCAGGGTATTCTAGTATCTCTATTCACTTCAGATAAGTTCTTCTGTTTGTTGTCTGCCTTTCAAGGTGTTATTCGCCCACACAGGCTGGAGGATTTTTGGTTTGTGAACTCATCTTCCACCAGAGATTTCACTTCTTGAGTATTTTAAGGTGATACCCCAGGAAAACAGTCTTGCAGGGTCTCAGCTCCAGGCTTGAAAGGAAATGGCTCCAGGTCAGGCCTGTGCTGGTTACTGGTTTAACCCCTTCCTGGATGGGTGGTGTGGTTCCAAGCCCATCCTCACTGGTGCAAGGCAGCTCTCGGTTGTGGTCTCGTATGACTGAAGATTTCCTAACCTTGACATTGATGAATAGCTCAACACCACCCCAACCCCAACCTTTGGATGATGGCAGGGATGCAGAACAGTTTAGTTCTCTAATACCAGTGAGCACCATGACCCAACTTCCAGATGCCTGAGGGTGGTCTTGGCTTCATTGTAGGTGAAGAGCATTGGCCCTATTGCCCATTAAGGATTCCCTTTTTTATTTACCTCTTTCGAGGTTTAAGGAATTACTATTTGTCTAGTGAGAAGTCTCTGTTTTGGATTTCAGTGTGAGATACATGTTAGTTAACTCTGATTATTCAAAGATTGTTCTATCTTTTCCTATGTTTGGTGTGCAAAAATGAAGTATAGACTATGCTCAATTTCCTTTCTTGAATAGAAAGTACAAGTTCAAACACTACTTTTATGGTCCCAGCAGATCCCTGGGAGCCTGCATTTTCCTGCCAACAAAGCGCTGGTCACGTTCTTATACCCCAAAAGCAGACTGATTCAACAGCTTAATCTAAAAGCCCCCTTGGTACCTGATGGTTGAGCCTCTAGCTTCCTTAATGACAACTTCCCATCTCTTGCTAAGGGATTTTTCAGCTTAAAAACATATTATCAAGTGAAAGAGCCACCATCCTGTTCCTAGCAGTCAGTCCCTCTTTGCCTTTGAAACATTAAAAAGTACTTAAGAGCTCACATTTTTGTTTTATCACATTTGGGATTGTCCCTTGTACTAAGGATGTTCTTGTTACACCATAGGCTTTTCAATTACATAGTACTCCTCTAGGACAGAGTGTAATATTTTTTTTGCAGAGTCAGATATTTAAGTGAATATTATTGTCAGGTTTTCTTTTTAGTCATTTTAAAGCCAGCCACTGTTTCTTAAGTTACCTCTGAGGGTATCTTATCTGTTGATGACACAGCTATATCTTTTTACAGTGTTCCACACCATACACCTTAAGTGCCTGGACATTGTTATTTTGAAGTAGAGATTTTTTTTGGTCTGTGATTTTCTATGTGTCCTTTTTCTTTTAGTTTTAGGTGTTCCTGTATTTTGTTCCTGTATTTTGAGAACAGAAGTAAGGCTGAAGTTGCCTTATAATTTGAAACAATGCTTATTTGACTCATATAAATGATATGTTTATAGTATTTTCAATTCATACTCATTGTAGACTATTCATTGAATATTTAAATATATAAAATAAGAAAATAAAATTTATTGATACTCCTATCAACCAAAGGCTTTTAATCACTATTAACAATAGGGAGCATTTCCTTCTAGCTTTTTCTGAATGTATGTAAGTGTGCATGTATGTTATATATTTCATAACTGGAATCAGTACATGTATATATACACTATGCCTATATATACATATGTATCATTTTTATTTCACACTATTTTCACTTAGTATCATATAATTTTAAATCAAAAGCTAGCTGCCTTTTGCTTTCTAGATCTCTTGCAGCTCTCTTCCATTTGTAAACTTAAAATAATTTTTTAATTCATTTCTTTTGGCCACACTGTGCATGTGGGATCTTAGTTCACTGACCAGGTATCACATCCATGCCGCCTGCAGCAGAACCGTGCCGTCCTAACCACTAGACTGCCAGGGACGTCCCTCCCTTCCTTGTTTTATGAAGCGATGAAGCCATGCACTCTCATGGTGTCCCTAATAAAAGATATTAGGATGAGAGCAATTTGTCTTAGGGTCATGCACTGCCTAGTGTCACCCCTAGGTTTCTGTACTGAGTCCTATTATACTAGTCCAAGTGCAAAGAAAACAAAACGAAAACCACACGAGTGTGTGTTTTTTAAGAGTACTCTCTGATCCTCCGTTGTTTTTTTCCTCCATTACAGTGAGGAGATAGGAGAGGTGATAAAATTTGGCCCAGCCTCCTTTGGCAGAAACTGGCCTTGGCACCAGCAGAGTCCTCATGTGAACACTGCTTGGCCATTCTCTCCACCCTCCTCAGCCCTGCGTCCCCTACCTGCCCTGTCCTCTTCCTACCCCGCAGAGGCATTCTGCATCTCCTTATCTGGTGAAGAGGAGAGAGAGCTCTCTAGGAGCTTTCAAGGTTTTAATTAAATATGACACCAGCTGAACAGCAGTATGTATTAAAACTTTTATTAAAAACACTGCTAAGGTTCCACGTTAATCAGGAAGCCACATCTTCCCTTAATGGACAGAATTACTCATTAGATCATTAGAACCAGTGAGACCTCTTGGCTGTCAGATTTTTTTTTTCCCTAATGTAAAAATCTGTATGAGTCACTCTCATGTTAGGAATTAATAAATTTATTATTTGTTTGGTTATGTAATTTTAAGAAAAGGGCACCTGGCTTTGTTGAGGTATTTCTGACGATTCCATGGCAAATGGGAGGACTCAGCACCAAATTAGCAGCATCAATTCATATTCCTATATGATTTATCATCTTTCACATGCTCTGAAGCACAACAGATATGATGGCTTTGGGAATGAGCACTAAATCTCCTCTCCCTCACCACCCTGTTGGCAGTAGCTACTTAAGTAGAGGCTGATTTGTGAGGTTGGCCAGGCTTGCTGTCCACTACCTCTGTCACCGCCAGTTAGGGGATTGGATTTCCAAAAGATTGTCTCTTTTCTTCAGATTTTCTTCATCTGACTTTTTATTAATAGTCTCATATTTCCCAGGTACTTTTCTGTGGTCTTCAGGAATTTCACTGACTTCATCTTACTCCCAGTGTTGGAGTGGGTAGCATCTTCATGTCTACTTTGAAGTCTGGAGGTGCTAAGACATATAGGTACTGACTGATCCACAGATATACAAACTAAACCCAATGACACAGACTGGAATGTTCTCACAGGGGAGAAATTCTTCACCAGCAAGGCTCCTTTGGCTCTCACCAAAAAGAGTAATGATGAAAGACCTCGTGGACCACTTTATGAGGTCTGACCTCATTCAGGATGCACTAGTCAGTATGCACTGCAAAAACATCCCTGGGAAGCTCCATACATGCTCCTGATGCTCCTTATTAGGAGTCAAGTCTGCCCTAGTGTGCCCAGGGAAATTCTCAGGTGCCAGAGTCCTTGCTGCCATGCCAATACTCTTCTGGAGTCTGTTTTCTCAAAGATTCTTTTGTCAGTAACTAGCTTCTTACTGTTAAGAGGTCCCCCCTAGGTTTCATGAGCAATTCATAAATCCTTAACGTGGCTCCAGGATTTCAGAATCTGGTCCTGATCATCCCTTCCAGGCTCTGCTTCCCTGTCTCCATCTCCCAGTTATCCTGAATTTCTGTCATTTCTTTAGAGATACACATTCCTCTCTTCTTTCACTCTTCAGATATATTTCTTCCTTTGCCTAAAACACAAAAAGATGTTGCCTAGAAAAGAAAAGATGGTTTGGAGAAAGAGATAATGAATTGTTTGGGACTTTTAAATATGTTTGTTTGTTTTTGGCTTCATCAGGTCTTCGTAGCAGCATGCAGATCTTTCATTGTGATGTGTGGGCTTCTCTCTAGTTGTGGATGGGCTTAGATACCCTGAAGCATGTGGATCTTAGTTCCCCAACCATGGATCAAACCTGCATCCCCTGCATTGGAAGACAGATTCTTAACCACTGGACCACAAGGGAAGTCCCTGGCACATGTTGAATGAAGCTGACAGCAAAATATTCAGGATTCCTACAGGCTACAAAAATTACAGGACACAGGGATGCAGGAGATTGAGACTCAAGCTGTGGATCTAAGAGTCATTTTCAAAGAAAGGGTGATTAAACTCATCAGTGGGAATATAGGGAGAAGTGTATAGGTCTCAGAACAGAGCTTCTAATGGGGCTTGAGGAAAGAAGAATCTAGCAAAAGGGTGAGGTAGAAACAGGTTCAACTGGTGACATCAGAGGTGAGAATAAAATAATAGTGTGTTATTGGAAGTAAGAGAGGAGAGCTAACATTTGTTGAGTGTCTTGTAAGTGCCAACTCTGTATTGGGTGATTTATACACTCGTAGCTGAAACTCAAACCTAAAGTTCAGGTTCACCCCAGAGATGATTCCAGTGCCAAATATTGTGGAGACCGGTAGGATGAAGGTTGAGAACAGTCATTAAATCAAGCTAAGGAAGTCACTGATAATTATTAACAGATGAGACCCTTGGTATGAGGTCTAGTTTTTATTAGTATTTATCATCTTTGAAGTATAATAGAAGATGGACTGAACTAGAAATACAGAGGATCTATTCTTAATTCTTCAATTAACTAGCTAAATCACCAATGCATTTGATTTCATTTTTCATGACTATGAAATGGGATACATTATTAAAGGATTTGGTCCTCCAACTCTTTCTGGAATCCATAATCCTATCCTAGTGAATTTTACAGGAAATATACATACCAGATATACTGCTATATGAGGCAGAAACATTGCCTATTTTGTTCACTGTTGTATCTACAGAACGTAAAACTGTACCTAAAACATAGATAATAAATATTTATCAGTAGACAATAAATAAAAGATATGTATCTTTTATTAATCTAAAACAAAAATATAGGCATTATCACATTTCAGAACTTGAATAGTTGGGACAGTATATTAAAATTCAAACCTCAAGAATAACAGGAAAAATTACTGATCTGTAGTACAGGAGACCCAGGTTTGAATCCTAGGTTGGGAAGATCCCCTGGAAAAGGGAATGGCTGGCTACCCACTCCAGTATTCTTGCCTGGAGAATTCCATGGACAGAGGAGCCTGGAGGGCTACAGTCCATGAAGTTGCAGAGTTGGACATGACTTGGCAACTAATACTTTCATACACTTTTTCACTTCACTCAAGTAAAGTGAATATTCAAATATATTTTCATCCTAGTTAGAAAACAGTGGGAATTAGAGTTGAAATTGAGGAGCTGGGCAAAGAAGTGTGAGAATCACTGGTCTAAATTGCTCTGCCTTTGAGTATTAAAATCAGATAGATGTAAGTCAATCTGAGCCTTTACTAAATAGCCAAAGTATCATTAGTTACAGTGATCATGAAACTAGGAAAACAAACCCAAATTGCAACAAGGACAGTTCAGGACTGTTTCAGGCTGACCGTCTTGGATTATACTACAAACTGGGAAGACAGATGTAAAAAGACACTTTTACATATACTGACTGTGTTCACCTTCTCCTTTTAGAACCAACTTTTTTCTTTTTGGTTATAAATTAGCCCCTGTTTATGATAGAACATTTTAGAAATACAAAACCTTAGAAAGAAGAGAATAGGAGCTACCCATAGCCCCAGCTAGTGGAGATGCCCTGTTTTATATTTTGTAATGGTCCCTCCTGTCTTTTTTCTAGGAAACTAATTTTTCATGTAGCCCCTCAAGCTGAAGCTGACTTGACCATTGGTAACCCAAGATCTGAGACGCCCAGCAGGAGCTGGTGCCTTCTCCACCCACTTCCACCTTTTGGAGAATGAGGACTAGGGTCAGCTGTCTGGGTTCACAGGATCTGAGTGGACATTCTCCTTTACCCACATCTCCTCAAACACAGTCCTAGCCCCATTTCCTCACTGTTTGGCCAACTCCCAACTCCTGGACTGCAAGATACCTCATCTTCGATCACAGTCCACACCTGTCAGTGTCCAGGGCTCTCCTGGCTCTCTGCCCAGTTCAGAATTCTCTCAGCTTCAGAGAAAACTTTCCCCAGGCTTTGCTCTCAAAGCCACCACTTTATCTCACCAGACTTATTTTGTTCACATACTTGGTTTTAAAATTCATACAAATTTTCCTTTACTTTAAAATGTTTTGTTTTTTCTTGTTGTCTTCCCCTATCACCCCATCACATTTCCTTATTGAGGGAGGCTCTTTAAGTCTGTTACCACGCAGAGTAATCTCAAATTCTACATGAGCCACGTAGGCACATTTGTCTAGTGCCCTCCCTGGTTTCTCATTTGGGTCATCCTGAAGTCAAGTTCTACTTTAGTAAAAGTGAAACTGCTTTCACATATCTAAACAGCAGGAAAAAAAAGTGGAAACTCATCTTACTATTTCCTAGTATTTAGATATTATGCTTTGTGGACTCTGAATGTTTGAGTATTTGTCTACCAGTATCACTCAGAGAAGATATCTGGGTGAAAGATTGACTTTTCCGGTTTTCACTCAGATGTTCTAATAGTGTAAAAAGATAGATTTAGATGCGTGACTGACTTCCCATTAACAACTGTTTCTTGTAAACACCTTATTTCTTTCATTTCTTTCTTTTGCATTTTTATATGAGATTCATTTTTCCAGCCACCTTTGTACAAAACAGAGATCTCCACTTCACTGTGATCTTTTGAGAGAAGTGAAAAATTAAGGAGACGATCCCACCACAATTCAGGTACCCTATACCTATATATGTATATAGGAGATGGCAATGGCACCCCACTCCAGTACTCTTGCCTGGAAAATCCCATGGACGGAGGAACCTGGTAGGCTGCAGTCCATGGGGTCACGAAAAGTTGGACATGACTGAGTGACTTCACTTTCCCTTTTCACTTTCATGCATTGGAGAAGGAAATGGCGACCCACTCCAGTATTCTTGCCTGGAGAATCCCAGGGACAGCGGAGCCTGGTGGGCTGCCGTCTATGGGGTCGCACAGAGTTGGACACCACTAAAGTGACTTAGCAGCAGCAGCATACCTATATATACCTGAAGTGGTGTACTGTAGAATTCTCAACAACTGGATCTCCAAAAACGAGGGGAGACCTTATAGGTAATGTTTGCCTATTTGCTTAGTGTAAGTCCACCCACCATGGCTAGTTTGAAGGTACTGACATGATTTACTGAATGTGGAGTTGGGAAGAGATACACAGTTCACACCATGATAAAGTATTTCTACCATGCAGATGCAATACGTGCAGAAATCTGTAGCCTCAAAAGATAGATACTAGTAAATAATTAGGAAGTGATGAATTTGATGTGCTGTTTACCTGTTTTTTATTTAATTGATTTAATTCAGGATTTCTCACCCTTGGTATTGTTGACATTTGGGGCTGGGTAATTTTTTATTAGGGATCTGGCCTGTGGTTATAGGATGTTCAGCAGCATCCCTTAGCCTCTACCCACAAGAGACTAGTAGCATTATTCAGTTGTGACAATCAAATACCTCTCCAAACATTGCCAAATGTCTCCTGGGTTACAAAATCACCCCCCAGCAAGAAGCACTGATTTTAGTTGTAAGTTTTATAGTTTAATTTTAATAATGGCTGTGCTGAACAACATTTTCTCAAAATTCCTGAAAATTCAGCAGTCAGCTGTTGCTTGCTCACTACTCTGTCTCCCATAGAGAAGCTTGTCCAGACAATATACTGCTTTGCCATGGTCACATAGTGTATCAGAGGAAATAAAAAGAGGAGTATTCAACTACACTTTCTGACATTTTTGGTTTCTGCATTTAACTACTAAGTTTGTCCCATACCAACAAGCATCACAACACCTTCCTTTCATTTCTATGAATTCAAGAGTGTCTTGGTTGACTGTCTAGTTTTCTTCCAAAATGGACTTTTGCTTTGCACATAGCCCCAGAGTTCCCTCTAAGTGAATGTGATTTTCTGCTCAGCCAAACTCAAGAACCTCACCTAGATTTTTATATGCTTTCCAAGGAAGCCAGCTTTGGAGTGGGAGGTAAGTAGTAGAGAATGAAGGGAGAATGAGCCACTAAGGCAGTGATAGGCAATGATCTAGTGAGGAAGGGCCTGCTCTCCCAGTCTTGGGAGAGGCTGTGTCCTGGAATAAGAAATTCTAGTCGTCTCCATCTCTCCACTCCAGGACAAGGGGCAGTTGGAATGTGAAAATGTGACTGAGAACTCTGCCAATCTATGGGGGCTGGGGTGGGGGGGCATGAGGATTGAGGGAGGGGACCCTTTCTGTCTCTAGGCAATCAGTTTAGCCATTGTAGTTATTTGAAATCATCTCCAACCATCTCCTTTTCTGGGATTTTCCTGACTTCATGATGCCCTCATGGGGTTTTACTCTAACCAAATACCCAATGACTCTTCGCAGACCAAAATTACCTTTGGGTAAAACCTTCACTGTACATGCCAACCAGGCACAGAGGTAGCATAAACTGTGAGTTAATTCATCCCAACTTATAAGAACCAATTTGTAACACACTGTCCTTTTTGTGTCTAGAGAAATTATTCTACTCTTGGTAGAGTTTACCTAGGGAGATACATTAGTTTCCAAGGGCTGCCATAGCAAATTACCACACACTAGGTGGCTTAAGAGGGGCTTCCCTGGTGGCTCAGAGGTTAAAGCATCTGCCTGCAATGCGGGAGACCCGGGTTTGATCCCTGGATTGGGAAGATCCCCTAGAGAAGGAAATGGCAACCCACTCCAGTATTCTTGCCAGGAGAATCCCATGGATGGAGAAGCCTGGTAGGCTACCAGGGCCAGAAGTCTGTAGGGCCTGGGTCTGTAGGCCAGAAGTCTGAAATCAAGGTGTCAGTAGGGCCAGGTGCCTTCTGCACTCTCTAGGGGAGAGTCCTTCCTTGTTTCTACCAGCTTCTGGTGGCTCCTGGTGGTGTTTGGCGCACATCAGTACTCTAATCTCTGCCTCCATCGTTACTAGTCTTTCTTCCTATGTCTCTGTGTCGCAGATTTCCCTTTTCTGTCTCTTGTAAAGAGGCCATCCCTGAATTCAGACGCCATCAAAACTAAAATCATCTGCAAAATCCTATATCCAAATAAGGGCACTTTCACAGGTGCTGGACTGTAGGGCTAGGACTCATCTTTCTGAGGAACACTGTTCAACACACTGCCAGGAGATTGGGTATGAGGGTCCTTTCTTCTGCTCCACCCAACACTCAGCCTAGCCAGGAAGTGAGCAAAAGGAAGCCGTGGCCTCCTGTGACCCTTCTCTCTGGGTGTAGGGAGAGATGAAACACCCTTGCACTGCTTCCTTCTTCTGCCAGCTTCACGTCAGGGAACAGCCCTGAGACCTCAGCCAACAGGGACCCTTTCCAGCTCCTAGTTGTCTGCTTAAACAGAGCAGATTAAGGAAGCAGAGAGGGCTTGCAGTGTTACTGGCCTGACCTGCAAGAATCAGGAAACTAGACCCCAAGGTACACGCTGTTTCACCAGCCAGTGCCCAGATCAGCAAAGAGGTGGGGTCATGTGGCCAAGACTGGAAAAGAGCCTATGATAATACAGAAATTGGGGATTTGGAGGGATATAAGGAAAAGAAGGGGCTCCCCAGGTGACTCAGTGGTAAAGAATCTACCTGCCAATGCAGGAGACTCTGGTTCAATCCCTGAGTTGGGACGGTTTCCTGGAAAAGGAAATGGGAGGAGCCCTGGAGGGGGCAGAAGGTGCTCTAAGATCCCTCTGAGCACCCAAGGGGCCATCAGCTGTGGTGACTCAGGGGGGCCTGGGCCCTTCCCCATTCTCATTCCTTTCCCTTAGGCCCTTAACTGAGAATCTGTCATCTGAGCTTGCTTGGGGTCAATTCCCCAGTGACAGTTTCCGAATCCTTAAAAGTTGGTAGCCTTGGCTTTGTACCTGAGGTAAAAAGGGATCTTAAAAAGGCAGGCAAAAAGAGATCTTAAGCCAACAGGCCAAAGACGGACCTGTGAGAGGGACAGCGGAAAGACTAAAACCCGCAACGAGTTCAGGCCCTGAAAAATGCTAGTGGCAGCCCAGCAGGTTTGTTTTAGCTCTGATAACTGAGGGCATGGGCTGCTGCTTGGGGAAGACAATGTAATATACGTAACTAAGGTTTGGGCACTGATTCCTTTTTTTAAAAAAGCCTTCCTTTTTCCTCCCTTCTCCTGCCAGCCCCCTTCTTCCTCTTCTCCCAGTTATCCTACTGTCTGCTGCTTTCCTTCCTTGCCTCCCTTTTCCATCTGACCGTAAAGAAGAAAAAGCCAAAACACAGTCTCCAAGGGATTGCTTTAGTGCTCTCTGTTTATTTCTGTCTCTTTAAATTCTGGCAGAGTCCATCCTCTGCCTGTGCTCCTCTGGTGTCTTATACCCCTCTGGCTCTCCAGCCATCAGCCTTAATGATTCATGGCGCTGTGGTTCAGTGGAAGAGGCCCACTTGCCGAAGTCCAGCCCTCCTGCATGTGCCTGTCCTGTTTTCTACGCTTCCCTTTGTTTACCGTACTGGCTGTGGCTGGCTGGATGCTTTGGTGAGCCTGATATTCTTGGAGACCCCAAATTTAAGAGGAGCTGTAACTCCTTGAACTTCTCTCTGGTGACAAAAAGGAATGAGAGGAAAGTTTAGGGTCAGAATGAGGAACTTCAAAGGACCTAATAAAGCAAATTGTTTAGGTGGCATTGGACCGTTTGGTTTTAATATGGGGGCTGCTGAATAGGAACATGAGCTTGGATGTAGAAAATTCAGCCTTTAAAAGTAACCAGCTGAAAACAAACTCTGGAGCCATGCATGATTTGGGTATTTCACTGTAGACTAATTGCTTAAGTCATGTCCGACTCTTTGCGACCCCAAGGACTGCAGCACACCAGGCTCCCTGTCCTTCACCGTCTCCCGAAGTTTGCTCAGACTCATGTCTATTGAGTCAGTGATGCTATTTAACCATCTTATCCTCTGTCGCCCCCTTCGCCTCCTGCCTTCAGTCTTTCCCAGCATCAGGGTCTTTTCCAACGAATCGGCTCTTCCCATCAGGTGGCCAAAGTATTGGAGTCTCAGCTTCAGCATCAGTCCTTCCAATGACTATTCAGGGTTGATTTCCTTTAGGATTGACTGGTTTGATTTCCTTGCTGTCCAACAGACTCTCAAGAGTCTTCTCCAGTACCACAATTCAAAAGCATCAATTCTTTGACACTCAGCCTTTATGTTCCCATCCAATGCAAATTAGTGACCAATTTTCAAGGAATTAAAACATAATAAAATTACCAATAACATGATGTTTAGAAGAATTAACGGAGAAGGCAATGGCACCCCACTCCAGTACTCTTGCCTGGAAAATCCCATGGATGGAGAAGCCTGGTAGGCTGCAGTCCATGGGGTCACTAAGAATCGGACACGACTGAGCGACTTCCCTTTCACTTTTCACTTTCATGCATTGGAGAAGGAAATGGCAACCCACTCCAGTGTTCTTGCCCGGAGAATCCCGGGGATGGGGGTGCCTGGTGGGCTGCCGTCTATGGGGTCGCACAGAGTCAGACACGGCTGAAGCGACTTAGCAGCAGCAGAAGAATTAAATGGTTTCATGGTTAAGGATATGTGTGTCCTTCTTAGAGCACTCTTAGTTATCATTATGCACGTGGTCATTATTACACTGTAGATGTGGGGGCAGGTTTGCTAACAAGAGTCCTTTGGATAACAAGCCAATAAATCAGCTTTGGCTGGATGGCCTTCAAGGATGACTCTTCCCTAGTGTGTTTAATAATGTCCTGTTCCCTAGGACATAGAGAGTTTGACATGGTGACCCCAAAGTCCTTCCAGATTGGCGATTTGACAAGCCTACTACAGGATTCTTTACTGTTTACTTTCCATTCTATCAAAGAGCTTCCACTTGGCACAGAGATAACCACTCTTTGGTCACCAATTCTGTCTTTGCAGAAGTACTTTATACCAGTTTTCTGAATATCAATTGGATTCTTTTGATCTAGGTCATGTGCTGAAAATGTTTACTTATCCATAAAATGGGAATAGTGCAACTTTCCATATTAGTAAAAGACGTGAGAAGGCCCAGACTCTGTACAATAGGGGTAGAATTACCCAGTGCTTTGGAATATTGTTATTGCAGTCAGAGCCTGAAGACAGCAGGCTGAGTTTTTGAGGTTTCTCTGACCCCTGTGATACTGAAAACTGTGTGCTGTAGCAAAGCCTACAAAGTTTAGGACTCTAAAGACCAAAATTAGAGTGCCAGGTCTACTGCTCATCAGCTGTGTGACCGTGAGCCTTTTGCTTTGCTCTGCCCCTCAGTTGCTCTGTGTGCAGACTCAGGCCCATGACATCTTTTCCTGGACCCTTTCTTATGCAGGGCTGCTGTGAAGACCTTTACCCATCTGAAAAAGAATGAGGTTGGACTAGGTCAGAGGTTTTCCACCTTCACTTGTCATGCAGCTGTGGAGCATCTCTGACAGTTGGTCCTGCCCGTGAACTTCACCTGTCATTCATGTGTTGGCAGAATCCCTCTTAGTACCCTAAGAGAGCAGATCAGGATGAAGTGAGAGAGAACAGCACTCTCATAATGAAAATGTCAAATGTGCTCTAATTTATGAGTAGGCATTAATCACTCACAAGCTTTGGTAGTTTATTACTGGTAGCAAATTATGATACACTTCACCTATCACCATTCCATGTTTGAAAACTGAAGAAATAATAAGATTTTTCCACCTCTTAAGATCTCAGACCCCATCGTGTGTCCAGACGATAAATGTAATTGTTGACTATGATGATAATAAATGTATACAGACAACAGATCCAACAGAGCCCTTCCCAGAGCAGAACAAGGGGCTTGTCTACCAGTACCCAAGTATGTTCACACAGGTGAGAGAATAGCACGGGGAGTGGCTATGACCTGCAGGCCAAATCTGGCCCTTGATTTAAGAATGACATTTACATTCCAAATGGTTAAAAAAATACATCAGAAGAAGAAAAATATTTTGTGACAGGAAAATTATGTGAAATTGAGGTCTTTATGTCCATAAATAGTTTTATTGGAATACAGCCAGGCACATTTGTTTACATGTTGTCTGTGACCACTTTCCCTGCAAGAGCCAAGTTGAGTTAGTTGTAATAGCAACTGTCTGGCCCATGAGGCCTAAAATATTTACTATGTAATCCTTTACAGAATATGTTCACCAACTCCTGGAACAGTGTTCACTAATTCCTGGAATGGTGTGTGACTTGTCTTACCTCAATCCCAAATCAAGAGAGAATGAGAGTTTAATTCATACTTAATCTTTTTCTCTACAAATAATTAGGGTAACTATATAATTTATTGTCCAAACTGAGACCTTTGTGAGAGTGCCTTAGTCCATTCAGGCTGCTGTAACAAAATGCCACAAACTGGGTAGCTTATAAAGAACAGAAATTTATTTCTCACAGCTGTAGAGGCTGGCAGTCTGAGATCAGGGTCCCAGCATGATCAGGTGAGGGCTCCACCCTTATAATTTAAGCACCTCCCAAAGGGTCACTTCCTAATACCATTTGTTGTTGTTCAGTTGCTGAGTCATGCCCAACTCTTTGTGACCCCATGGCCTGCAGCACACCAGGCTTCCCATCCTTCACTATCTCCCTGAGTTTGCTCAAACTCATATCCATTGAGTCAGTGATGCCATCCAACAATCTCACACCTTCTTCTCCTCTTGCCCTCAATCTTTCCCAGGAACAGTGTCTTTTCCAGTGAGTCATTTCTTTGCATCAGGTGACCAACGTATTGGAGCTTCAGCAGTAGTCCTTCCAGTGAATACTCAGAGTTGATTTCCTTTAGGATTGACTGGTTTGATTTCCTTGCTATCCAAGGGACTCTCAAGAGTCTTCTCCAGTACCACAGTTCAAAAGCATCAATTCTTCAGTGCTCAGCCTTCTTTATGGTCCAACTCTTACATCCATTGGCTTCCCTGATAGCTCAGTTGGTAAAGAATCCACCTGCAATGCAGGAAACCTGGGTTCAATCCCTGGGTTGGGAAGATCCCCTGGAGAAGGGAAAGGCTACCCACTCCAGTATTCTTGCCTGGAGAATTCCATCGACCATATAGTCCATGGGGTCGCAAAGAGTCAGACATAACTGAGTGTCTTTAAATCTCACATCCATACATGACTCCTGGAAAAACCATAGCTTTGACTTAAAGGACCTTTGTAGGCAAAGTGTTGTCTCTGCTTTCTAATACACTGTCTAGGTTTGTCATAACTTTTCTTCCATTACACAGGGATTAGAATTTCAGCACACATTCAGACCACAGTTGAGAGTGAAAGGAACAGCAGTGTAAACTGAGACAGACCTGGAAAAGCTGGGACACAAGGACACTCTACTTAAAATCCTTGGTGTGGAAAAACTCTCTAGTAAGTCTGTCTGGGGTGGGGACAGAAGGCTTTGGTGACCCAGACTCTAAGGCATTTGTTATCTGGCTTCCTGAACTAGAAGAAGCATCTCTGTTCAGGATTGTAGAGTATGACCGGACCTGGGACAGCTGACTTCCCCTCACTCTGCCCACCTACTTCTTTCCTCTCTCCCACACCCTCATTGTTTAGGAAATATTTCAATATTTCTATACATTCTTGCTTTTGGAGGGATAAGCTACTTATTTTCTTCTTCTTCTTTTTTTTTTTTTAGTACATAAGAGAATATTGAACACAACATAAATGCAGTCTCTCACCTTTATTCATTTTTGAAATTAACTTAATAGCTATCGGGCTTCCCTAGTGGCTCAGAGGGTAAAGCATCTGCCTGTGATGCAGAAGACCCAGGTTCGATCCCTGGATTGGGAAGATCCCCTGGAGAAGGAAATGGCAACCCACTCCAGTATTCTTGCCTGGAGAATCCCATGGACAGAGGAGCCTGATAGGCTACAGTCCATGCAGTCGCAAAGAGTTGGACACGACTGAGCTACTTCACTTAATAGCTATCACCCATCCTGTAGTTGTTTGAGAAATCTGGAATAAAAGAAGTTAAAGAAAGAGATATGAAGCTGCTGTCACTTAGGCTTTTTCCAGAAAACCAAAAGCAAAATGCTGTCTTTGCTCCAGGCCAGAGAACTGACACAGGAGCCTGTGGCTGAACTAAAATAGGAAGTGGTTTTCAGGTGCTGAGAACTTTGGTTCCTACAACTAATCCATCTCAGGGGAGAAGGAAACCTACCTTCTGGTAGGGGCAGAAGGAGAAGTGATCTCTCGAAAAAGTCAGGGCCATATCACTTGGGACTTTATATTTCACTGTGAAATCAGTGCTTTGAGTTGTGCTTAGAAATAAGCCCACAACCTCAGCCTGTTATGAAAGATAGATACAACACATCAAGTAGCGGCCAGGGATCACGGGTCTGCTGTACAGGAGACCAGGGACTTGGTGTCTGTGGCTGGGCCTGAAATGTGGGAGCATCCTATCCCCCTTCCACATACAGGGGAGTTATATTACCTTCCTGCCAGTTGCAATGGGATGACCCCTAATTCAGAGTGGAAAAAGGCCCACTGTAGGAACAGAGCGAACTCTCAGGCTAAGGGGACTAAGAAGCAGGAAGACTCAGATACAAAGACTCAGATTTAGGCCCCATCCTCACAAGCGGGTAAGGCTGTGCTCACCCCCATCCCAATGCTTCTTCATCCTGGATTTTGTCCTGTTGAATCTGGAACTCTTAGCTAAAATTCTTGGAAAACAATCACTCCTAACTCTGGGAACTATCTCAAGGATTTTATTTCCCTGGTTTTTGGGTTTTGTTTGTTTGCTGTATCCTACTAGAAAGAAAAGGAATATGTGTATAATGGGAAAATTTGGGTTTTGTCCCTGGATGCTAAATGTACTGTATGTGACAATGGGTTGTGGGGGGGAGATCATCCTGATTCACTTCTAACCACAGTCTATAAGTTGTTACCTGCATTACTTTCTTTAAAGAGGCCAGCTTAAATGAACATTAAAAGTGTTCTCATTTGCTAGGTTAGATAGCAAAACCACTAGCTGAGAGCATCTTAGAGAGGACTGATGCATTGCTGTGGGCTCAGGTCTTGAGTCTTCAACAGAAGCCCCAAAATATACCAAAATAAATTCTAAAATTTAGCTAAATTTAGTTAAACTTAAAAGAGCAAAACACTTTTTGAAACTTAAAAAAACTATGTGTGGATAGTTATTTTGTCCTCAAATGTAGGTAAGAATTAAATTGAACAGATCCGTTGAGATAATTACATAAGAAATAAAAAATGGCAATCAAAAATGAGAAACAAAATGGAAACACAAACATATTTTCCAAAAACATATTGGAAAATAGTTGATGTATTAGATATATATAAAAAGCCTCATGTAAATAAAAATGAAAAGTGTTAATACCCTAAAAAGAAATATGAGCAACAATTCAAAGAAAAACACATGGAAAAGATTAATAAAGAGATGAAAGATAATTTAGATTCTGATACAGAAAGTGAAATATAGAATGCAGGTGATATTGAAAACAACAGCTAACCAAAGTAGGTGAATACTTCTTATGAGGAATTATTACATAATGGCTGGATGCATCCTTAGACAGTTGGCTATCTGACTATTCTAAGACAATTTTTAGTAGCCTCATTTTGAGTACCACCATTATTGTAAATCCCTAGCACCTTTCTTCTTTTAAAGAGAGCTTCTAAGTAAGTTAATTTATGGTATAGTTTAGACTATCCCTTTTCTCTTTCACTTGAAATATTTCACATCATAAAATAATTTAATTATCACCCAGTAGATAGATTCAAAGTGGAGAATGTGCTGCTTCCTTAAAATACCTTTTGCTCATCTATGATGATGAATATTTACATCTAGTTAGATAAAGAGATTTTTGTTCCTGAAATGCCAGAAAACCTGTTAAGGTGGTCATGTTTATATATTGCCTAAGGCATCCCATGGACGGAGGAGCCTGGTAGGCTGCAGTCCATGGGGTCGCTAAGAGTCGGACACGACTGAGCGACTTTACTTTCACTTTTCACTTTCATGCATTGGAGAAGGAAATGGCAACCCACTCCAGTGTTCTTGCCTGGAGAATCCCAGGGACGGCGGAGCCTGGTGGGCTGCCTTCTATGGGGTCGCACAGAGTCGGACACGACTGAAGCGACTTAGCAGCAGCAGCAGCAGCAATCAAAAGTGCAAATTAAATTTTTTAACACTGTATGGCAGTGAGTGTTAAACAGTGAAAAAATACAAATTAAGAAATTATTTTCAACTATAAAATTAATAACATTTTTTAATGATAATAACATAATTCCAGTGAAGTCAGGATGAAACAGGCATGTTTCCTATGCTGCTAGAAGGAATGCAGACTGGTGCAATATTTTTGGAAAGCAGTTGTATAATATTTATCAAAAGCATTAAAAATGTTTATATTCTTATAGAGGACAAACTAATGGTTACCAGCTGGAAGAGGGGAAAGGAGAAGGGGCAAGATAGGGGTTGGAAAGTAACAGATTCAAACCATTATGTATAAAATAAATAAGCTATTGGGATTTATTGTACAGCACAGGGAATGTAGCCAATATTTTATAATAACTTCAAATGGTGTATAATCTATAAAAATTTTGAATCACTATGTTGTACATGTCAAACTAATATAATATTTTAAATCATCTCTACATCAGTAAAAAACATTTTGTATCCTTTAGTGGCGGAGCCTGGTGGGCTGCCTTCTATGGGGTCGCACAGAGTCGGACACGACTGAAGCGACTTAGCAGCAAGGTTGTAGAAAAAAGGGTCACTATATTCTACCTAAAAATGCAAAGCATTTGAAATCTAATTTTAGGTATGAAAATCTATTAGCAGTTTATTAAAGATATAATTTTTCTCCTTTGTCATCAGTCTCTAAGTGACTTGGTGGTTACTTTTAAACATGTTGTAAAAATCCACTTTATATTTAAATTCTCTTTTAATGAAATATTAGTTTAATGAATCACTGTTCATTTGAAAATTATTGATAATTTTGCAGTTTTTCTACCTAAAGTTTGACCCTAGCAGCAGTCATAAAATGAATGAATGTACATTCTTAGGTTTTGTTGGGGAAGTGAAAATTTCCTTTTACCCCTTGTGAATTCTTATGGCTGAACTGATAGCAAAATCCATACAAGACAGATTAATAAGGTAAAAATTAATAAATTTTAATTCATGCACATGGAGATATCATAGAAACGGGACCCAGAAGTGGCCAAAGCAGGCCACTCTTATAGTTTTTTAAGGAAAAGAAAGAATATATTTGTGAGGAATTGATAGGACAAAGAAACTTAGGTTTTGTGTGCTCAATTAGTGAAGAATCTAAACAGAATGTGGGTTTGAGGTAGTAAATTAAAGCAACAAGGTTTGTTTACATAGGTTTCTCAGCCTAAATTTGCCATATGCAGTGAGTGAACCTTTCACATGAGAAATTTACTTCCTGTTTTCAGGGAAATGTGTGTGTGTCTCAAACGGTTTAAATAGACAATGCTTGTATAATTTAAGTTTGACATTCCAAAGGAGTTCATTTTAACTGGGAAGTGTGGTATTAAATAAAAGGACTGGGAACGAAGTAGAACAGAGCACTTCTGGTTAAGTTGTAACCTGGTGAGGTTGCCCACCAGCAGTGTATCCTGAGAGGAATTAAGGATGAAAAACAGAATGAGGTACTTTGGGTAAACACCCCAAACAGTTAGATCCATATCGCAAGAAGAATTTCAGTGACATGAGATTTTTGCTTCTCCTTGTATATAGAAAAGCACTAACATCATTAACTGAATGTATTTCCTAGCCAAAAAAAGTCATATATAAACTGGCTTCTCCTGAGCTACTGAGTGGCTGTCTCCCAGGCTACTGTCTTAAGTCCATGAGTAAAACTTAAACTCACAACTCTTATGTTGTGTATTTTTCTTTAAATCAACATATCTTAAATTTTGAAGAATTGGCACATGGGAGAAAAAGTCAAATCAATTTGGGGGGCGTTAATGCTTCTTTTAGAAAATAGTTCTAATGCTGACTCTTTTGGTTCTCAATGTCCCATTTTCAAACTGTGTAGTTTAAAAAAGTGGATTTAGGTCAAGGGCTATTTTGAAAATCAAATAAGGTCACTAATACCCTTAGAGATTTATACCTAGTTGTGAAGTGAACCAGTTTTCTTAAATGCTGAGTGGATGGTACATATTACTTTAATTCAGGTATTGTACAATTAAATCCTCTTTCAGTTGTGATGGAGAAAGAAATGGCAACCCACTCCAGTATTCTTGCCTGGAGAATCCCATGGACAGAGGAGCTTCATAGGCTACAGTCCATGAGGTCACAAAGAGTCGGACACGACTGAATGACTTCACTTCAGTTGTGGATTATGTATATTTCAAAAAGGTAGCATTACTTCACTAACAATTTAATGTTGCTCTTTTTTATATGACTTCCTTTTTATGACCTTCTCAAGAGGCTAGGCTATATAAATCAGTAATTTAGATGGTAATTTCTTCAAAAACTATTCAGTTAAATAAAATTTTTAAGCTGTAAAAAAATTAGTTTCAAAAATATGATGAATACTTATTCTATTGAAAAAATAATGATTATTGTGACATACACCA
>SJYT01030633.1:311003-326920 GCA_006410635.1 Cephalophus harveyi
CATGGACAGAAGAGCCTTGCTGGCTACAGTCCCTGTCTCTTATACACATCTAGATGTGTATAAGAGACAGCTATAAGCTTTTACTGATATAACATTATTATTTTTTCCTATTTAAGACATTTCATTTTGCATCAAATTCTACTTTGTTATTATTACCACTAACTTAAAAAATATATATCTTTGTTATTCCTTTTATTTTTAAAGGAACATTCTGCTTTAGATGTTTAAACATCTGGAACATTCTGTTTTAGATGTTTCTTTTTAATAGCATGTAGTTGAAATATTTAGGAACTAGATCCTGGTATATGTTTTTAATAATAAACTTTTAAAATTTATTTTCATAACTGAAGAAAATATTAATGAATATTTATCCAATCCTTGACTGGGAAAGTAATCACTAAAAAGAAAAATGATGAAAATAATTTCAAAGGAAAGGAGTAATATATTAGGTTGCCTAAACTTTAAAAAACATGTGTTGCAAAAAAATGTCACTACCTCCTTGAAAATAGAGGGATCCCTGACAAGTGTGAGCAAAGCAGAAACAAGACTTAAACAGAAATAGAAAGCATTATGATTAAAAAAAAATTACATAACTAGCAATGTGGAGAAGTGTAAAAAGAATTAAAGACTCACAGTGAATAACTTCATGGAAACATATCTGAAAGTAGAGAGGAAAACAGAACATTCCTGGATAGTAGTGTAAAGACGTCACTATCCCCAGGTAATAATAGTAGTAAAGACTCCATCTGCCTGAGCAGGAGACACAAGAGACCTGAGTCTGAGCCTTGCGTCAGGATGATCCCTTGAAGGAGAAAATGGCAACCCAGTTCAGTATTATTGCCTGGAAAATTCCATGGGCAGAGCAGCCTGGTGGGCTACAGACCATGGGCCTGCAAAGATTTGGACTTGACTGAGCAACAGCACTCACAGTATGCCTTCAAAGTAATCTGTACTTTCAATATAATTTCTACTGTGTATAATTGTCAATTGTTTTAAAATGTTCAATGGAAAAATCAACAAAAGCATCACGAACCTTAAAATTACTTTTTTCTTTGCTCATCAGTGCACAGAAAATCTAAACAGAAGGTAGGTGCACAGTAATTATTAGTTACATGAATGCATGGATAAATATGACTTTCCTAGTATTACAACATAGTTAAAAAAAAAAAAGTCATAGTAATTAAAACAATATGGTATTGGTCCTAACGCCAAATCTAAATTCTAGGACTGGAAACTCAATAGAATATGGACTAGGCTTGCTAAACGGAATGGAATAGGATGGAGTAGAATAGAGAGCAGAATAGAACAGAATAGATATTAAAGAGAAGTCATCTCTATAACAGTGTGGGAAACTGTGAAAGTGTTAGCTGCTCAGTCGTGTGCGACTCTTTGTGACCCCATGGGCTGTAGCCCACCAGGCTCCTCTGTCCATGGGATTCTTCAGGCAAGAATACTGAACTGGGTTACCACTTCCTTCTCCAGGGGATCTTCCTGACCCAGGAGTCGAACCTGGGTCTCCTCCATTGCAGGCAGATTCTTTACAGTCTGAGCAAGGGACCTATGAATTACTGATAAGGGACAAAGTAATTAAGGAACATTTTATAGTATAATCATGACTGATGTGAACACATTGCCTACTATGTGTTAGGCATTTTGGTGGTGGTTTTCCAGACTGATACTAAAAATAACCATATGAAGTATTTTCTCAATGACAGATAGGAAAAGAGAAGCTGAGATAAGCTGCTTAAAAATTTACAGATGAGATTTGAATGTCAGCAATTTGTCCCTAGAGCCCATACATTTAACCACCTGGTTATATTTTCTTGCATTTTTGTGTGTCTGTGTGTGCATGATATAAATACATCCATTATGTAAATAAATATATAAATGGAATCTTTAAAATGTGTATGACAGCATAAACCATGGTGGAGTGGTTGTCTTTTACAAGAGATATTTCAGGGAAACATTAATTCTTTAAAATATGTATTCTTTTTGGAGAAAAAAGGGGAAACCTCTCTTTTTTAACAGATATGGTTGAACAACTAGATGGGAGAAAGAACAACCTTGAATATTAACCACACCGTATATTGCATGCTGCATACTAAGTCGCTTCAGTCGCATCTGACTCCCAGGCTCCTCTGTCCGTGGGACTCTCCAAGCAAGAACACTGGAATGGGTTGCCATTCCCTCCTCCAGGGAATCTTCTTGACTCAGAGACCAAAGCTGTAACTCTGTTGTCTCCTGCATTGGCAGGCAGGTTCTTTACTACTTGAGCCACCTGGGAAGCCCATATATTGGGTTGGCCAAAAAGTTCATTGGAATGTTTCCATAAACTGTTTCGGAAAAATCCGAATGAACTTTTTGGCCAACCCAGTACAAAACTACCACTTGGACAGTAAGAAATACAGCCCAGATTTCAAGCATCCAGAAAGTATTAAAAAGTATGTCATTCTAGAGACCAAGCAGGGAGGAGCCAGGGTTTGTGCTTCAGTCAGGGTCCCTGGTAGCTCAGATGGTAAAGAATCTGCCTGCGATACAGAAGACCCGAATTCAATCCCTGGGTCAGGAGTATTCTTGCTTGGAAAACCTGGATAAAGGAGCCTGACTGACAATGGTCCATGGGCTGCAAGAGTAGGACATGTCTGAGTGACTAAGCACTGGCAAGCACTGTTCCCAAAAGCCAGGCGAAATGGTGTATACCTACCAAGAAGGCAGGGGGTCAGGAAAAAACACAGAGGTAAACCAGCTCAGTGAGTCCCACACAGTCACACCCCTCAGTAGATGTACTTCTTAAAAAGTGCTATGCAACATTAAGTCACCTTGAAAGCCTTATTTTTACCATTTTTATTTGCTCAGTCTTGAGTCCCCCAAACCAATCCTGTCAATTCTATCACCTGACTAGTGATAAGACACCAATTACTGCACTTGCCCAAGTTATCATTTTTTAAACATTGATCTAACAGATCAAAGGACAGTTTCTGTTAGTTAAAATGCAGGCTCAAAATTTGATTATACTTCAAACAGAACTTTTTTCTCTACTTTCACTTTAAGTTTCTTTTATTTGTTCATTTTCTCCAAACCTTGTCAGTGTGAAAGATTTACTTGTGGATTTGAAAGGAATCTTCACTGGAGCAGAAGAGACAGTTTTCTCCAGGAGAGGAGGAAGTATGTTTCTGGAAAGTGAATTCTCTCAGCAGGATAAATTTTACACTCATGTGTAGGACATAGAAAGTCAGAAAAAAACATCTGGAAATCTATAGATAATCACTTTCAATTTCAACTCTCTATGAAAGTTTTGGAATAACAACTCAAAGAAGTGCCTAGAGAGAGAGAAATGGACAGACATATCATCAGTGAAAATCAGACAACCACTGACATTCATTAGGTTCAATTTCTAGAAACCAACCAACATACTGAGAGTCAAACATTGACTCAGTTTCTCTGTAAAGAAACTTGTTGCAGTGTGGGAGACCCGGGTTTGATCTCTGGGTTGAGAAGATCCCCTGGCGAAGGGAATGGCAACCCACTCCAGCATTCTTACCTGGAAAACTCCATGGACAGAGGAGCCTAGCTGGCTACAGGCCAAGGCCATCACAACGAGTTGGATACAATTGAGTGACTAACAATTTCTGTAATAAACACCATGTATGACTTGAAGAAATCAACATGCGCACATTAAAAAACTAACTGCATGGGTATATTTATACTAACACCTGAAAACAAATATATATGTTGCCTTAGGCATGGTCTACACAATGCACCTTAAGGGGTTAAGAAATCTCCACTAACAACCAATAAAGTTTTTACCCAAGTTTGTTACATCTTGAAGTGGATTTATGAGAACGAAGTGCTTCAGTGAGATTTTCTGGGGAAAGTTCCATCAGTAACTTAAAGTACATTTGCCTGATACTAATATTGCCTATTACTAGTGAGTCAAAAGGTGGAAGGAAAGACCAAAGAGCCCTTAGGGATAGTAAGTTCAGAAAAAGAAACTTCATCTCATTCAAAATTTTGTACATACCTGGACATGCATATTTTGAATTTATTTCAGCCATAGGAGAAAAGGAATAAAGACAGATGTTTCTTTACGTTTTCCTCCTAGTCCTCTTTTAAGAATCTGGTATAAGCTATAAATTCTGACATCAGAAGAAAAATGTATGTGAACACATTCACCCAAATATTGGGGTACAACTTCAGGGATTCAAAGACTCTGAAATTCATCCAAGAGAGCAGCTTGAGAACCTCTGATCAAAGGATTTGTTGGCATCATAAGAATAATGGAGTGTTTGTTAGAGGCCCTGAATGTGATGAGTGCTTTCATGTCAGCTGGAAGAGAAGGCATGAGAAAAGGTATGGACATAAAATTACTGAGTGGCAGATAGAGTGAGTTGGTTCATCTGGAATAAAATGTGCAAATGGATAAAACAGAAGGCAGAATTAAAAAATTATAACTGGTACTTAGAACAAGTACAATTTGTAGCATGCATTTCACAGACCACATTTATTTCCTTTTCTCACTGGTCTCTTGATGATCAGTGACCTAGATTTCCCCCTGCCTAGGCTTGATCCCTGGGTCAGGAAGACACCCTGGAATAAGAAATGGTAACCCACTCCAGTATTCTTGCCTGGGAAATCCCTGAACAGAAGAGCCTTGCTGGCTACAGTCCATGGGGTCGCAAGAGTTGGACACAACTGAGCTACTGAGCACACACACACACACGAGGCATGAAAAAGCCAGTTATAGGACTTTGTAGAACACATACCAAAGATTAAAATCACATTAAGTCATGCAGTTGTTTCATTTCTGTACTTAAAATGTCCAGTTTCACCTATGGAAATTAGTGCTTCCAACTTCTGTTGGAGTGGGTTCAGGGACATGGATTACCAGCTGTTTTGATTTTCTTCCCCAACCTAACTTCTGGTCCAACAGCCCTGTGCTTGGAAAGTGCAAAGCAAGGGGATGTAGTGGGATGAGAGGTGCTTGCTCTCATAAGCTGTTTCCATGCTAAGTCTGTGTCAGGTCTAGGTTCAAACCAAATTTCTGACTTAGAGATGGGAGCCTTCCCTATTGCTGGAGATCTTTTATTGGCAATTTCCTATATGCAGACAAAGACCAGGAGGAGAAACAGAGTGAGTGACCTTCTTCACCTAAACTTCCTCAGGACCAATCTGAGAGCTTCCACTGTGTTCCAGGCAGTTGAGGGATTTCACTCCTTGAGTTTGAATTCCTCCTGAGAATTATAATTCCCTGGTGGCTCAGGTGGTAGAGTCTGCCTGCAATGCTAGGAGACCTGGGTTTGATCCCAGGGTTGGGAAGATCCCTTAGAGAAATGAATGGCAACCCACTCTAGTATTCTTGCCTGGAGAATTCCATGGACTGAAGAGGTAGCAGGCTACAGTTCATGGAGTTGCAAAGAGTAGGAAATGAATGAATGACTAACACTGAGAACTGCAGAGAGGCTGGCCAGGACCTCCAGCACCAGAAGTGAGAAAAGGAGTTTTACACAGAGCTCAAAAAATGTATCAGAGCAAAGGAAGTGTGACTACTCCTGAAGAGCAACCCACTCTAGTATTCTTGCCTGGAGAATTCCATGGACTGAAGAGGTAGCAGGCTACAGTTCATGGAGTTGCAAAGAGTAGGAAATGAATGAATGACTAACACTGAGAACTGCAGAGAGGCTGGCCAGGACCTCCAGCACCAGAAGTGAGAAAAGGAGTTTTACACAGAGCTCAAAAAATGTATCAGAGCAAAGGAAGTGTGACTACTCCTGAAGGGCATGACAGGGATTACACGTTAAAAAAGGATCCCGTGGAGGTATGCTGGGGAACAGGCCTCTGCAGAGCAAAGCTCAAGGTGCTCAAGGAGACAGAATGAGAAGCCAGCCAGGTGGTGAGTGCTCACTGTGTACCAAACACACTTTCCTTATGATCATTCTCACAAATTCTCTCTGGATCGTCTACATGCTCAGTGTGGAAGGATATATTTAATATGATCTTGAGCATCTAAGTATTTGTATTAATAAGTCCTACTGGTCCCATCACTTCATGGGAAATAGATACGGAAACAGTGGAAACAGTGTCAGACTTTACTTTTGGGGGCTCCAAAATCACTGCAGATGGTGTTTGCAGCCATGAAATTAAAAGACTCTTACTCCTTGCAAGAAAAGTTATGACCAAACTAGATAGCATATTCAAAAACAGAGATATTATTTTGCCAACAAAGGTCTGTCTAGTAAGGCTATGGTTTTTCCAGTTGGAAAGAGTTGGGCTGTGAAGAAAGCTGAGCACCGAAGAATTGATGCTTTTGAACTGTGGTGTTGGAGAAGACTCTTGAGAGTCCCTTGGACTGCAAGGAGATCCAACCAGTCCATTCTGAAGGAGATCAGCCCTGGGTGTTCTTTGGAAGGAATGATGCTAAAGCTGAAACTCCAGTACTTTGGTCAACTCATGTGAAGAGCTGACTCATTGGAAAAGACTCTGATGCTGGGAGGGATTGGGGGCAGGAGGAGAAGGGGACGACTGAGGATGAGATGGCTGGATGGCATCACCAACTCGATGGACATGACTTTGAGTGAATTCTGGAAAGAGTTGACTCATTGGAAAAGACTCTGATGCTGGGAGGGATTGGGGGCAGGAGGAGAAGGGGACGACTGAGGATGAGATGGCTGGATGGCATCACCAACTCGATGGACATGACTTTGAGTGAATTCTGGGAGTTGGTGATGGACAGGGAGGCCTGGCGTGCTGCAATGCATGAGGTTGCAAAGAGTTAGACACGACTGAGTGACTGAAGTGAACTGAACTGGTTGGTTTATTCCACAATCCATTTTAGAATCAGCTTTGGGTAAAAATTAGATAAAACTTTCAGTTCACTGAAAATAAAAAGCACATATGTGTAATTTTACAGAAATGAAAAACAAAATATATATGCATACTTCAGACAAAATACTTCCCTGGTGGCTCAGTGGGTTAAAAAAAAAAAAAAAACAATCACAGAAAACTAACCAAACTGATCACATGGATCACAGCCTTGTCTAACTCAATGAAACTATGAGCCATTCCATGCAGAGCCAGCAAAAATGGAGGGGTCATGAGGGAGAATTCTAACAAAACATGGTCCACTGGAGAAGGGAATGGCAAACCACTTTAGTATTCTTGCTTTGAGAACCCCATGAACAGTATGAAGATGGAAACCGATATGACACTGAAAGGTGAATTCCCTCTCTCTACTTGAGAGGAGTGGAGAATAACTCCAGATAGAATGAAGAGATGGAGCCAAAATGAAGACAACACCCAGTTGTGGATGTAACTGGAGATGGAAGTAAAGTCTGGTGCTGTAAAGAACAATATTGCACAGGAACCTAGAATATTAGGTCCATGAATCAAGGTAAATTGGAAGTGGTCAAGCAGGAGATGGCAAGAGTGAACATTGACATTTTAGGAATCAGAGAACTAAAATGGACTGGAATGGGCGAATTTAATTCAGATGACCATTATATCTACTACTGTGGGCAAGAATCCCTTAGGAGAAATGGAGCAGCCCTCATAGTCAACAAAAGAGTCTGAAATGCAGTACTTGGATGCAATCTCAAAAACGACAGAACAATCTCTTTGTTTCCAAGGCAAAACATTCAGTATCACAGTAATCCAAGTCTATGCCCCAACCACTAATGCTGAAGAAGCTGAAGTTGAATGGTTCTATGATGACCTAAAAGACCTTTTAGAACTAATACCAAGAAAGATGTCCTTCTCATCATAGGGAACTGGAATGCAAAAGTAGGAAGTCAAGAGCTACCTGGAGTAACAGGCAAATTTGGCCTTGGAGTATGGAATGAAGCAGGGCAAAGGCTAATAGAGTTTTGCCAAGAGAACACACTGGTCATAACAAACACCCTCTTCCAATAGCACAAGAGAAGACTCTATACATGCACATCACCAGGTGGTCAACACAGAAATCATACTGATTATATTTTTGCAGCCAAAGATGGAGAAGCTCTATACAGTCAAAAAAAACAAGACCAGGAGCTGAGTGTGGCTCAGATCATGAACTCCTTTCCTTATTGCCAAATTCAGACTTAAATTGAAAAAAGTGGGGAAAACCACTAGACCATTCAGGTATGACCTAAATCAAATCCCTTATGATAATACAGTGGAAGTGACAGATAGATTCAAGGAATTAGATTTGATAGACAGAGTGCCTGAGGAACTATGGACAGAGGTTCGTGACATTGTACAGGAGGCAGCGATCAAGACCATCCCCCCAAAAAAGCAATGCAAAAAGGCAAAATGGTTGTCTGAGGAGGCCTTACAAATAGCTGAGAAAAGAAGAGAAGTAAAAGACAAAGGAGAAAAGTAAAGATATACCCACCTGAATGCAAAGTTCCAAAGAATAGCAAGGAGGGAAAAGAAAGCCTTCCTCAGGGATCAACATAAAGAAATAGAAGAAAACAATAGAATGGGAAAGACTAGAGGTTTCTTCAAGAAAATTAGAGATACCAAGGGAACATTTCATGCAAAGATGGGCATAATAAAGGACAGAAATGGTTTGGACATAACTGAAGCAGAAGATATTAAGAAGAGGTGGCAAGAATACACAGAAGAACCATACAAAAAAGATCTGAATGACCCAGAATACCATGATGGTGTGATCACTCACCTAGAGCCAGACATCCTGGAATGTGAAGTCAAGTGGGCCTTAGGAAGCATCAATATGAATAAAGCTAGTGGAGGTGATGGAATTCCAGTTAAGTTATTTCAAATCCTAAAAGATGATGCTTTGAAAGTCTGCGCTCAATATGCCAGCAAATTTGGAAAGCTCAGCAGTGGCCACAGGACTGGAAAAGGCCAATTTTCATTCCAACCCCAAAGAAAGGCAAAGCCAAAGAATGTTCAAATGATTGCACAATTGCATTCATCTCACATACTAGCAAAGTAATGCCCAAAATTCTCCAAGCCATGCTTCAATAGTATGTGAACCAAGAAATTCCAGATGTTCAAGCTGAATTTAGAAAAGCACAAGAACCAGAGATTAAATTGTCAATCTCCACTGGATCTTAGAAAAAGCAAGGTAGTTCCAGAAAAACATTTACTTCTGCTTTATTGACTATGCAAAAACTTTTGACTGTGTGGATCACAACAAACCGTGGAAAATTATGCAAGAAATGGGAATACCAGACCACCTTACCTGCCTCCTTAGAAATCTGTATGCAGTTCAGGAAACAGCTGTTAGAACCAGACATGGAGCAAAGGAATGGTTCCAGATTGGGAAAAGCGTACGTCAAGACTGTATATTGTCACCCTACTTATGTAACTTATATGCAGAGTACATTACAAGAAATGCCAGAATGGATGAAGCACAAGCTGGAATCAAGATTGCCAAGAGAGATATCAATAACCTCAGATATGCAGATGACACCACCCTTATGACAGAAAGCAAAGAGGAACTAAAGAGCCTCTTGATGAAAGTGAAAGAGGAAAATGAAAGAGCTGGCTTAAAACTCAACATTCAAAGAAATGAAGATCCTGGCATCTGGCCCATCACTTCATGGCAAACAGATGTGGAAACAATGGAAACAGCAACAGACTTTATTTTGGGGGACTCAAAAATCACTGCAGATGGTGACTAGAGCCATGAAATTAAAAGACACTAGGAAGAAAAGCTATGACCAACCTAGACAGCATATCAAAAAGCAGAGACATTACTTTGCCAACAAAGGTCCATCTAGTCAAAGCTATGGTTTTTTCCAATAGTCATGTGTGGATGTGAGTTGGACCATAAAGAAAGCTGAGCACCAAAGAACTGATGCTTTTGAACTGTGGTGTTGCCGAAGACTCTTGAGAGTCCCTTGAACTGCAAGGAGATCAAACCAGTCAATCCTAGAGGAAATCAGTCCTGAATATTCATTGGAAGGACTGATACTGAAGCTGAAGCTCCAATACTCTGACCACCTGATGGGAAGAACTGACTTCCTGGATAAGACCCTGATGTTGGAAAAGATTGAAAGCAGGAGGAGAAGGGGACGACAGAGGATAAGATGGTTGGATGACATCACCGACTTGATGGACATGAGTTTGAGCAAACTTCGGGAGTTGGTGATGGACAGGGAAGCCATGCATGCTGCAGTCCATGGAGTCGCAAAGGGTTGAACAGTACTGGGTGACTAAACTGAACTGATACAAGGTTTAAATGTAACAGATTTTACAACCTCTACTTCCACTTTTCCAAGCACGTTAGAGACCAATATGTTTAATCCTCATAATAATGAACTTTCCACATAAGTACTGATATTGCCATCCTCATTTTCATTCAAAGAAACCAATGCCCAGAAAGTCTCAGCAATCTGTTTAAAGTCACACAACTGGTAAGGGGTAGAACTAGGATTTAAGCCTATGCAGTCTGGTTCCAGTATAATTGTTCTAAGCCACTATGCTATTCTTCCTTTCAAGGTTATTGGAATCCCTAAGCAATTAAAAAAGGGGAAAGTGTGTATTTTATCAACCTGAATTCCAGAGTAGTAATGTCAACCATTCTGTGGCTACAACTCTCAAAAATTTTGCTCCTCTGTAGCTCTGTCCATACCTGGCAAATCAGATCATGTCAATTTTTACTTAAAATCTTTCATATTTTTTCTTACTCACCAAAACCACATTTCTTGATGATGTTTGAAAAGCCTTTCATGTTTTAGTTTCTTTTAGCATCTCGATCTCATTCTCCGTCATTTTGCTAAACATTCTTCTCCATCACATCAATCTACTTGTCTGTGCCCTGAACATACCAAATCTCTCTGATTTCTCTGTACCATGTCATCCACCTGGAAGCATCTCTTTCATGTATACCTTTATAGTTTTCAGTTCACTAGTGAATTGATTTTTCTTCTAAAAGGATATTCTTGACCCTTCCATCCATCTTTGCATTCTTCCATCTGTCCATGGGTTCGTCATATATTCACCAAATGCCACAGCTTTTAGTGTTCCAGGTGCTGGAATATAATGCCTACCAAAGTTGATATAAATCTGCATTTCCTCTATGGTGCTCTCTTAATCCCTGGGGAAACATTCATTTCATCCCTTCTTGCATTATTTTGTAATAATTTATGTACGTCTCTCTTTTGCACCATAATCTGAGATTCTCCAGGGCCCCCAAACAGGTCTTTTAAGCAATACTATCTCCATTTCTGCACGCACATGGCAGGGTTCTTAACACATACATGATAAGTGATGAATTATTAAATTAGTTAATAATGCATGCATTAATGAGAGGTAAGTGAATAGTTGAATCTAAGGACATACTTGCTACTTTTGCATTATTGTTATTATTTGGTGTAGTTGGAAATTGATACATGGGAAACTAATTAAAAAGATGTATCTGGAGTCTAGGTTCAAGGATTTTGAGTCTGAACTAGCTTCCTAAAGTTGTGGGAAAAAATGTGGAGCCAGAAAAAGATTTGGCCTCCATTGAGAGAACATAAGCGCAACCCACTCTGAAGGCAAAATCAGTGCAGCTTTTCAGATTTAAGACTTGCTCTGTTTTTCAGCAAACTTCTGAACTGGCCAAAATGGAAAATTCTAACAAAGAAACGCAAAATTACAAAAAGACATGTCAACAGTTTTCAAAAACTTAAAGTTCCTTTTTTTTTTTCTATTCAAAGTTACATTTTTTTCCTTTGATTTCAAGGGATTCCAATAAAGGGTTTTAATATTTAAAGGAAAACACCCTACTGAGCCAAGTTACCCACAGGCTTCTCATGCCAAATGAAATGAATATTCAAAGAAATTAAAGGGAAGGTGTATTAAAAAAATTGCTATTCTTAGTGAATGTGGGTCTTTGTTGACATGTGTGTTCGGTACTTGGATTGGCTTTCAGAACATTTTCTTAAATTCATCACCCAGGCTTCCAGAGAATTATCAACAACTTGAAGAAACCTGTCTTTTTATTAGATCTTTTAATGCTTATCTAATAAAAATAAATAATGGTTTTTTAATGTCACTGTATCAAGGATTACATTTCCTCTAAGGAAATTATTCACATCCCTTCCACAGCATGGTGAAAACGCTGAGTCACCTGCCATTGACCTTCACATGTTTATGTGTACTTATCTCAACCACACATCTGTTCTTTATTTTCCAATAAAGAGACCATATGCCCCTTGACTCACATATAAGAGCATAATGTTCTAAAACAAACACAGTAAAGTTAATTTAGGGGATAAAATGAACTTTGAAGAGGATTCACATTCAATGTTCTAGCTGTGAAAAATAGCAGAATATATTCCTAAACTCAAGAATGGCATTTCATCTCTTTTTCTGTAATGCTCTGGTGAATAAAATAGTTTAACAAAATAATTTTTTAAGAAAGGTAAAGAGTTAGCACCCATTTATTAGTGAGTTTTTGTGAAAAGTTATAAGAAGATGGCCTTCATAGTTTTGGTCCAGGTTCATAGCAAATACTTCATACATTAAAATAAATTAAAAATTTTTTTTCAAAATTTGTATTTTGCTTATTTGATCCTAGCAATGACAGTCTAAGAGACATATTAGTCAGAGGTCTAAAACTTGCAAAGTAATAATAAAAATAATATTTGATATTTGAAAACAAAATTGCTTTAGAAAACTTTTACATTATTGACTTTAATTTGCTCCTTACAACAGTCTGTTAAAGACTGTTATTACTACTTTGGTTCCGCCAATGAGGAAATTACAAAGGGCTTAAGCAAATTGTCTGAAGTTCTAACAACAACTGAGAAGACAGATTTTGAACTCAGTTCCTTTGCCAAATATAATACTAAAAACACCGTGAAAGCGAAAGTGAAGTCGCTCAGTCGTGTCCGACTCTTTGCGACCCCATGGACTGTAACCTACCAGGCTCCTCCATCCATGAGATTTTCCAGGCAAGAGTGCTGCAGTGGATTGCCATTTCCTTCTCCAGGTTATCTTCCCGACCCAGGAATCGAACTTGGCTCTCCCGCATTGCAGGCAGACGCTTTACCGTCTGAGCCACCAGGGAAGCCCAAAAAACACCGTAATGATTCAGAAAAGTGGAAGTTAAAAATTTAAGTCACATGAAGACGCTTGTTCTCAGTAAACACAGGGCATAATCATCAAAGCATATATCCACTGATATTATCTATTTAGATATATGTTTTCTTAGATTCAACCAAACCACAACCAGACTGGAAGATTTAATTTATATTTTTTTGAATTTAATGGCTGCAGTTGACAAATATAAAAGGTGTAAATATAAAAGAGTTTCAATATACATTGACTCCATACCTAAGAAATATACTTTATTTTCAAATATTCTTGACAAACAAAAACAAACTGATTACACACTAGAGAAACAGAAAGTCCAGTAAATTCATAGTTAAAAATCCCACAGATTGTAGTGAAAAAAAACTCCTCCAAATATAATACCTTGGAAATAATAATAATAGACAAATCTTTTAATCATGTATGACTAAGAGGAAATTATTGAGACAAACATAAACACAAAACATAATGTAGATAGTGACAGAAGAGATGTTTTGTCTAAGGTCATCCTTTGTTTAATAAAAATTTACACAGAATTTTTTTGAAAAGAAGGAAGAGTGTTTTAGAATAGTGATTATTCATATTGATATTTTGAACAAGAAAGAATGTACTCTTAATAGCTTAATTTCTTTCCTGCTTCATGAACTCAAAATATAATCTTCCATGAGGAAAAACTGACTCAGCTTAGTATTTTTGATAAGAAAGTCCCAGAGAAAGTTTATAAAGATAAAATCAGAGCACTAGTTTTCATAGATAGAAAGTACATACTTGTATCATTAGCATAAAATGTGAGTATAGACAGAGAGATGGATAAATATCCTCCCCCAAGACTTTCCCAATAAGTCATATCATTGCCTTCCTCTGTGCATTCCAGTGTTAAGTAAGAATCAGGCATGAAACAACATGGAAAGCATATAAAATCTAGAAGAGTGCATACCAGATAAGAATATTTATAGAAAGCTTTCTACTTTTATGGGCTTCCCTGGTGGCTCAGATGACAAAGAATCTGCCTGCAACGCAGGAGGCCCAAGTTTGATCCCTGGGTTGGGAAGATCCCCTGGAGAAGGGAATGGCAATCCACTTCAGTATGCTTGGCTAGAAAATTCCATGGACAGAGGAGGCTGGTGTGCTGAAGTCCATGGGGTTGCAAAGAATTGGACACAATGAGTCACTTTCACTTTCTACTTTTAGACACATCTATAATATTTAAACTCATAAAAAACATATATTTTTATTAAGTGAAGTGAAAAGATAGTTCACATCTAAAATATGAGTCTCTTTCAAGGAAGAATTCATAGATGAAGAAAAAAGACTAAAATTTACCCTTCAGTTCAATTCAGTCGCTCATTCGTGTCTGACTTTTTTCGACCCCATGAATTGCAGCATGCCAGGCCTCCCTGTCCATCACCAACTCCCGGAGTTCACTCAAACTCTCGTCCATCAAGTCAGTGATGCCATCCAGCCATCTCATCTTCTGGCGTCCCCTTCTCCTCCTGCCCCCAATCCCTCCCAGCATCAGAGTCTTTTCCAATGAGTCAACTCTTCACATGAGGTGGCCAAAGTACTGGAGTTTCAGCTTTAGCATCATTCCGTCCAAAGAACACCCATGACTGATCTCCTTTAGGATGGACTGGTTGGATCTCCTTGCAGTCCAAGAGACTCTCAAGAGTCTTCTCCAACACCACAGTTCAAAAGCATCAATTCTTCAGTGCTCAGCCTTCTTCACAGTCCAACTCTCACATCCATACATGACCACAGGAAAAACCATAGCCTTGACTAGACGGACCTTTGTTGGCAAAGTAATATCTCTGCTTTGCAATATGCTATCTAGGTTGGTCATAACTTTCCTTCCAAGGAGGAAGCGTCTTTTAATTTCATAGCTGCAGTCACCATCTGCAGAGATTTTGGAGCCCCAAAAAATAAAGTCTGACACTGTTTCCACTGTTTCCCCATCTATTTCCCATGAAGTAATGGGACCAGATGCCATGATCTTCGTTTTCTGAATGTTGAGCTTTAAGCCAACTTTTTCACTCTCCTCTTTCACTTTCATCAAGAGGCCTTTTAGCTCCTCTTCACTTTCTGCCATAAGGGTGGTGTCATCTGCATATCTGAGGTTATTGATATTTCTCCCGGCAATCTTGATTCCAGCTTGTGTTTCTTCCAGCCCAGCGTTTCTTATGATATACTCTGCATATAAGTTAAATAAGCAGGGTGACAATATACAGCCTTGACGTACTCCTTTTCCTATTTGGAACCAGTCTGTTGTTCCATGTCCAGTTCTAACTGTTGCTTTCTGACCTGCATATAGGTTTCTCAAGAGGCAGGTCAGGTGGTCTGGTATTCCCATCTCATTCAGAATTTTCCACAGTTTATTGTGATCCACACATCGTAATATTGAAAAATTATGCATAACAAATATTCAGCAATATAAAAAGTTATCTTACTTATAGCATGTTAAAACAGGAGATTATTTTTTATATGAAATGGTTACAGATATTTTTTAATAACTGGGCAAACGTCTGTAATTATGCCTTATATTTATCTTGTGCATGTGTGTAGGCATGCTAAGTCACTTCAGTCCTGTTTGACTCTTTGCAACCCTGTGGACTATAGCCCACCAGGCTCCTCTGTCCATGGGATTCTCCAGACAAGAATATTGAAGTGGGTTGCCATGCCCTCCTCATATTTATCTTAGAGTATAACAAATATTAAATATTCTATATGCTTAGGAAATGCACTATTTATAATACATATCTGAAAAAGTGTTGAAACAGAAGTGCAGAAAAAATTTGCAGTGAAATTATGGAAATTTTTTTTTCATATTTTACAATTACCTTATAAAAATAGAGGTCAATTTTGTAATTGGAAAATATTTTTAAAAATATATTATA
>SJYT01030633.1:335644-361977 GCA_006410635.1 Cephalophus harveyi
GTTCACGTATTGCTGAAGCCTGGCTTGGAGAATTTGAGCATTACTTTACTAGCATGTGAGATGAGTGCAATTGTGCGGTAGTTGGAGCATTCTTTGGCATTGCCTTTCTTTGGGATTGAAATGAAAACTGATCTTTTCCAGTCCTGTGGCCACTGCTGAGTTTTCCAAATTTGCTAGCATATTGAGTGCAGCACTTTCACAGCATCATCTTTTAGGATTTGAAACAGCTCAACTGGAATTCCATCACCTCCACTAGCTTTGTTCGTAGTGATGCTTTCTAAGGCCCACTTGACTTCACATTCCAGGATGTCTGGCTCTAGATGAGTGATCACACCATCGTGATTATCTGGGTTGTGAAGATCTTTTTTGTACAGTTCTTCTGTGAATTCTTGCCACCTCTTCTTAATATCTTCTGCTTCTGTTAGGTCCAGACCATTTCTGTCCTTTATTGAGCCCATCTTTGCATGAAGTTTTCCCTTGGTATCTCTAATTTTCTTGAAGAGATCTCTAGTCTTTCCCATTCTGTTCTTTTCCTCTATTTCTTTGCATTGATCGCTGAAGAAGGCTTTCTTATCTCTTCTTGCTATTCTCTGGAACTCTGCATTCAGATGCTTATATCTTTCCTTTTCTCCTTTGTTTTCGCCTCTCTTTTTTTCACAGCTATTTGTAAGGTCTCCCCAGACAGCCATTTTGCTTTTTTGCATTTCTTTTCCATGGGGATGGTCTTGATCCCTGTCTCCTGTACAGTGTCACAAACCTCATTCCATAGCTCATCAGGCACTCTAACTATCAGATCTAGGCCCTTAAATCTATTTCTCACTTCCACTGTATAATCATAAGGGATTTGATTTAGGTCATACCTGAATGGTCTAGCAGTTTTCCCTACTTTCTTCAATTTGAGTCTGAATTTGGTAATAAGGAGTTCATGATCTGAGCCACAGTCAGCTCCTGGTCTTTTGTTGACTATAGAGAGCTTCTCCATCTTTGGCTGCAAAGAATATAATCAATCTGATTTTGGTGTTGACCATCTGGTGATGTCCATGTGTCTTCCATGTGTCCAAGAGTCTTCTCTTGTGTTGGAAGAGGGTGTTTGCTATGACCAGTGCATTATCTTGGCAAAACTCTATTAGTCTTTGCCCTGCTTCATTCCGCATTCCAAAGCCAAATTTGCCTGTTACTCCAGGTGTTTCTTGACTTCCTACTTTTGCATTCCAGTCCCCTATAATGAAAAGGACATCTTTTTGGGTTGTTAGTTCTAAAAGGTCTTGTAGGTCTTCATAGAACTGTTCAACTTTAGCTTCTTCAGTGTTACTGGTTGGGGCATAGACTTGGAAAGGTACAAAATGGCCAATTTATCAGGTAGGTGAGTTATTATGTCTGTAGAGTTATAAGGGCAGGAGGCAGATATCACATGGAAGGTCACTTGAACAATAATCTAACCACTATGAAATCTAGCTTTTTAGGACTTGACAAAAGAAAACAATGAGTTTTAAAGTGCTTACTTTGCAGCAATATCTGATAAGCTAATCACTAAGAAGGTAAAAGCCCTTTAGAATTTATTCTACTGGACAACCTATTTACATTAAATCAGAATTTTTGTTTCCCTTAAAATGGATTGCTGTAAAAGTGGCATAAGGAAAATTAAACAACTAATTGTTATCTGTATTTTGAATTTAGTAAGTAAAAAGTAAAACTTTGAATAAAGTAAGGAAACCAAGATTGTGTGACCACTTCAATTTCATCACCCATTCAGTATAATTTTGAAATTTGTTTTGGGAATTTGAGAATATTGAGGAATATTCTGTTTCATTTACTGAAGTATTTTATGTGGAGAGGGATTAGGAGGTGATGGACATTCGTTCTTGGACAACATACAATGAAAAGTTTAACGGTGTCTCATCCCTGTACCACCCAGTCTTAAAAAAACACAACACAGTTCCTCATAGTGCATTTTGGGGGTGTTTAAAAGTCACAGTGAACTACAGAAATAGTTCAGGCACTTGGAAATCATGCAATGAGGTATTAATAATTCACTGTAATATGATATAAATAAAGGATTCTAGTCATTGAGAAATTTACAATCAAAATGGCACTATAGATCAGCCCACTACATGGGAAGTACTTTAACAAAAGACTGTAATTTATTCCTGTGACTCAGGTTTCTTTCACCACAGGCCCTGCCATGTAAAGACTGACCCCAAAGACAGTTGCAAAAAAGTGTGAGAAACTGAGAAAGAGCCTCAGTTCTCTAGGAGGCTTTTCAAGTGTCTCAGCAAGGGCCATATTAAATAGATGAGGCAAAGGCTGAGAAAAACAAGACTAGTTTCATCCCCACTTTTTTTTTTAAAGTAAATCCCAGGTTTAAATTTTACTACATTCCACATCAGTTCCCCAGACACCACGTGGAAAAGACTTCTGGAATGATAGTGGACAAAGTTAGATATTGTCAAACAAGATATTGGCAGATGATTTGTGGATCTGTGGGAATATGGGACTCCTAGGATTTTTTTCATTAATAACAAATTAGAACCATTTTGCTCAATTTACTCTCAGGTGTTTCTCTGCTGCTGCTACTGCTGCTAAGTCACTTCAGTCGTGTCCGACTCTGTGCGACCCCATAGACGGCAGCCCACCAGGCTCCCCCGTCCCTGGGATTCTCCAGGCAAGAACAGTGGAGTGGGTTGCCATTTCCTTCTCCAATGCATGAAAGTGAAAAGTGAAAGTGAAGTCGCTCAGTCGTGTCCAACCTCTAGCGACCCCATGGACTGCAGCCTACCAGGCTCCTCTGTCCATGGGATTTTCCAGGCAAGAGTACTGGAGTGGGGTGCCATTGCCTTCTCCAACTTCTCTAAATGTTTGTTAAGCACTCTCACAGAAGAGGAACCCAGGGAAGTATTAATAGCTTCAGCAAATGTTGATGAAATGAGATACCCCGACCAGTTGGTGCCACGGTCCAGATGAAAGGGGAGATGCCTGACATCATACCTGTTTTCACCATCTGTGGGCCAGCTCTGGAGAAAAGGAAAAAGTGAGCACACACCTCTGGCACTTATGTCTTCCCAGACATCCAAGTTGCTACTTATTTCATTTTAATTAGTGCACTTGAGCCACTGCTGGGAGCAACAGTTGGAGGAAATTAAAAGCATTTCCTTCCGCTTTTTAATCCAGCCTAAATGGTGCTCGTGGTACCCACTCAACCTGCAGCCATACTCTGTCTTCCATGTGGAAGACCCTCAACCTACACCAATCCTTCCATCATATCCTAGTCTTAATATCTTCTTTTCAAGCTGTTCATTCTTTCCTGTCCCTCTCCAGGTCATAAAAATATCATTGCTATGGTCCTCATTCCACCATTAAAAAAGGGGAAAAGGGTCTGGATGCTGCATCCAGGATATATTCAGAAACTTTTCAAGAATCATCACCATAGGCTGCTGATGGAGAGAGTGAGAAGGTGCAGAATATAGAAGTAGCAGGGGTTCAGTGGTTCAGGAATAAGGTGGTGATTATATATGAGAAAGAAATATGTGACTGGTGCTTTTTATCATCTCCTCAGCTGAAAAGGAAATGAAGGGGCTAATAATTTCATATGATGGCCTCTTAAAGCAATTATTTAGTACAGTCCACCATTTCTGCCAAAGAATTCTTTAACTTTTTAAGTCAATAACAACCACAGTGAAATCAATGGTTGGAAGAAGTGTCCAGAAGCATCTAATCCCTCTGAAAACCCATGCGTTCTTAAACCCTAAACTGTGAGACACTTCCTCTGCTGATAGCCAGCACACACCTATGTATGCGTGTGTGCATAGAGTGACTCTGTTATGGCTCTTCCTAGGCTCCGAGTGCTGTTTCAAGTGTGTTCCAGTAAAAGACATTCATTTAGGATAAAGAAGGTGTGGTACATATATACAGTGGGATATTACTCAGCCATATAAATAAGGAAATAATGCCATTTTCAGCCACATGGATGGACCTAGAGATTGTCATACTGAGTGAAGGAAGTCAGATGGAAAGAAAATATCATATGATATTACTGATATGTGGAATCTAAAAAAGGTCTATGAATGAACTCAACTACCAAAGAGAAGTAGAGTTATACACATAGAAAATAAACTTGTGGTTACCAGAGGGGAATAGGTGGAGTGATAAACTGGAAGGTTGGGATTGATATAGACACTACAAAATATAAAACAGATAACTAATAAGGGCCTACTGTATGGGGGGGGGGAACTCTACTAAATACTCTGTAATGGCCTATATGGGAAAAGAATCTAGTAAACAGGGGATATATGTATATGCATAACCGATTCACTTTGCTGTTCATCTGAAATACAACACTGCAAATCAACTATACCACATTAAATATTTTTTTTAACTAAAAAAGAAAAAAAAAACCTCAGTCAACAGAAGAGTCCAAAATGCAGTACTTGGGTGGAATCTCAGAAACAACAGAATGGTCTCTTTGTTTCTAAGGCAAACCATTCAATATCACGGTAATCCAAATCTATGCCCCAATCACTAACACCAAAGAAGCTGAAGTTGAATGGTTGAAAGGTTCAGTGAAGTTGAACGGTTGAACAGTTCTATGAAGACTTGTAAGAACTTCTAGACAATACAATATTGTAAAGTAATTAACCTCCAATTAAAATAAATTTATATTAAAAAAAAAACAAAACAACTTCTAGAACTAACAGCAAAAAGATAAGCCCTTGTCATCATAGGGAAATGGAATGCAAAAGTAGGAAGTCAAGAGATACCTGGCTGCTACTGCTAAGTCGCTTCAGTCATGTCTGACTCTGTGCGACCCCATAGAAGGCAGCCCACCAGGCTCCCCCGTCCCTGGGATTCTCCAGGCAAGAACACTGGAGTGGGCTGCCATTTCCTTCTCCAGCTCTTTTACTGTGGTCTCTAATTTACTAAACAGAAGCATATGAACCGAACTTCTTTTCCCCAGTTAGTTTTTCCTGGTCCCTCTGACCATTTCATATCTGCTTGGGGAATTAGAGTTATTAACTTGTGTGCCAGATTGTAGACTTTCAGGGGACTTGCAATCCATGCTGTTAAGTAACAGGCAAATTTGGCCATGGAGTACAAAATGAAGCAGGGCAAAGGCTAACAGAGTTTTACTGAGAGAATGCACTGGCCACAGCAAACACCCTCTTGCAACAACATGAGATGACTCTACACATGAACATCACCAGATACTATCAACAGATTTTGGTCAATACTGAAATCACGTTGATTGTATTCTTTGCAGCCAAAGATGTAGAAGCTCTATACAGTCAGCAAAAACAAGACCAGGAGCTGATTGTGGCTCAGATTATGAACTCCTTGTTGCAAAATTCAGACTTAAATTGAAGAAAATAGGGAAAATCACTAGACCATTCAAGTATGACCGAAATCAAACCCCTTAGGATAATACAGTGGAAGTGACAAACAGATTCAAGGGATGAGATCTGATAGAGAGTGACTGAAGAACTATGGACAGAGGTTTGTAACACTGTACAGGAGGCAGTGATCAAAACCATCCTCAAGGAAAAGAAATGCAAAAAGGCAAAATGGTTGTCTGAGGAGGTCTCAAAGAGCTGAGATAAGAAGAGAACTGAAAAGCAAAGGAGAAAAGGAAAGATATATACATCTGAATGCAGAGTTCCAAAGAATAATAAAGAGAGACAAGAAAGCCTTTCTCATTGGTCAATGCAAACAAAGAGGAAAACAATAGAATGGGAAAGACTGGAGATCTCTTCAAGAAAATTAGATATACCAAGGGAATGTTTCACGCAAAATGGGCACAATAAAGGACAGAAATGGTATGGACCTAACAGAAGCAGAAGATATTAAAAAGAGGTGGCAAGAATACACAGAAGAACTGAAGAACTGTACAAAACAGAGCTTCACGACCCAGATAATCACGATGGTGTGATCATTTACCTAGAGCCAGACATCCTAGAATGTGAAGCCAAGTGGGCCTTAGGAAGCATCACTACGAACAAAGCTAGTGGAACTGATGGAATTCCAGTTGAGCTATTTCAAATCCTAAAAGATGATGCTGTGATGCTGTGACAGTGCTGCACTCCAGTTCAGTTCAGTTCAGTCGCTCACTCGTGTCCAACTCTTTGTGACCCCATGAACTGCAGCATGCCAGGCCTCCTTGTCCATCACCAACTCCCAGAGTTCACCCAAACCCATGTCCATTGAGTCGGTGATGCCATCCAACCATCTCATCCTCTGTGGTCCTTCTCCTGCCTTCAATCTTTCCCAGCATCAGGGTCTTTTCAAATGAGTTAGCTCTTCCCATCAGGTGGCCAAAGTATTGGAGTTTCAGCTTCAACATAAGTCCTTCCAATGAACACCCAGGATTGATCTCCTTTAGGATGGACTGGTTGGATCTCCTTGCAGTCCAAGGGACTCTCAAGAGTCTTCTCCAACACCACAGTTCAAAAGCATCAATTCTTTGGTGCTCAGCTTTCTTTATAGTCCAACTCTCACATCCATACATGACTACTGGAAAAATCATAGCCTTGACTAGACGTACCTTTGTTGACAAAGTAATGTCTCTGCTTTTTAATATGCTGTCTAGGTTGGTCATAACTTTCCTTCCAAGGTGTAATCATCTTTTAATTTCATGGCTGCAATCACTATCTGCAGTGATTTTGGAGCCCCCAAATAAACAGCCCCCCAAAATAAAGTCAGCCACTGCTTCCCCATCTATTTGCCATGAAGTGATGGGACTGGATGCTGCACTCAATACACCAGCAAATTTGAAAAACTCAGCAGTGGCCACAGGATTGGAAAAGGTCAGTTTTCATTCCAATCCCAAAGAAAAGCAATGCCAAAGAATGCTCAAACTACCGCACAATTGCACTCATCTCACATGCTAGTAAAGTAATGCTCAAAATTCTCCAAGCCAGGCTTCAACAGTACATGAACTGAGAACTTCCAGATGTTCAACCTGGTTTTAGAGAAGGCAGAGGAACCAGAGATCAAATTGCCAACATCCACTGAATCATACAAAAAGCAAGAGAATTCCAGGAAAAAACATCTATTTTCTGCTTCACTGATGACACTGAAGCCTTTGACTGTGTGGATCACAACAAACTGTGGAAAATTCTGAAAGAGATGGGAATACCAAACCAGTTTACTTGCCTCCTGAGAAATCTGTGTGCAGGTCAAGAAGCAACAGTTAGAACTGGACATGGAAAAATGGATTGGTTCCAAACTGGGAAAGGAGTATGTCAAGGCTGTATATTGTCACTCTGCTTATTTAACTTGTATGCAGACTACATCATGAGAAACGCTGGGCTGGAGAAAGCACAAGCTGGAATCAAGATTGCCGGGAGAAATATCAATAACCTCAGATATGCAGATGACACCACCCATATGGCAGAAAGTGAAGAGAAAAAAGAGCGTCTTGATGAAAGAGAAAGTGGAGAGTGAAAAAGTTGGCTTAAAGCTCAACATTCAGAAAACTAAGATTATGGCATCTGGTCCCATCACTTCATGGCAAATAGATGGAGAAACAATGGAAATAATGAGAGACTTTATTTTGGGGGGCTCCAAAATCACTGCAGATGGTGACTGCAGCCTTGAAATTAAAAGACGCTTGCTCCTTGGAAGAAAAGTTATGACCAACCTAGACAGCATATTAAAAAGCAGAGACATTACTTTGCTAAAACAAAGGTCCATCCAGTCAAAGCTATGGTTTTTACAGTAGTCCTGTATGGATGTCAGAGTTGGACCTGAAAGAAAGCTGAGTGCCAAAGAATTGATGGTTTTGAACTATGGTGTTGGAGAAGACTCTTGAGGGTCCCTTGGACTGCAAAGAGATCCAACCACTTCATTCTAAAGGAGATCAGTCCTGGAAGGACTGATGTTGAAGCTGAAACTCCAATACTTTGGCCACCTGATGCGAAAAGCTGACTCATTTGAAAAGACCCTGATGCTGGGAAAGATTGAGGGCAGGAGGAAAAGGGGACGACAGAGGATGAGATGGTTGGATGGCATCACCAACTCAATGGACATGGGTTTGGGTGAACTCTGGGAGTTGGTGATGGACAGGGACACCTGGCATGCTGTGGTTCATGGGGTTGTAAAGAATCGGACACTACTGAGCGACTGAACTGAACTTCAATCCCATAGCTCCATGGAAATTGATCACATTAAGGTAATTCATGAATCCATGATACTAAACCCAATGGCCTGTTTTCAGTCCCCATGTCACTTGACCAGTAACATGTGGTACTTGATACAACTGCTCCCTTCCTCCCTATTGATGGCTTTTCTCCCCTTTGCTTTTAGGACACCGTATTATCCTGGTTTGCCACCTACCTCATGAATTGCCCTTTCTCAAAGACCTTTCCTGTTCTCTCCTTATGCATCAACCTCATAATGTCATGATAACCTGGAATTCAGTCCTAGGTTTTTTTGCCTCTTCTAGTGACATTTGTGCCCTAAGTGATCTCATAAGGTCACAAGATTTTGAATGCTAACTGTATACAATGATACCCAAAAGTACCTCTCCAGACCAGACCTTTCTCCAAACTTGCATGTGCATATCCATCTGCCTCCGTTCCAGCTCCACTTGACATCTAACAGCCATCTCAAAGTCAATGTGTCCGAAACTAATCCCCTCATTTTCTATCACAAAAGCCATGTCACCTACAGCCTTTCCCATCTCAGTTGATTGCAAATCCTTCAAGGCACTCAGATCAAAATCTTAAAGTTGTTCTTGATTCTTTTCTTTCTTTCCTCCCCACATCCAAATCATCAAGTCTTTTTGGCTTAACCTACAGAATGTATTTAAAATATGACCTCTTCTTTCTCATTCACTGCTAGCATCTGGACTATTATCTCTCTTCCTTCAATTATTAAATTGTCTCCATTGTACCTCTCTGGTCTCCCTATAGACTACTGGTTAAAAAAAAATTTTAAGAATATTTTGAGACATAAAAAGTATATGAAATCCAGGAACTCTTGTATACTCTTGCTGAAAATGTAAATTGGTGCATCTACTGTGGAAAACATTTTGGGAGAAATTCCTTAATAGGTTACTTAAAAATCTGAAAATAAAGCTACCATATGACCCAGTCATCCCACTCGTGGACATATATTCAGAAAAGACTAAACCTCTCATTGGAAGGACTGATGTTGAAGCTGAAACTCCAATACTTTGGCCACCTGATGTGAAGAGCTGACTCACTGGAAAAGACCCTGATGCTGGGAAAGATTGAGGGCAGGAGGAGAAGGGGACGACAGAGGATGACATGGTTGGATGGCATCACCGACTCAATGGACATGGGTTTGGGTGGACTCCAGGAGTTGGTGATGGACAGGGAGGCCTGGTGTGGTGTGGTTCATGGGGTCGCAAAGAGTCAGACATGACTGAGTGACTGACCTCAACTAATTCTAAGAGATATATACAGTCCAATGTTTATAGCAGCACTATTTATAATAGCCAAGACAAGGACTCAGCCCAGATGCCTACCAGCAGATGACTGGTTTAAGAAGATGTGGTACATACATACATAGACTATTATTAATTAGCAAGTACTCAGTCATGTTCAACTCTTTGCAACCCCACAGACTACAGCCCTTCAGACTCCCCTATCCATGGGATTTTCCCAGCAAGAATACTGGAGTTGACATTTTTTATTACTCAGCCATAAAAAAAAAAAAAAAAAAAAAGAAAGAATGCCATTTATAGCAACATGAATGGACTTAGAGATTATCACACTAAGTTTGAAGTCAGTCAGAAGGAGAAAGATAAATATCACATGCTGTCACTTAAAATGTTTACTTTCTGCTCCTTTACAGAGCAATCTGCCAACCTCTGGTATACTCTCAACAGAACAGAGTTGTCATTTTAAAACTTAGGCTAGACCTGGTCATTCCTCTGCACAAAGTAGGGCGCTCTCCAGTTCTCAGAGCAAAAGTGTTTCAGTAGTCCCTGAGGCCCTCTGATCTGGCCCCAACTGCCTCACTGCTTTCATTTCCGACTCTCCTCACTGTTGACTGTATTCCAGCTGCTCTGCCTGCCTGCTATTTCTTGATCACACCAAGAGCTCCTTGACCAGGCTCTTGGCACGGACTCATCACTGTCTGGAATGCTCACCCTCAAGATGTGTGCATGCTCAGTCATGTCTGACTCTTTGAGGCCCACGCCAGGCTCCTCTCTCCATGGGGTTTTCCAGGCAAAAATACTGGAGTGGGTTGCCATTTCCTTCTCCAGGGGGTCTTCACAACCCAGGGATCGAACCTGTGTCTCCTGCGTCTCCTGCACTGGCAGGCGGATTCTGTACCACTAGCGCCACTTGGGGAGCTACTCCAGATAGCTCCATGGATAATCCCTCACATCCATCCAGCCTTTGCCCAAATGGCACCTATTCAGAGTCCTGTCCTGACAATCCCACTTAAAACTGTAACTTGTTCCATGCTGTAACCGTGGTCTCCTTTATCTTATTCTTTTTTTTTTTTTTTCTATTGTGCTCATCACCTCCTAACAAACTGCTGGATTTATCATGTTATAATAAACATAATGTAACATAAATTCCAAAAGAATAGACATTCTGTTGATTTCTATTTGCTGGTAATATCCCAGGAGCCTAGAACAATCCCTAACACATGACAGATGCTCAATAAATATGTGTTAGATTTTAACTGAATTATCCTTAATGTCGATGAAATATTTAAATGATGCTGAGTCCTTAAAATGCATACTTCAATTATAACAGTACATCTCTGGTATAGTGTAACTATTCAGCAATTTTCTGTTTTATGATACAGTTAGACATCTGCTATGGTTAAAAAATCAGAGATGGCCTTATATAAATTCTTCTTAATGAGTATGAGAAAAAAGGATTCCACTATATATCTTTTCCTCTGCAAGAAGTCATTTGTTGAGGCATAAATCTAAGGAAGCACTTGGGATTACAAACCTGAAACTCCTGAAGATCACTGAAATTCAGCCTAAATTTCCCTTTCAAAAACCCAGAGAATTGACCACAACTTCCAAGAAGTGTTTGAATGGCTCAATTCATTGTGCATTTATTGAATATTTATTACATGCAACACATGAAAATCAGAGATTTTTTTTAAACTATGTCTCAGTCTTTAAGAAATTTACAATGAGAGAGGAAGAGAGATATAGTCACTGTAATAAAAGCATTTGCAAAGAGTTTCTGGATGTTAGTATAAAAAAAAATGCTGTCCAGTAGAAATACAATGCAAACCACTATGTAACTGTAAACTTTCCAGTAACCACACTTTAAAAAGAAAGAGGTAAAATTAAATTTAATAATACACTTTAACCCCATATATGTGAACTATTTTCATTTTGACATGTCAAAATAATATTAAGATATTTTACATTCTTTTTTCTTCTCTCACTGTCTTCAAAAGTCACTGTGCACTTATGGCACAGTGAAACTTGCAACTAAATCTCCTTCAGAAATACTTGATCCATATTCAATGTTCATCAAATTTACAGGTTAAAAATAAACAGATTTTTCGTACCCAAAGTGTTCTAAACATTTAAAAGTTGCCCATAACTGAATTACATATTGGTTTTATAACTTAAAATTGAATTAATTCAAGCTTCTCTGGTGGCTTAGTGTAAAGAATCCATCTGTCAATGCAGGAGACACAGGTCTGATTCCTAGTCGGGGAAGATCCCACATGCCATGGGGCAACTAAGCCCATGTGCCCTAGAGCCTGTACTCTGCAACCAGAAAAGCCACCGCAATGAGAAGCCTGTGTTCCGCAACGAGAGTAGCCTCCACTGTCTACAACTAGAGAAAAGCCCGCACAGCAATGAAGACCCAGCCCAGACAAAAATGAAATACATACATAAATCATAAATAGAATTTTTTTAATTAAGTAAAATATAAAATCCATTCTCAGTTGCAGCAGCCACATGCAAGTTTGCATTAGCCGCACGCAGCTAATGGCTACCATGGTGGATAGCAGCAGATTGAGAGCAAGCACGGTCAAACTTTTTTCTGCACAGGGCCAGAGAGTAAATATTTTAGGCTTTTCGAGCCACTCATATCCGTGGCCTAGACGATCCTGCCAGAGCAATCAGACAAGTCTTTAAGAAGACTTCAAGAAGGCCACTTATAAGCTGGGATTAAAGGATGAGTCGGATTTCAAATGTATAAATATAGGAGGGGGATGAGGAGAGCATTCTAGACTGAGGCTTAAACATGAGCCCCCGCAGGGATGTGAACCACCACAGAACCAATAAGAAAAGGAACCTGAACGCCTAACGCTTAGGCTTAGAGGACTGGGAGGAGGGAAGGAATGTGCAGGTTATTTTCCCAGAGGCGTCCTCCAACCTTTTCTGCCTGCAGAGGCTGACCCTAGGGATGGCATCACCCACACCCTGCTGCCCTCTGGATTCCAGCTGGTTTAGCAATGGGTGGGCACCGGCTTCAGATCAGAATGCAGCTTTCAGCTCTCTCCCTGTCTCCTGACTGTTCTGGTGGTGGTAGGTAAGTGGTTTCAGCTTCCGACTTCTCCATCTCTCTTCTTTGGCTCCAAGTTCTCTCCAGGGTCTAGTATCACCCATCATTGCTTTCCCTATCTATTCAGCCCAGCCCAGGGCTAGTAACAGCTTTGCTGTGGCTAACTCCTGGATTAGTTTCAGCATCCTTGTTGCGTTCCCTCAGCCTCACCCATCACTCTGTAAATAGTTTAATCATCAAATTCTCTTCAGTTAAACCCTTGTAGTGGGCCATCTGTTTCCCACCAGCATCTTCACTGATTCAAGTAGACTGAAGCAGACCATGAAAAGGCCTTGCATGCCAGACTGTAAAATTTAACCTCTACCCAGTAGACAGTGGAGAATATCAAGGCTCTTAGCATATAGTAGTGTGCTGTGCACTGCACAACCAAATGTGAAGGCCTTGCCTCTTAAGAAAGGGGGTGACATGGTTAAGGAGAACACAGAGGAGGAGGCTGGTCTGGGAGATATTTCAAGGACAGAATCAACTTGACAATGCCACCAGTAGTAGCTCAGATTATCATGGGCAACTTATGATTCTAACACAGGCAAGAGCAGTTGTCGATTTTAAATAGAAGTTGTCACAACTACGTAAGACTGAGCTAAATAGCTCATATTCTCTCCAGTATTGCGGAGTTCATCCTGTGCATCAACCTGTGCCCATTCTGCAGGATCCTCCTGCATTTCTGGCTTAGAAACCAGTTGTAGCAGAAGGGTCTTTAGCAGACATTTCCCCACTTATTTTCTGATGTTAGTCTGTGGTGGTTCTGGGAACCAAATAAAGTATGAGGACGATTAGACATTTCCTTCAAGATGTGAAACCCAGGTCCTCTGACAAGTGAGACCCTGTAGCAGAGCTCCCCAAACTTGCCCTCATCACGCTTCACTGAGAATATCATCATATTGCCAAGGACACCACCTGAATGGATGAGGCTGTTCTTGGCCAGAGGTGACAAAGATAGAGGCTCCAGCTGTCCCCACCTTGGCCAGCTTCCCCAAGGGTTAAGCAGTTCAACCATGAGGCATATGTGCAACACACTCAAGATATATTAGTTGTGAAATTCTGCTTTAGAGCTCCAACTCCATTTGCACGAGAGTTTTTTCCTCTTGGAGCTCTCTCAGGAAGTATCATTGACCTCAGACAAAATCTGGTCCACTTGAACATTGGCTGTGCTCTCAGACAAATGTCCTCTCTCTCCCTTGATTCTTGGAAGCACAATCAAGGCCATCGCTAGCCCATGTTGAACTTTTATACAAATTAGAAAGCAGCCCTCTTGCTCTGGATTGAAAATGTGTGAGCCTAAAACTTGGTTCTTTCTATCTTTTTGCCTTGGTCTGCAATATAGGCCACGAGTAAGGCACATCCATGTTAACATGGCCCCAACAGTACCAGAAAACACCAAATTAAGGGGCTTCACTGTATCCCATAAGAGCATCCTTTCGTTTTAGTTAAAACTCTTTAGGACTATTTGTCACATCTGAAAAAGATGGTTGAACTGGGGAATGGGAGATTGTACCCCTCACTTCACCTCCCCACCACAGGTGGTTTAAAGACAGGCTTCCTTTCTCAAAATAGGTGGGACATTGGAATCCAGTCAATCTGAGGCCAAGTGACCTTGTGACCAGTCAAGGGGCAGGAACTGTTTTAAGGAGAACATCACACAAGATAAGAATGCTTTTTGCAGCCTAATAACTTTCACTTGGCATACTGAACACTAGACTTTCAAAGGACAATCTCTCTCTAAACTTCCCATAAGAATTAGACTGTATTCCTTGGGTAGACCCAAACCCAATGATGTAGATCCCTTTGACACACCCCTCTTTTCTTCTTTCTGCATGCTGAGCTCCTCTGTCCAACTTTTGTCAAATCCAAAGCAACACTATTCCAGCAAGTGAGATCACCATCTATGAGGGTAGGTGGACTCTAGGAGTTGTTGCTATATATGTACAGGTAAGTTAAATTTATGAGACAAAATATTGACAGACTTTGCCAATGAAATCAATCCAATATTTATCCTCAAATAATCAAATAAGAAGCAAGCTGTAAATTAAAAAATAATCAGCTGTTCAAACACATAAATGAGATCACATTTAGGCATTAGGGTTCATGCTGATGGCTATCAGAAATAGTAGAATGTAATTAACTTGGAAAAACTGTCAATGATAAGTGATTTTTTTCCTGGTTGTTTTCTTCCTTGGGGACCCCCCTCCATGTGGTGCAGGACCAGCCCTCTTCACTTCTCTTTCTTCCCCAACCAGCCTCCGAGTTTCCACAACCTCTTGGCAATTTGCATACACAGCAGGTCTGCTCTGCACTCCTTACCTCAAATCTTCTGAGCCTACTTTTTAATGTCATTAATGTGCTTCGAAAATAAAAGGTCACCTTACTGCATAGCACATCAAGCATTTCTCAGTGTTATGTGGCAGCCTGGGTGGGAGGGAATTTGGGGGAGAATGGATACATGTATGCATGCTAAGTCGCTTCAGTCGTGTCCAACTCTTTGTGATCCTGTGGACTGTAGCCCACAAGGCCCCTCTGTCCATGGAGATTCACCAGGTAAGAATACTGGAGTGGCTTGCCATGCTCTCCTCCAGGGCATCTTCCTGACCCAGGGATCGAACCTGAGTCTCTTATGGCTCCTGCACTGCGTGTGGATTTTTTACCGCTGAGCCACCAGGTAAGCCCGGGATACACATATATGGATGGCTAAGTCCCTTTGCTGTTTGCCTGAAACTATTAATATCACAACATTGTCAACTGGCTATGGATGTGTGTTACGTCACTTCAGTCATATCCAACTCTTTGTGACCCCATGGACTGCGGGCCACCAGGCTCCTCTGTCCATGGGGATTCTCCAGGCAAGAATACTGGAGTGGGTTGCCATGCCTGCCTCTAGGGGAACTTCCCCACCCAGGGATAGAACCCGCCTCTCACGTCTCCTGCACTGGTAGGCAGGTTCTTCACCACTAGTGCCATCTGGGAAGCCCAATCAACTATACTTCAATACAAAATAAAAAGTTTTTAAAAAATTATTAAAAACTTAAAAAAGAAAAAAATTTCCAAATGAATGTAATGTCAAAAAAAAAGAAAAGAAAAGAAAGGGTCATCTATTTCCTCTTTTCTAGCTCCAACCCAAACACAGCAGAAGCTGATATCTGTCTTTATAGGATCACATTCCCGGAAGTGGCTGCCTTGCTCTTTAAAGTCTTTACAGAGAAGGAACCAGTATAAAGACTTCTCCTTCCCATTGTATGAATTGTGCCACCTGCTGCTGTTATCTCCCTTAAAGAACTAAAGACAGTCCATTTCTTGTTTGAAATAGTAACATTTCTTTCCTACTACTGGGAGCAATTTGTTCTCCACTGGAAGGGAGATGGATAAGCCTATGCAAATGATAGGCGTGTATTAAGGATGGAGGCATTGTGGCTGCTCTGATTTTGATGGGTATTATTCCCTCTCTTGGAGAAGGAAATGGCGATCTACTCCAGTGTGCTTGCCTAGAGAATCCTGTGGACAGAGGAGCCTGGTGGGCTGCCATCTATGGGGTCGTACAAACTCAGACACGACTGAAGCGACTTAGCAGCAGCAGCAGCATTCCCTATTTTGGGAATACTGATCTTTAAAAATAAATAAATCATGTTATCCTCTGCTTTAAACTCTCCAATAGACTCTCCTTGTACTCAGAATATAATTCAGGGCCTACAGACCCTACTTTCTAGCCCTTCTGTACTTTCTCCAACCTCATCAACCATCAATACCCTTCTTGTTTACACTTGTTACACTCCAGCCCTACTAGCCTTCCTTCACTGCTCTCATTCAAAACATACTGAGCATCTACTATGTGCCAGGTAATGTTTTAGACACATGAACAAAACAGAGAACACTTTCTCACCCAAAGGACACTAGAGTTAATATTATCAATAGTTCTTCTTCCTAGAACACACTTACTCCAAAGTTTAGCAAGGTCCACTCCCTTTTCATCCTTTAAGTCTCACCTCAAATGTTGTTGTTGTTGTTCAGTCACGCAGTTGTGTTTGACTCTTTGCAACCCCATGGACTGCAGCATGCCAGGCCTCCCTGTCCATCACCAACTCCTAGACTCCACCCAAACCCATGTCCATTGAGTTGATGATGTCATCCGACCATCTCATCCTCTGTCATCCCCTTCTCCTCCTGCATTCAATCTTTCCCAGCATCAGGGTCTTTTCCAATGAGTCAGCTGTTCACATCAGGTGGCCAAAGTATTGGAGTTTCAGCTTCAACATCAGTTCTTCCAGTGAACATTCAGGACTGATATCCTTTAGAATGGACTGGTTTGATCTCCTTGCAGTCCAAGGGACTCTCAAGAGTCTTCTCCAGCACCACAGTTTGAAGGCATCAATTCTTTGGCACTCAGCCTTTTTTACTGTCCAGCTCTCACATCTGTACATGACTACTGAAAAAACGATAGCTTTGACTATACAGACTTTTGTAGGCAAAGTAATCTCTCTACTTTTTAATACACTGTCCAGGTTTGTCATTGCTTTTTTAAAGAGCAAGCATTTTTAAATTTCATGGCTGCAGTAAACCATCCACAGTGATTCCAAAGCCCAAGAGAATAAAGTCTCTCACTGCTTCCATTGTTTCTCCGTTTGTCATGAAGCGATGGGACCAGATGCCAAGATCTTCGTTTTTTGAATGTTGAGTTTTAAGCCAGCTTTTTCACTCTCCTCTTTCACTTTCATTAGGAGGCTCTTTAGTTCCTCTTTGCTTTCTGCCATAAGAGTGGTGTCATCTGCACATCTGAGGTTATTGATATTTCTCCCTGCAATCTTGATTCCAGCTTGTGCTTCATCCAGCCCGATGTTTCACAAGATGTACTCTGCATGTACTGTGCTATGCTTAGTCGCTCAGTCACGTCGACTCTTTGTGACCCCATGGACTGTAGCCCACCAGGCTCCTCTGTCCATGGGATTCTCCAGGCAAGAATACTGAAGTGGGTTGCCATGCCTTCCTCCAGGGAATCTTGCCAACCAGCAATCGAACCCAGATCTCCTGCACTGCAGGTGGATTCTTTACCATCTGATCCACCTGCATAGAAGTCACATAAACAGCGTGACAGTACACAGCCTTAACATACTCCTTTCCCAACTCTGAACCAGTCTGCTGTTCCATGTCTGGTTCTAACTGTTGCTTCTTGACCTGCATACAGGTTTCACAGGAGGCAGGTAAGGTAAGTCTGGTATTCCTATCTCTTGAGTAATTTTCCACAGGTAAGCTCAAACATTACTTCCTCCAAGAAGACTTCCCCAACCACATTTTCTGGAGTAGTACTCATTCCCCTGGCCACTCTATTTTATCATCTTTCTTTGATCTCAATTGCACTTACTATTTTCCAATATTATCTTGTCCATTCATTCATTAATTTAATTTTTAAAGTTTTCTTATGAATCATGTCTTTCCCAATTAGGATGTAAGCTCCCAGAAGGCAAGGACTTGGTCTGTTGTGTTCCTTGTTAAATCCTTAGCACTTAACAGTGCCTGTCATGTTGTACACACTCAATAAACTGGATACACTGAGTGAATAAATGAATGAATGACAGAAATTACATCTATTTTTGCTTGAAGTCATTTTTCTTGCTCCGCGTGGTCTTTATTGTCAATAATGGTGTGTCCCCTACCACTCCTGGGTAGAGGTGGACATGTGACCAACTTGGGTTAATTATGGACCTGCATTCTTTCAGATACAGTGATTAGTCCAAGGATTGGGTATACAGTCCAAGCCAGGCCAACTGGTACAGTTTTCCAAATTTTAAAAAATATGAAGTTAAGAAACATATCCCTTTCTTAGCTCACAAGGTCTAAGAATTTATATACAGGGCAACTGGTGGCCACCATCTTCCTTTGACATAGTCTGTCAAGGGTAGATCAAAATAAGATTAAAATTTAAGGTTAAATTGGACCACGAGATGAAGCTAGAGAGAATGCCTTTATAACATTAGTTAAGCTTCTACTTCCAGTCTTGCTTCAAAAGCCTGGTATCCCAATTCCGTGAGTCACTACATTTCTGTTTTTGCTTAAGCCAGGTTTTTGTACCATGTGATTCTGAAAAAGTCCCGACAATGAGTTGGTGCTTATGCAGTAACTTCTAAGGCCTCCACTCCTCTTTTACAAATGAAACAATACAGAACCACCAAGCGTCAGTCGTGGCATCCGGCCCCACTGTCCTGGAGTGGAGTTTAAAACCTGAGCTGAGAGATGGCCGCCACAGCCCACCTCCCCTGACGCCCACTTCAGAGGAGCTGCATTCCAAGTGAGAGGGCACAACAGTTTTCCCTTTCTCTCACCACTCAGTGAGCAGCAGAGAGCAAGGCTGATTTACGGTCAGTGGAGGGTGACGTTCCCTCCCACCCATACCTGCCCCGAGGGTACCCTTTGCCTCAGGTCTGGCCATCAATAGCAGTGGGAATGGCGGTAACCCTCTCTCCATTTTCCCCACACCTCTTTCCTACCAGCCAAAGCCCAAATGAGAGGCAAACCAAGATTCTATGCCTATAGTAGAAGATGGCTTATCCATTCTACTCCTCTATAAAAGGACAAAAGCAGTGACATCAATGGGTTGATTGTGCCTGGGTGGTTATAATACAGTACCTTTCCTGCCAAGGTCAGGGCCTGAGCTGTTCACACTGGCTTTAAAGCTCATCAGAAAACCCTAGGCAAAAGGCAGAAAACATCAGACCACAGAGGCAAGGCCCTCATCTCACTATCCTCAGTGCCTGACTGAGCTCCCTGACTTTTCAATATAATTCTCCTCCTTCTTAAACATATTTATAACCTGGCAGGGATCGGTTCCTTTTCCTGAAGCCTTACAGCATGAAAACAGCACCTCCCTTCACACAGCTCTCACCCGTCCCTGTCAGTCCCCTTAAGTGGGGTGCTACAGTTAAGAGTTCATCAGAGATGCTTATCAGTATTCACAAATCAATAGCCAGACAAAAAATAAAAGATAATTCTGTTGTGATTAAGTAACTATTACTCACTTAATACTGTTGTATCATGATTGGTCAACAAAAAAACAATAAAATTCTCTATCACAGTACCCGCCAGGCTCCTCTGTCCATGGGATTCTCCAGGCAGGAATACCAGAGTGGGTTGCCATGCCCTCTTCCAGGGGATCTTCCTGACCCAGGGATTGAACCTGCGTCCCTTATGTCTCCTGCATTGGCAGGCCGGTTCTTTACCACTAGCGCCCCCTGGGAAGCCTGTATAATTTTATTAATTTATTTTTGGCTGTGACGGGTCTTTGGTGCTATGCAGATTTTCTCTCTAGTTGTGGGGAGCAGGGGCTACTGTCGTTGAGGTGTGCGGGTGGCTCCTCTTGTCGCGGAGCACAAGCTCCAGGCACAAGGTCTCAGTAGTTACAGCACATGGGCTCGGTAGTTGCGGCTCCCGGGCTCTAGAGCACAGGCTCAATAGTTCTGGCGCACCAGTTTAGTTGCTCCATGGCATGTGGGATCTTCCCGGACCAGGGATTGAACCCATGTCTTCTGCATTGGCAGGCAGATTCTTTACCACTGAGCCACCAGGGAGGCCCACCCTCATTTTTTTTAAGACCCTTGAGATCTTAGGTCATAGGGCCCTTAGGGCCTTTTGAAATTCTGGATGAGAGAGCTTATTAAAGTGATACTGTAGTGTGTCAGAGGGGCTCATTTCCAGCTGCAATCGTAATTTGACTGATGAGTATTCTCATGAAAAATGCTTTCAGAAGTTCATAATTTTGCCATGATATCAACTGTCGTCAAACTAAAGTCTAAAATACAAGGTCTCAAGCTGAGAAAATACTTGGGATTCTTTGTGCGACTGAAGGAAAGCTTCATCCTTCCCTAGTGATTCAGGCAGGACAGCCTGCCGGTAGGTGTCTGGCACCATCACCGAGGAAGCCAGGTGTGCCTAGGGGAGCACGGTGGGAAGAGGATGAGAGCATGGAGTGGGGGTCCTCCCGCCCCCTCTGCACAAGGAGCTTTCCCAGGTGCAGGTTGAGGGGCTGTCACTGAATAACTCTGTCACCTTGTCTGTATGTTTGAAAATCTTCATAATGAAATGCTGAGGGGGAGGAAAAGAAAGGAGAGACACCACTACATCTGACCTGGATTCTGTTCAGGGGCACCTCCCCTCCCCCCAGTCTTTCTTAGCTCATGTGTAAATGCAAACATGTCCAGTCTTTCCTGCACTGCTTGGCTTTATAATCGGAATGTCTGTGGGACCCACAGGCACTCAAGAGTAACTGGGGGGGTGTGGCCTTGGGGAGCTGCTCCCTGTTGTGTTCCCTTGTGGGGTGGGGGTTGCAGGCGGTTCAGACCTCCGTCTGTGAGCGGGGTGCACTTCTGTCAGCACCAGGGCTGGGTCCGGCTTTTCTCAGCACAGCTGTGTTTGGAGGGGGAGCATGGTCAGACCCTGGCCCGCTGGATATGAACGTTAGATGCATTGGCATAATGCTTATCATTTTAACCATTCCTGAGTGTACAGTTCAGTGGCAGTAAATTCATGCACACTGTCACTGCAGTCACTGCCACAGTCTGGACTTTTTCAGTGTCCCAAACAGAAGCTCTGTACCCATTAAGTAATAACCTTCTCAGCCCAGCCCTGGTAACTGCAGTCCCCCTTGTCTCTGGATTTGCCTCATTAGAGTCACATAGTGTTTTCCTTCTGTGTCTGGCTTCCTTCACGCAGCATAATGTCCTCAAGGTTCATCCACATTGTGGCCTGTTGGCTTCCCTGGTGGCTCAGCAGTAAAGAACCCGCCTGGAATATAGGAGACACGGGTTCGATCCCTGGGTTGGGAAGATCCCATGGAGAAGGAAGTGGTGACCCACTCCAGTATGCTTGCCTGAAAAATCCCATGGACAGAGGAGCCTGGTGGGTTATAGTCCATGGGGTTGCAAAGACTCCAACACGACTTAGTGACTGAACACCAGCTTGTGTCAGAGCTTTACTGCTTTTTCTGGCTGAGCAGTATAGTGCAGTTGTGCAGCTTCTTACAGTGGTTTTTGTATAAACATCAGAAATATTGCATCTGAAGCCGTGGAGAAGGGGCATAGCCCCTGCTGAGTGCTCTCCCGAGACCCCCGGGGGGCAGGTTTCAGCTCCAGCCCAGGACAGGGCACAGACCCTGGCAGCGGGCAGCGGCTCCCACCCTCAGTTCTCACAGTTCAGGTGCTGGGGACTGGGGCGGGTGGGGAGGCTGGGGGTGAACAGCAGGGTCTCTGAGGTTGGGTGGGTGAGGGGCCCTCTGCTCTGGAGAGGTTTACAGCTGGGAGCCCTGAGGTTCACGTGGTGAGCAGGTGGGAGGGGGTTGTTCCTGGACACAGGACAGGCTTGCCACGCTCCAGCTGGAGAAAGAACCAGGTCCTCAGAGCTGTGCAGCCTGGATCAGGCTGCAGGCACGTGTTCACACAGAGTCTAATGGTGTCAGCTTTCCCCTGTCTGAGCTTTTCTCTCTTTAAAAAGAAAGATACTTTAACTTTTTAAACGTCATCAAAAACTCATTTTTTGACATTGAAGCACAGCTGATTTAGTGTTAATTTCGACTCTTCAGTAAAGTGACTCAATTATGCACATAAGAAAGCTGAGTGCTGAAGAATTGATGCTTTTGAACTGTGGTGTTGGAGAAGACTCTTGAGAGTCCCTTGGGCTGCAAGGAGATCTAACCAGTCCATTCTGGAGATCAGCCCTGGGATTTCTTTGGAAGGAATGATGCTAAAGCTGAAACTCCAGTACTTTGGCCACCTCATGCGAAGAGTTGACTCATTGGAAAAGACTCTGATGCTGAGAGGGATTGGGGGCAGGAGGAAAAGGGGACGACTGAGGATGAGATGGCTGGATGGCATCACTGACTTGATGGACTTGAGTTTGAGTGAACTCCGAGAGTTGGTGATGGACAGGGAGGCCTGGCATGCTGCAATTCATGGGGTCGCAAATTCGGACACGACTGAGCGACTGAACTGATAATGGAAAATAATTCTAAAAATAATATATGTGTATATGTGTAACTGAATCACCTTCCTATGCACCTGAAACATAGTAAATCAACTATACTTCAATAAAATATATATATTAAGAAAAAAGAGTTCATTCGAAACAAAGGCCTCCTCACATTCCTACTCGTGAACTTTCTTTCAGTTGCTAAGACCTAGAAGCAAGAAAACACTGTAATGAAGGAGCTTCCAAAGTCTGCTGCATTATCTGCACCACAGAGCAAAAAGAGAAGACACAGAACCAAATTTGCCCTGGCACGTGACTGGGGAGAAGAGGGCTGTTTCTTGGGTATGCTCTGTATAGAGCTCGATATATGTTCAGTATTTATCTATTTTTATTGGAGTAGAGCTGCATTACAATGTTGTGTTAGTTTCTGCTATATAGCAAAGTGAATCAGCTGTATGTACATACACAAAAGTGAAAATGAGTCTCTCAGTCATGTCCGACTCTTTGCAACCCCATGGACTGTACAGTCCATGGAATTCTCCAGGCCAGAATACTGGTAGCCTTTCCCTTCTCCAGGGGAATCTTCCCAACCCAGGGATTGAACCCAGGTCTCCTGGATTGCAGGCAGACTCTTTACCAGCTGAGCCACCAGGGAAGCCCATGTATACATGTATCTCTTTTTTGGACTCCCTTCCCATTTAGGTCAGCACAGAGCACTGGATAGAGCAACTGTATAAATATATGCCAATCCCAATCTTCCAATTCCTCCCCCCGCAACTTCCCCACCCTGGTATCCATACCTTTGTTCTCTACATATGTGTTTCTATTTCTGTTTTGCAAATAAGATCACCTATACCATTTTTATCAGAGAAGGCAATGGCACCCCACTCCAGTATTCTTGCATGGAAAATCCCATGGATAGAGGAGCCTGGTGGCCTAACTCCCCCTGCAACTTCCCCGCCCTGGTATCCATACCTTTGTTCTCTACATATGTGTTTCTATTTCTGTTTTGCAAATAAGATCACCTATACCATTTTTATCAGAGAAGGCAATGGCACCCCACTCCAGTATTCTTGCATGGAAAATCCCATGGATAGAGGAGCCTGGTGGCCTACAGTCCATGGGGTCGCTAAGAGTCGGACACGACTGAGCAACTTCACTTTCACTTTTCACTTTCATGCATTGGAGAAGGAAATGGCAACCCACTCCAGTGTTCTTGCCTGGAGAATCCCAAGGACGGAGGAGCCAGGTGGGCTGCCGTCTATGAGGTCACACAGAGTCGGACACGACTAAAGCGACTTAGCAGCATACCATTTTTATAGATGCCACATATATGCATTAATATATTTTTCTTTTTCTGACTTACTTTGTATGACAGTCTCTAGGTTCATTCACATCTCTATGTGTATCTGTGCACGCTCAGCTGTGTCTGACTTTTTGCGACCCCATATACTGTAGTCCACCAGGCTCCTCTGTCCTTGGAATTTTCCAGGCAAGAATACTTAAGTGAGTTGCCATTTCCTCCTTCAGAGGATCTTTCCAACTCAGGGATCGAACCCCTATCTCCTGAATCTCCTACATTGATAAGTGGATTCTTCACCAACTGTGTCCCCTGGGAAGCCCCCATGTCTCTACAAATGACCCAGTTTTGTTCCTTTTATGACTAGGTAATATTCCACTGTATATATATACCACATCTTCTTTATTCATTCCTCTCTTGGATATTTAGGTTCCTTCCATATCCTGGCTATTGTAAATAGTGCTGTAATGAACACTGAGGTGTGTATAGCATTTAATAATACTAGTAGCTAACTGTAGTAGGTGGAATGGTGGCCCCCAAAAGATAAATTGTGGCTCCCTAAATGTGACTGTATTTGGAAAAAGCATCTTTACAGATACAATTAAGTTAAGGACCTTCAGATGAGATTATCCTGGATTGCCTAAATGGGCCCTAAAGACCAGTGTCTTCACAGAGTGAGGCAGGCAGATGAGACACACAGAGGAAACGGCCATGTGAAAACAAGGCAGAAATCAAAGTGACACAGCTATCTATCAAGAAAAACCTGGGCCACCGGAAGCTGATGAAGCATGGAAGGATTCTCCCCTTAGTGCCTTCAGCAGGAACGCGGCCCTGCTGATTCGTGACTTCGAATTTCTGATTTCCAGATCGGAGAGTGAACTTCTGTTATTCTGAGCCATCCAGTTGGTGCTGGGCTGTTATGGCAGCCCTAGAACCGAACGCATGGCCCTCGTGGTGCTTGCCTCGTGCCGGCGCCTGGGCTAAGTGCTTTGTCCTCATTTCCTCCTCTATTCAGGGCAAACCCTCCTTCCATGGGAGGTAATGCTCTTCCCCCCGAAACAGACTAAAGATTTAGACGCCTCACCCAAAGTCCCCTGAGGAAAGGTGGAGACTGAATTCAAATTCAGATCCACCTAATTTGGAGGCGCATGCTCCTTCCACCATGCCTCTATTTCTGCATTTAGTAAACTGTTTGTTTCTGAATCATTAAATAGGGTCTCATCCTGATGCCCAGATTCTAGAATATCTGACATGCAGAGAGCTTCATTTTTTAACACCTCCTCCTCTTGCAGACGACACAGTTATTTTCAGTAACGGTCATGATATGAAATGAGTGTATTCCATTTATAGACGAAAATTTGCATTAACCAAACAAAATGGGTTGCACTTCAGAGTTTGTATTGTTTCTTTTTCTTTTTTTTATTTTTACTTTATTTTACTTTACAATACCGTATTGGTTTTGCCATACATTGACATGAATCCACCATGGGTGTATACGAGCTCCCATTCCTGAATCCCCCTCCCACCTCCCACCCCATATCATCTCTCTGGATCATCCCCGTGACACACACGTGTGTGTGCTTAGTCAAGTCTGACTCTTTGTGGCCCCCTGGACTGTAGCCCACAGGTTCCTCCGTCCATGGGATTCTCCAGGCAAGAATACTGGAGTGGGTTGCCATTTCCTTCTCCAAGGGATCTTCCCAATCCAGGGATTGAATCCCCGTCTCCTGAGTCTCCTGCAATGTCAGGTGGATTCTTTACCACTGAGTCATCTGGGAAGCCCCACTGTTTGATACTTAAGCATAAATAAAAATTTCCAAAGGTCACATCAAAGGATATAATTAAAAACCTAAATTTTGTTTCTCTGCTTACAATTATTGTGTTCCCACTATTTCTTTCTATTGTTTAGATGCAGAAATATATAGTACCACAAGAGTTCAGTTCATGAGCTTAGCCTTCAGTGAGTGTGAAGGTCCTGGACGCAGGGGAATTTATTCTTGAAACAAACAAGTACGACTGTGCTCCAAGTATCCAGACAGTATTAAGTGGAAGTTTTCCAAATTAACTTCCATGTTGCTTACAATGTTCATTAAAAGCTATTTATACTTTTAAAAATTTTGGTTAAAAAACATATAAAATTTACCATCTTAATTTTAAGCATATACTTCATTAGTTAAGTATATTCATCTTTTTGTGCAAATAATTTCCAGAACTTTTTCATCTTGCAGAAATGAAACTCTCTATCCATGAAGCAACTCCTCATTTTCCCTCCCCCAGCCTCTGGGACCCCCCATTCTACTTTTGGTTACTATGAATCAGACCACTTTAAACACCTATCAGTAGAAGCATACAGTATTTGTTATTTTTGTAACTGTCTTTTTTCATTCATGTGAAATGAAGAAAAATGGCTTTTAAAAAGATATGTAAAGCAAATGAAGAAAACACATATATTATTAAAACAACACTAGCTGTTTTAATATAGTAAACCTATATTTAATATAGGTTCATTTTTTAACAGATGTGTATAAGAGACAGATTCTGGAGATCAGCCCTGGGATTTCTTTGGAAGGAATGAT
>SJYT01030633.1:362181-567339 GCA_006410635.1 Cephalophus harveyi
TCATTTTTTAACACCTATATTTAATATAGGGTTTTTAACTTATATTTTTAACACAATATTTAATATATTAAACCTATATTTAAAAATAATGTAGGTTATTTAAAAATAATGCTATATTTAGGTCAATTAGAACTCACACTAAAAAATTATTTTTTGCAAGGAGTTGTTTTATTAGTTACATTGCTTAGGGTTGCCGATACACAGTAGTAATAAAAACATACCAAACTTAGTCAGCACTATTGTCATATCTAAATTCTCTGCAGTTTGCCACCATCTTGCTTGCTCCTGGGACAGACTGCTCCCTGCCTTGAGGATGTCATTGTTGCAAAATGCCTCCGGGAGGGCCGCATGCAACAGCTTTACCTGCAGGCAAGAAGAGCTACCTACGCTCAGGTACTTCAGTTAAAGACAGAAAGTCGGGATTTTTGATGACCGCAGGGCATCAGCCTTTGGGTTTCCATATCCCTGCTATGCCCTGCAATGAGATACTCAAAAGCTGCAGGAATTTCTCTGATTGCATTAGGAAGCTTACTTGGGAGTAAACTTCCAGAAGAAAAGCAATGTGAGCTGTGAAGACAATCCTCCCTTCCAGTAAACAAACAAACAAAAAAAATTCTTTTCTGAAACCATACTCTTTTCAGAAAAATTCTTTTCTGAAACCATACTCTTTTCCTAGAGACTCATCTGATCCTATTAGTAGAGGGAAAAAGCCACAACTAACCACTTTGTTGATCCTCAAGTGAGCACAGAACCACTCTGCAGACTGGCTTTGCCACTGTGGCCCCAGAGGGTACATTCATTTCTCTCCCTATCTTTTCAGTGTCTTTTTAGAGTGATGAATGCAAACAGTGGTGATTCAGAGTGTTCCCAGAATGTTACCTCTTAACAAAAACAGGTGACCAGGCTACTGGAAGGCCACAGCCTCTTCTCAGAGAGTTCAGCTAAGGTGAAAAACATTTTTTCCTACAAACTGAGCAGACAGAGACTTTAACTCATCCTAGTTACCATTTTGACCTAAGCTTCACTATTACCATTTCACTATGTAATCTTAAGCAAGTTATTTGACTTCCACAAAAATAACCATCCTTGGGGCTATTATGAGAATTAAAAGAGCAGAAGTTTCTGTGCTCAGTTGCTCAGTCATTTCCGACTCTTTGTGACCCCCATGGACGGTAGCCCACCAGGCTCCTCTGTTTACTGCATTTCCCAGGCAAGAAGACGGGAGTGGGTTGCCATTTCCTTCTCCAGGGGAACTTCCTGACCCAGGGACTGAACCCACATCTTCTGTGTCTCCTGCATGGCCACGCTGATTCTTAAACCACTGAGCCATCTGGGAAGCCCTATCAAACAATAAACGACATTAATAATAATATAAATACATTGCTGTCTTAGGTATCCAGTGAGAGCTTCCCTTGTGGTTCAGCTGGTAAAGAATCCGCCTGCAATGTGAGAGACCTGGGTTTGATCCCTGAGTTGGGAAGAGCCCCTGGAGAAAGGAAAGGCTACCCACTCCAGTATTCTGGCCTGGAGAGGTTATGGGATAATGAATGCCTAATGGGAGGAATGGGTTAATACAAAGTCGGACAACTAAGCCTAGGAAGATGGTTAAGACATGCCTCTGTTTCCATAGTTTGATTAAACCTTGTTTACCCCAGCTTCAGTTCAGTTCGGTTCAGTCACTCAGTCATGTCCGACTCTTTGCGACCCCATGAATCGCAGCACGCCAGGCCTCCCTGTTCATCACCATCTCTCGGAGTTCACTCAGACTCACGTCCAATATTTCTCCCAGAAATCTTGATTCCGGATAAATGTGGAAGTGTTTGAATACTGCATAGGTGTATAACTGAGTGTGAACCTTGCTGCTGAACCATGCAAAGGACACTGCTTGGCATGATTAACAAAGTTTTTCCTGCTAACTCATTGTGGCTCATTCCCAGATGAAATGATCTACACCATCAGGGTTCTTGGTTGTGAACAATAAAATCAGGTTCTGATTAACTTAAGCAGAAGAATCAATTGGAAGAATAGTTTGCTGAATCAGTGCAAAGCCTGAAAAACCAGGCTCAGTGAGTAACCAAGCAAAGGAGGCAAAGCCACAGCCCTGCCCCAGCAACAGTGTACCCAGGCGGCTACTATGGGCCCCTCTGCCCCAGATAGCCACTGTCACACCACTGAACTGAAACACATACAGGACCTGGGCCTGCTCCCAAAACTTTGTTTCCAACTCTCAAAATTCAAAGTTCTCTGCTTTTAAAACTTACCTCAAAGGTATCATAATTAAAACAATGTGGCACTATTATAAAAGCAAATATACAGCCTAAATATGTTTAATATGAGAGTCCAGAAATAAACCCTCACAAATATAGTCAAACTACTTTGACTAGGGTGCTAAGATCATTCATGGGGAATGGACAATCTTGAGGACAATGGGGAAAGGACAGTCTTTTCAACAAATGGTGCTGAGGAAACTTTATATCCACATGCAAAAAAAAAGAAACTGGACCCAACACACGTAAAATTTAACTTAAATGTCTAGATCGAAGGCCCCAAATTATAAAATTCTTACAAGAAGAAAAAAAGGGCAAGATCTTCACAAGACTGGATTTGGCAATTATTTCTTGGATATGGCACCGAAAGCATAGGCAACAGAATTTTAAAAAATAGATAAACTGTATTCAAAAAAGAAGTTCAACAGTAAAAAAAAAAAAGTCAATGCACAGAGAGAAAATACTTGCAAATCATATGAGATTAATATCTAGAATATACAAAGAACTCCTAACACAACAACAGAAAACACAAATCACCCATCTCAGAAATGGGCAAAAGACTTCAACAGACATTTCTGCAAAGAAGCTAAACAAAGCTCAACATCACTAATCACTGGAGAAATGCAAATCAAAACTAGCAGATACCACTTCACACCCATTAGGATAACTATTATAAATTTTTTTAAGAAAAACTAGTGTTAGCAAGAAGGTGGAGCAATTAGAACTCTGCACTGTTGATAAGAAAATGGAAAAGCAGTGTGGAAAACAGTGTGGCAGTTCCTCAAACCATTAAATACAGAATTATATGATGCAACTGTTCCACTTCTGGATATGTAATCAAAAGCATTCGAAGCAGGATCTCAAAGAGATGTTTGTACATTCATATTCACTGAAGCATCAGTGACAATAACTAAAATGTGGAAGCAACCCCAGTGTCCATCAACTACAGTATATGTCAGCTTAAAAACTAGTCACAACCTAGAAGTCGAAAGTTATGTTTTATTTGATGGGTATTTTTAGGACGTCAAGGCCTGAAGACAGCATCTCAAGTGACCCTGAAGGAACTTTTCCGAGGAGGTGAGGAGGAACAGTCAGGTTACATAGAAGACTGCAACAAGTGGAAGGTAGTCTGAACATGACAAGATCATTCTTAATTAAGGAAAACCAGATTCAAAGGATTAGATCTGATAGAGTGCCTGAAGAACTATGGACAGAGGTTCATGACATTGTAGAGGAGGCAGTGATCAAAACCACCCTCAAGGAAAAGAAATGCAAAAAGGCAAAATGGTTGTTTGAGGAGGCCTTACAAGAGCTAAGAAGAACAGTGAAAGGCAAAGGAGAAAAGAAGATATACCCATCCAAATGCAGAGTTCCAAAGAATAACAAGGAGAGACAAGAAAGCGTTCCTCAGAGATCAATGCAAAGAAACAGAGGAAAACAATAAAATGGGAAAGACTAGAGATCTCTTCAAGAAAATTAGATACCAAGGAAACAATTCATGCAGAGATGGGCTCAATAAAAGACAGAAATGGTATGGACCTAACAAAAGCAGAAGATATTAAGAAGAGGTGGCAAGAATACACAGAAGAACTATACAAAAAAGGTCTTAATGATGTAGATAACCAGGATGGGGATCACTCACCTAGAGCCAGACATTCTGGAATAAGAAGTCAAGTGGGCCTTAGGAAGCATAAGAAATGGTATGGACCTAACAAAAGCAGAAGATATTAAGAAGAGGTGGCAAGAATACACAGAAGAACTATACAAAAAAGGTCTTAATGATGTAGATAACCAGGATGGGGATCACTCACCTAGAGCCAGACATTCTGGAATAAGAAGTCAAGTGGGCCTTAGGAAGCATCACTATGAATAAAGTTAGTGGAGTTGATGGAATTCCAGCTCAGCTATTTCAGATCCTAAAAGATGACGCTGTGAAAGTGCTGCACTTGATATGCCAGCAAATTTGGAAAACTCAGCACTGATTACAGGACTGGAAAAGGTCAGTTTTCATTCCAATTCCAAAGAAGGGCAATGCCAAAGAATGCTCCAACTATCGCACAATTGTGTCCATTTCATGTGCTAACAATGTAATGCTCAAAATCCTTCAAGATAGGCTTTAGCAGTCCATGAACTGAGAACTTTCAGATGTTCAAGCTGGATTTAGAAAAGGCATAGGAACCAGAGATCAAATTACCAACAGCCGCTGGACCATAGAAAAAGCAAGGGAATTCCAGAAAAACATCTACTTCTGCTTCACTGAAGACACTAAAGCCTTTGACTGTGTGGATCACAACAAACTGGCAAATTCTTCAAGAGATGGGAATACCAGACTACCTTACCTGCCTCCTGAGAAATCTGTATGCAGGTCAAGAAGCAACAGTAACCAGAGATCAAATTACCAACAGCCGCTGGACCATAGAAAAAGCAAGGGAATTCCAGAAAAACATCTACTTCTGCTTCACTGAAGACACTAAAGCCTTTGACTGTGTGGATCACAACAAACTGGCAAATTCTTCAAGAGATGGGAATACCAGACTACCTTACCTGCCTCCTGAGAAATCTGTATGCAGGTCAAGAAGCAACAGTTAGAACCAGACATAACAATGAAATGATTCAAAATTGGGAAAGGAGTACGTCAAGGCTGCATGTTATCATCTTGCTTATTTAGCTTGTATGTAGAGTACATCGTACAAAATGCTGGGCTGGATGAAGCACAAACGAGAATCAAGATTTCCAGGAGAAATATCAATAACCTCGGATATGCAGATGATATCACCCTTTTGGCAGAAACTGAAGAGGAACTAAAGAGCCTCTTGATGAAAGTGAAAGAGGAGAGTGAAAAAGCTGACTTAAAGCTCAACATTCAAAAAACGAAGATAATAGCATCTGGCCCCATCACTGAATGGCAAACAGATGGGGAAAAAATGGAAACAGTGACAGACTTTATTTTTGGGGGCTCCAAAATCACTGCAGATGGTGACTACAGCCATGAAATTAAAAGATGCTTGTTCCTTGGAAAAAAAGCTATGACCAACCTAGACAGCATGTTAAAAACCAGAGACATTTCTTTGCCAACAAAGATCCATCTAGTCAAAGCTGTTTTTTTCCAGTTGTCATGTATGGCTGTGAGAGTTGGACCATAAAGGTGGCTGAGTGCCAAAGAATTGATACTTTTGAACTGTCGTGTTGGAGAAGACTCTTCAGAATTCCTCAGACAGCAAGGAGATCAAACCAGTCAATCTTAAAGGAAATCAACCCTGATTATACATTGAAAGGACTGATGCTAAAACTCCAATACTTTGGTCACCTGATGCGAAGAACTGACTCATTATAAAAGATCCTGATGCTGGGAAAGATTGAAGGCAGGAGAAGGGAATGACAGAGGATGAGATGGTTGGATAGCATCACTGACTCATTGGACATGAGTTTGAGTAAGCTCTGGGAGTTGGTGATGGACAGGGAAGCCTGGTGTGCTACCTTCCATGGGGTCACAGAGTCGGACACAACTGAGCAAGTGAACAACCCCAATGAAATGTATAGTCCAGTGTCCATCTTCAGCTCCTAAGGAACTGCATAGAATATTCTTGAAGCTTTTAATAGATGCCCACATTCTGATCAATATGATGGCTGAGAAATGGAATATTTCCTGCCATATCAGTAGTATGGATGCCACAGACATCAGTGATTCCAACCCTCCAAAGGAAATTTCTGAGTCTGGAGGGCACAATGCCAGGAAGGAGACAATTATGTGCCATCTGGCAGCCGTTAAGTTGACTGCCAGTGCCTATGGTGAGCACTGAGGAACTCAGGACATGAAACAAAGCAGGACACCGGCCCCAGGTAGGTGAGATACATATGAAAGGCATGATTTCAATGAGGGCAGACTCTCGCATCTTCCCATACATAGAAAAACACTACATTCCTTGAGATAGCTGGTTTTCTTTAATTAACAATGATCTGTTGATGTTTAGACCACCTGCCCTTTGTTGTAAGATTTCTATAGCACCTTATTCCTCGCCTCACCTCCTTGGAGCAGTTATCTCAGGGTCACTGGAGATGTTGTCTCCCAGTCTTGAAGACCTAAAAATTCCCATTGGAAAAAATATAACTCTCTACTTTTAGATTGTGACTATTTTATGAGTTGACATGGCCTCCAAAGTCTACGCCTAAGAAAACAAAAATGACCCAGATAACCCCTCAAGTTTCCTTTATCCTATGGGAAACTTGGAATGTGTAAAATTTTCAGATTTTGAGTTTTCATATTTTAGACCTTTCATAAAGGGATGAGCATCAAGGAATGGAAATTATGCCTTGAAATCAAGCTTGACAACGGAAACACCCAGCTCTACTCTGTTTCTCTAATTACACTCAGAATTTCACACGCAAGGGTACAAGATTAAGCCCACAGAGACACTCTGGTGGTCTCCAGGTGTCCCCTTACTACCTCACAGTCTGCCTTGTTGTAGAATACAATTGACTTTTATTTTAAAAAGGGAGCAAGTCTCTCAGCACCTTCTTGCTGATAAACCCCAGAGAAAATACAGTGGACTAGGAGGGTAACCACTTGACTCTAAGTTGAATGGTGTATTTTTACAAATCACTTTGAACCTGTTCTTAAAACTAACAGGAGCTGACAGGCTGTTATATGGGATCAGAGATGTATTGCCAAAAAAAAAAAAAGAGCTAGTACAAATACGTACAGCAGACCGGGTGCAAGAAGAGAATTGCTATTCTTGTGCTGCAACTGTGCATTAAAAACATCACTGCATATTTAAGTTGAATGAAACTTTGCCACGGACCATCACCGCCTGCCTCAAGGATTCCACCTAGGCATCAGGAGGCTTTCTGGCTACACCTTATACTAGTTGCACAATGTTGGTTAGTTTGCATTAGCTTTTGGGTTTTTAAAGGCCTCAACTGTAGAGTATTAAGATCAAACCAAAAGAAACTTAAGGCCCTTTTGCTAATATAATGAAATATTTTTCAGGGAATTCCCTAGCAGTCCAGTGATTATTAGGACTTGGTGCTTTCACTTCCAGGGCATGGGTTTGATCCCTGGTCAAAAAACTAAGATTCTGCAAGCCACAGTGCACGGCTAAAAAGAAAAAAAAATTAGACCTAATGTGTACTCTACACTTTACATTACACTACATTTTACAAAAAGGGTGTAAGGTAACCATTATAACAATGGTTTTACTATAGATTTCATAGATGAGGGATCTGAGTCTCAGAGAGAGTGGTACAGCTGGCCCCCGCCCCCAGGTCTGGTTCCAAAGTCAGAGTTGTCTCACCCTCTAGTACTGTCCACTGTTTGGAAGCTACGTTTACAGGCTCCTCTGTCTGCAGGGAAACCGTCTCTCAAGTGAAGTGTTAGTCGCTCCGTCATGTCCAACTCTGTGACCCCATGGACTGTAGCCCTCCATGCTCCTCTGTCCACGGGATTCCCCAGGTAAGAATACTGGAGTGGGTTGCCATTTCCCTCTCCAGGGGATCTTCCCGACCCAAGGATCAAACCCTGGTCTCCCACACTGCAGATGGTTTCTTTACCATCTGAGCCACCAAGAAGCCCAAGTCTTAGTCTGACAACCTAGGCCTAAAGCAAGCCAGTGAATGAGCAAGGCAAAATGCAGAAAACTGTACACAGCTAAAAGGCAGAGAAGTGAGGATTAAAGGAAAAGAATGTAAAGAGAAAATATAAAATCAGTATTTATGGTGGGTGTAAACAGAATAAATTATCAACCAAAAGGCTTAGTTATAAGGTCATGAAAGACATTGTTTCTTTTGCTCTGCCTCCCCATATCATCTTTACCTTAAGCTTAGTTCTTCTCAAGGTCACAGGATTGGCTGTTGAACTAATGCCTCCTCATTCAACTCTGAAGGGAGAGTCTGAGCATTTCAAGCAAGAATTGTGAACCCCGGAATCAAAGACCATAGCCAGGGAAGAATGGCTTAAGCTTTGTTGTTGAACAACAAAAAGCGGTGTTTGCCAAGTTGTGTCTGACTCTTTGTGACCCTATGGACAGCAGTATGCCAGGTCCTTAATTCTCCACTATCTATCGGAGCTAGCTCTGATTCATGTCCATTGAGTCAGCGATGCCATCGAACCATCTTATCCTCTGCTGCCCTCCTCTTTTACCTTCAATCTCTCCCACCATCAGGGTCTTTTCCAATGAGTCAGTTCTTCACATCAGGTGGCCAAAATATTGGTCCTTCAGCCTCATCACCAGTCCTTCCAATGAATATTCAGGGCTGGTTTCCTTTAGGACTGGCTGGTTTGATGTCCTTGCAGTCCAAGGGACCCTCAAGAGTCTTCTCCAGCACAATCTGAAAGCATCAAGCTAACCAGGACCCGACCTTTATTAAAATACTGTGCTCTTTGATTTGTAAGCTACCAACTTCCCCCCTTTCTTCCTTCTTCACTAGCCTTGCTTCCTCCTTCTCCCTGACTGACTCCCAGGGCCAGCTTCAAGGGTATGTGACAAGGGCACTCACAAAGGGTCCCACAGTCACTACCTTTAGATTTTTAATGTTTTCAGCAATGGGCCTCCGTTTCTCATTTTGTACTGGGTTCTATAAATTATGGAGCCATTCCTATTAGCTAGTTCTTCTCTCAATATTTAGCTTAGTTGTGCCTTCAGGGTTGATCCTGGACCCTCTCTTTTTACATTCTTGCTTGGGTGAATCGTCTCTGTGGCTTTAAATGCTCTTCACATGCTAATAAATCCCAAAGGTATTACTCAGCTCAGACACCCCTGCTGAGCTCCAGGCTCCGTCTCCTTATCTTGTTTTCTTGGTATGTCAAGCTGGATGTCTAACATGCGCCACAAAGTTAATATACCAAACATGGGTCTTCTTAGCCCACCCCCAAAGACCTGTCCTCCCCGACGGTCACTACACTTGAGATTCTTAGATAGCTTTTGTTAAAGGGGAAGAGTAGGTACCGTCCCCGTCCTGACTTGAAGCACTTGTGTTTCTTCCCTCTGTCCACCAGAAAGTGGGTACCATTTTGCACTCCCACAAGCAATCCATTGTAAGGTCCATTTATGCACACCCTGACTATGACAGAGTATTGTTTTCTGGTCACTGGGTAAGTAGAAAAATGACTTAATATTATTGTCTTATTTTGTATTCCCTTAATTATTAAGAGAGTCAATTAAATGACATTTGCTTTTCTTCTTTGATGAAACTGACTTGCTACACATATGCGTTTTCCCTGATGGAGTATCTTACTCATTCTTAAGAGTCCATTATATATTAAAAATGCTGTCTTAATAAGAGAATAAATCTGGAATGAGGAAGGAGGACAAATCAAGAGATGTCACTGTTAAAGCAAAGCATGGAAGAAGCAACAGGAATGTTCTCGACAATTAGAATCTAAAGATCTGAAGGGAGAGTGTTGCAGGACTAGAGAAAAATCGGCTGCAGATGCCTCACTTAAGAACTGAACTTGTATGCTCATGTGACCAGGCAGGTACCCCTGTGGAGTTTCACCTGTGCATGAATGTGGGGTAAGAAATGGGCTTTAGTGAGACAAATCTGCAAGTCAGGGTCAGCAAGAAAAGAACAGGAAGGGGCCCACATCCTGAGAGGCAAGCCAGGGACTCTGACAGACATAGCTGAGATCCGATTAAGGAAAGCTTGCCCCAGGTTCTCTCTTTGTAGGAAGGGCAAGTGTAACATTTGTCAGACCGGCTGATGCTGGTCTGGTTTAGGGGTGACTTACAGTTGGTACCAGTGAAAAGAGAAAAAGGAAGGGAATAAGGAACAGCTTGTGGATTTTGTTTTGAGCAAAACTTAGGCAGTAAAGCTATTCCTTAGGATTGGTTAAGACTGGGTTAGACGTTATTGAGCTTCAAATCCCAGTGATGGCTGGGGGAAAAAAAACAACAACAACAAAAAACAAGAATAGCCATCAAATCCAGTAAACGTGCTGAGGAAAAGGAAGAGGGCTAGAGACACTTTTCAGGAGTCCCAAGAGACACCTAGTAATGATCGGATTGATTTAAAACAGCCGATAGCCAAGAAGATACAGTTGACAGCAAGGTTACCTGTGTTGTCTTTAAAGCTACAATGATCAAGGCCATTTCTGGTGAACCATTTTCCAATTAATAATTTGTTGGTTCACTGTAAATACAGTGAAAATTTGATTATTTGGTAACCTGCACTTCTCTGAGGGATAATTTATAATTTTGGCTAACAAGAGAAAACTAGTATAGAACTCCGGGAGATGATGATGGACAGGGAGGCCTGGTGTGCTGTGATTCATGGGGTCGCAAAGAGTCGAACACAACTGAGCAACTGAACTGAACTGAACTGAGGCAGGCACATGTGCTATTTTTAAGGGCCCATTTTGCAAATTTAGTTATTCCAATAAATTTTGTTTTTATTACTTAAAGTGATTGGGAAAGCAGTAGTCACTAATTCACATTGTGTATTTGGGAGTGGGGAAAAAGAAATTGGAATGAATTCTGTTTCTGTCACGTTGTGTTTGAGAAAGTAGGCTATTTGAAGAAGTGCTCAGGGGGTAACCGGTATCGTATCAACACAATCTTCAGAAAGCTGAAGTTCGAAGCTAAGATCCAGGCCATTCTTGGTTCAAGAACACAAAATTCATTTCCAATGTGAGGAGCACAACTACAAGTTTCTAGAATTATTTCCATTCACAAGTTCAATGCTCTCAATAATTGCTAATATTAAGTTCTCAGAGCTCTCATTTTAATCTGCTGAAGTCTCATCACAGATGGTAAACCTCTATTAAATAGGAAGATAAGGAGAACTCACATAAGTAACCCAGCCAGTTTAAGATCTTTTCTGTGACCATTATGCCTTACAAAGACATATGGGTACATACAGTTATCAAGGGTACATACACGTGTCAAGGACTGTAATAAATGCAACGTATGTATGATGTCATCTGTCATTATGTCACAACAAACCTATGAGGTAGTCTAGTTTGGTAATCTGCCCAAACTCACTGCTGTAGATCCAATCCACACTAGGATTAGAACCCAGACAATCCAACTTCACTGCTTTTAAAGACAGCAACTACCTTATTCATCTGTGGTTTATCCAATAATACTGATCACAATTCCATGCCTATGGAAGATCACCGAGTTGAATGAGTATGTTAATACATGCTCTGTGCTTGATTCCCTTTCAGCCTCAGAAAATTTACATTTCAGACAGAAACAGAAGTAACCAGTTACTTACATTGTACCTTCCTCTTTGGCTGGGAAGTAGGAACAATGATACAAAGGCTATTTGCCTCCATAAACAGGATTGCCAACAAGCACTGGGAGAGAGGTTCATGTCAGAGTGATGTGATCACACTTTCAATGTCTTTCATTAACAGTGTTTCATTATTTTCTCCATAAATGAAATGAACACAGAACCCATTGCTATTTAGGAAAATTACATAATTTTTAAAATGTTGTAACATTACTACAGTTTTAGCTTTGGGAAAAATCCAACCTATTTTAGACATATAATTCAAGAAGGGAAAGAAAAGCTTACAGACTTCCCGGTATGTTTCATTATTCTTCTCCATACCCCATCGTTCACTTTTCTCCTCTCAGGCCCTTTCTGCTACAGACAGACACACGGCTCCATTAACTCAAACCTCCCAGGCTTAATTTGTTTTGCTGTATCCAAATCTTGTACTGCCTCTCAATTCAGACCATATTCTCTTTTGCTATTCTTGACCATTTAAAAACATTTTTCAGCTCCACGGATATTATGAAGTTAATAACTGGGATAGCTGAGTGTCTACTATCATACAAAATGCACCACTTTAGGATCTTTACGTGTATTATCTCACTTAATTCTCAAAATCATACTGTTGTCATTTTATATATGGAGAAACTGAGGCCAAAAAGGTTAAAATCATCAATGTAGGAGCCTGAATTAAACTGCAAAAATACAAGATTTGCTGCAACAAATAAAGTATCTTTATTATGACTGTTTTAATGGTTAAAATTTGCAAGTTTCCTAAAGTAGTAACAGGATAAAAAATAATTACAAAAAAGCAAGCTAAGATCTTAATGATTCATTTGAAATAACTATAAATAAAAATACTTGCTAATTATTTAATACTTTCAAAAATAACACAAAATATACTCAACATGTAGTACAGGCCTTAATCTGTCTCTTATACACATCTCTTATTCCTCGCCTCACCTCCTTGGAGCAGTTATCTCAGGGTCACTGGAGATGTTGTCTCCCAGTCTTGAAGACCTAAAAATTCCCATTGGAAAAAATATAACTCTCTACTTTTAGATTGTGACTATTTTATGAGTTGACATGGCCTCCAAAGTCTACGCCTAAGAAAACAAAAATGACCCAGATAACCCAAGTTTCCTTTATCCTATGGGAAACTTGGAATGTGTAAAATTTTCAGATTTTGAGTTTTCATATTTTAGACCTTTCATAAAGGGATGAGCATCAAGGAATGGAAATTATGCCTTGAAATCAAGCTTGACAACGGAAACACCCAGCTCTACTCTGTTTCTCTAATTACACTCAGAATTTCACACGCAAGGGTACAAGATTAAGCCCACAGAGACACTCTGGTGGTCTCCAGGTGTCCCCTTACTACCTCACAGTCTGCCTTGTTGTAGAATACAATTGACTTTTATTTTAAAAAGGGAGCAAGTCTCTCAGCACCTTCTTGCTGATAAACCCCAGAGAAAATACAGTGGACTAGGAGGGTAACCACTTGACTCTAAGTTGAATGGTGTATTTTTACAAATCACTTTGAACCTGTTCTTAAAACTAACAGGAGCTGACAGGCTGTTATATGGGATCAGAGATGTATTGCCAAAAAAAAAAAAAGAGCTAGTACAAATACGTACAGCAGACCGGGTGCAAGAAGAGAATTGCTATTCTTGTGCTGCAACTGTGCATTAAAAACATCACTGCATATTTAAGTTGAATGAAACTTTGTCACGGACCATCACCGCCTGCCTCAAGGATTCCACCTAGGCATCAGGAGGCTTTCTGGCTACACCTTATACTAGTTGCACAATGTTGGTTAGTTTGCATTAGCTTTTGGGTTTTTAAAGGCCTCAACTGTAGAGTATTAAGATCAAACCAAAAGAAACTTAAGGCCCTTTTGCTAATATAATGAAATATTTTTCAGGGAATTCCCTAGCAGTCCAGTGATTATTAGGACTTGGTGCTTTCACTTCCAGGGCATGGGTTTGATCCCTGGTCAAAAAACTAAGATTCTGCAAGCCACAGTGCACGGCTAAAAAGAAAAAAAAATTAGACCTAATGTGTACTCTACACTTTACATTACACTACATTTTACAAAAAGGGTGTAAGGTAACCATTATAACAATGGTTTTACTATAGATTTCATAGATGAGGGATCTGAGTCTCAGAGAGAGTGGTACAGCTGGAGTATATCACAGAAGAGCAACCTTGATCTGCAATTGTACAGAATGAATTTTACAAACATAATAAATATATTTACGCCCTTACACATAACAGTATGTACAACAGCAGTTGACAATAGTAGCTCAGAACAGCAAAAAGAATTAGCCCCTCCCCACAAATTGTAGCCCTGAAGCATACCAGCTGATTTAAGGAAACTTAACTTGAAATAGTAGTTAATAACTCAGTGTAGTTCTCCTAAAAGAAAAAACAATTTTTCTTGTTCCTCAAAATAAAAATATCAAGTTCTGTGTGTTCTTCCTTAAACCATAAAAAATGACAAAAAATAGACTAAGGCAGACTTAAAAAGGGAATACAAACTTCAGAATAATTTCCATAGCATAATAGATTAAAATGCAAAACTATATAACATAAACCCATGAAGAAATATATAAAGCAACTATTTTTTAACCAATGAATTAAAAACCTGAAACAGCTGATTCAGACAGATAGGTGGGAGATAGATGTATGAAATAAAATGAAAATGTACTAAGACAGATCAATAAAATATTACATTGCACAAAAGCTCAAAAAAGTTCAAGATGAAATAATCTGAAAATACAGGAATTTTCTTAAGAGGAAGAAAAAGCTAAGATATAAAGGGAGTTCCCAAGAAAATTATGTCTGATTTCCTATACAAGGTATATTTCTGAAAAGAATGGTGACATTATTGCTATAAGATAATCAAAAATTACTCTTAGAAGGAGATAACCCTTTTTATTCCTCCATAAAAGCCAGGAAAAAAGCAAACCAAATCCTTGATTTTCATATAGCAAAAGAAAATCTTTATACAAAAGCTATTATACTTTCATGTTCTTGCAGTCTAAACCAGAGTCTATTAGACTATGCTCTTCAAGAACACATTTTAATCACTATACACACTGCTCAAATCTTGATGCATGCCAAAAAGAACATCATCAAGGTGGCTTTGATTTTAAGAGGCAACAATATAAATGTGGTGCTATGATGGCATTTAATTAATAGAAAGAAATGTGAACATTAAAAAAAATATAAAAGCCCAATATAAAGATCCCCCTCATATAATAGACATTTTAGTCCAGAAACTAATTGCACATTAGAGTTGTTTTAGCCAAATGTGGCACTCCACAGAATTTAAATGTGCTCTCAGCCATTCAAATGGTCTGATTATCCAAATGACCACCAAAAATAAAGAGTACATACACTGAAAGGCACACATTTCCACACTTAAACCTAGTACTTCTGTGTAAAATTTCCTTAGCACTGTTGATTGTTTTTTTAATAAAAGGTGCCATCATCATCTGTGCAAATCTAAACAAATCCTCTTCTGAAACCTTATTTCATAATACCAAGTCTGAACTATTTTCCTTCTTTGAATAAATGTTATCTTTACTTCAAAATTTTGAAAGTGGGAATCCTTGCATTTTCAAAGGAATGACATTTTTAATGAAACCTAATGAAATAATGTTAAATAAAATGTTAAAAGCATGATTAAGAATTCAAGTACAATAAAAGATAAGCAAGTGGGATTCTTACAGCAAGCCACTATAATAAAACTAAAACATGCTATCTGACTAAAAAGGAACACAATGCAGTGATATATAAGAGCACAATTTGGTATGCAGTGTTGTTTGGACCAGTTTTCAGGATTTTCACAGGTAAAAGAAAAGCGCTTGCCAAGTATGTTGTAATTGATATGCAATATACACAGGTGCAAATATAAATGGTTATTTCCTGCTTCAAAACAACCCTACTAAGTCACACTGAAAGCAGTGGTTGTTCATGTTTCAATGTTATAAAACAGGCTAGTATACAATTCTATTATCAATGCAATGTTTTTGTCTACATAGAGAGTCCAAAATATAAGCTGAGTATCATATAGTAATCCAAGGTTCAGTAGCATAAGAACTACTAGATAGCCAAAGGGTTTCAATCAACACTGCAGCAATGCTAAACTTTTATAGGTAGTTCAGGTCATTGACTTCTTTACTAGGTAAATATAAACTACTAGCAACTATGTTGAAGGACAAATGAACAACAGGACTTCTGTGATTTTACTCCCTTCCCCTCTCCTCCCAGGCTCAACAAAAAGCAAAACAAAAAACCTGTGTGTGCTTTGAGCATAGTGGGGTAAACAAATAAACCTCCAAAAAACTAATATAGTAAAAATTAAAACCGTATCACCAGATATGGCATCAAAATAAATCTAACTACTAGCATGCTAGAAACCACCATTTATATCAAAGTTCAGAACATAAGTTAAAGGGACCAAGGTGGTATTTTGGGAGGGAAGTAGGCAAAAGAAAAAAAAATTAGCCTTTTCAAGAAGTTTAAAGATTTGTGCTAAAATAAAGAAAAAACAATATAAAACAGCTCACAGTTTTTCTCTACAATGTACTTTAAAGTGTTTCTCTGTTACTTCTGGAAACACAAAGGCAAATAAAAGGAAGACAAAAGTGGAAGACTTAAAAAAAATCAATATACAAGTTAAACACATGTGAATTTTGTCAAAATAAACCATGAAAAGAATTAGGTGTTAAGAACAAAGGTGAGGACACGTGTTCCTGCAGTTCTCCCAAGCAACTCGTTCACACTGAACATACAGCACTGCCTCATTGGTCTTTCAAGCCCCTTACAGAATACAGAGCTATGCATTCTTCATATACATATTACATTTCTACTGTTTTTAATATACAAGCCAAATTTCCATGCTGTCTTCCCGATGTGCAAACTGGAGCCCACGTGTGTATTGTCAGTGGCCTGGAAGGGCCAGTGCCAGAGAGGCAAGCATGTGCTTAGTGGCCCACCCTCCTCTAACCCCAAAATTTCTCCCTCAAATTACAAAGTTACATTTTAAAATTTGTGTTCAATTAGAATAAGAGTTTTAAAATTCTTTACTAGTAAACACAAGAAACTTTTAAAATTACTAAATTGTTGGAAAAAAATCCAGGTCCTCACCACCTGCCCAATGCATCAATCAATGCACAGAATATTATCTAAATGTTTAGCTTAAAGACTAAACATATATATAAGCATACACTTCAGCCCAACAGGAAAATTATCTATTCATGTGTATATAATTCCAGCTAGATGGTACCTTTGTGCAATAAAACTGCATTCCTGAGGAGCCACTTGGGGTTTCTTTTTAAGGTGTGGGACTAAAAGAAACAAATACAATTCTGTTAGGAAACTGAAGCTGTCATTTTAATTCTGCTCAACTCAGACGAGACCCAAGTCTTTATAATGAGTCTGAAAACCTAATTAAAATAAACATCCACTCCTAGGTAAATTTTGTCTCCAAACTGTAACTACTGATTATACACTTCCTTTAACTTGTAAATAGATGTTTCATCAAGCAGAGAAGGAAGAGACATATATTACTGAGGGAGAACAGCAAGTAAAAATATTTAAGACCTATAAGAGTTCTAAACTGTTTCCTTATACAAGTGAATTAAAATTCAACACCATAATTCTTACCCTTTTGTAAAAAGCTCAACACTCAATTTTTACCAAATATAACCACGTACAATAAGCAGTTTCAGTTCAATCTATCAAAAGGGAAGTTTCTTCAGTTCATTCCAACAAGTATCTTCTGGCTGAACTCAAGTTGGAGGAAGGAATATAAACAAAACTTTACATGCTAATCACCAGTGGCAGGTACCTGTATTTAAAATCGACAATTCTGGTTCTCTTACACAAAGCCCCACCCTCCCCACCCCAACCGCCCCAGGTGCTACAGTCCCATGGCTTGCCAGTTAGAAGTAGTGTCTGTGCTGTCAAGGTCTCTTTGTTCCAGCAGCTCTGCTTCCACCGCACTTTTCTGACATGCAGAAGTTAAGTTTTGGTTGGTGTATGGCCCAAGTTTCAAACTGTCCACTTTAAATTTTTTTTTAAGTTTCTTTTGTTTTATTTATAAAAGAAAAAGAACCAACTCCTTTCACCATTCTGCATCTCCAATGGCTTTGGAAAATATATAATCTCTTCCATTAAGATTCATAATGCCATCCTTGAGATGAAATTTCCATTTGTTTTTACTTCTGTGTATCTAAATAAATAAGTAAAAAATGCATGAGATAAAAAGAGGAAACAAACAACAACAAAACCAATTCACACACCAAACATGTATATTATTGCAACTGCAAACTGCTCTTTTTTGAGATATAATTTACAAGTAACATAGCAGTTTCTGATGTACAAAGTAATGACTAGATCTCTGTGTGTACTGCAAAATGATCTCCACAGTAAGCCTGTTAACATTTATCACCATGCATAGTTACAAATTTTTTTTTTTTTCCTGTGATAAGAACATTTAAGCTCTTTGTTAACTTTCAAATACACAGTGTCATCTAGAGAAGGCAATGGCACCCCACTCTAGTACTCTTGCCTGGAAAATCCCATGGATGGAGGAGCCTGGTAGGCTGCAGTCCACGCTAAGGGTCGGACACGACTGAGCGACTTCCCTTTCACTTTCATGCACTGGAGAAGGAAATGGCAACCCACTCCAGTGTTCTTGCCTGGAGAATCCCAGGGACGGGGGAGGATGATGGGCTGCCGTCTATGGGGTTGCAGAGTCGGACACAACTGAAGTGACTTAGCAGCACACAGTGTCATCAACTGTAGTCATCATGCTGTACATTATATCTGTGAATACTTATAACTTGAAGTTTGTGTCTTTGACCACCTTCGCTCATTTCACCTAAAACCTCCAAACCCTGTCTCTGGCAATCTGTTCTCTGTATCTATAAATTCAGGGTTTTTTGTTTAGATTTTCTTTCTGCTGCAGTTGTTAATGGGACTGTTTTCTTATTTTCTCTGATAGTTCATTATTAGTGCATAGAAACCCAACAGATTTCTGTATCCTGCAACTGTACTGAATTCATTTATAGTTCTGACAGTTTGTGGAGTCCTTAGCATTTTCTTTGTAATATCAAATTACCTGCAAATAATGAGTTTTACTCCTTCCTTTCTTCATTTGTGTTTTATTGCCTTTCCTTGCCTAACTGCTCTGACTAGGACTTTCCATACCGTGCTGAATAAAAATAGTACGAGTGAACATGCCTGTCTTATTTCTAATCTTAGTATGTTACCTGTAGGTTTGTCATATATGACCTTTATTAAGTTGAGGTACATTACCTCCACAACAATTTTGTTGAGATTTATGTTACATTCTGTCAAATGCCTTTTCAGCATTACTGAGACTATCCCATGATTTTTGTCCTTCATGTTGTCAATATGGTATATCACACTGATTTGAAGATGGTGAGCCTTCCCTGAATCCCTGGAATAAATCCCACTTGATCATGGTATATGATCTTTTAAAATAAATTGCTGAATTTAGTTTGCTAATATTTTGTTGAGCACTTCTGCATCTATGTTCATCAGGATGATACCAGCCTATAATTTTCTTTTTTTGTGGCACCCTAGTCTGGTTTTGGTATCAAGGTAACTAACGTCGGTCTTGTAAAATGAGTTTAAAAATGTTTCGTCGTCTATTTTTTTGAACCATTTGAGAAGGATTGGTATTAATTCTTCTTAAATGTTTGGTAGAATGTACCAGTGAAACCATCTGGTCCTAGACTTTTGTTTATTGGGAAGTTTTTGATTATTGATTCAGTCTCCTTACTAGTAATCAGTATGTTCAGATTTTTAATTTCTTCCATGATTCAGTCTTGGAAGGTTTTATGTTTCTAGGAATTTATCCATTTCTTCTATATGGTCCGATTTGTTAAAGTATAATTATTCACAGCAGTCTCTTATATTCCTTTGTATTTCTATTATCAGCTGTTACATCTCTTTCATTTGATTTTATTTGAATCCTCTCTTTTCTCTTGAGTCTCACCAAAGGTTTGTCAAATTTGTTTATCTCTTCAAATAATCAGCTCTTAGTTTCATTGATCCTTTTTTCCATTATCTTTTTAGTCTCCATTTAGTCCCTCTGATCTTTATTATTTCCAGCCTTCCATTAACTTTGGGCTTCTTCCTGTTCCTTTAGGTGTAAAGTTAGATTGTTTATTTGAGATTTTTTCCTTATTTCTTGATGTAGGTATTTCTATGTACTTCCTTCCTAGAACTGCTTTTGCTGGATTTCCATTTTCATTTGTCTCAAGGTATTTTCAAGTTCAGTAGCATATTGTTTAATCACCATCTAATTTCTATTTTCATACAACCGTGGTCAAATTGCATTTTAATAGTTTGACACAATCTCTCTCTCAAAAACAAACAAAAAAAACAATTAGGTGAATTTTTCAAAAATCTATAATTAATAATATTTATTTTACAGCTCTTAGTATTTGGATTCATTAAAGTAGTTAATAATGTTTCTCTGCAAATTATTTTAATCTCTACCAGGTCTGTATATACGTGGTCATTTCCGATACAATTCTTTACAAATATTTAAAACAGGAATACCCTTTGTTCTCCCTGATGCTTCTAGAACACTTTTTATTTTTTGCCTTTTCTCTGTAACTCCTTTCAAGTCTATACAATTTAATTAACCATAGGCTTTTCTTCATTCTCCCTATCTACTGACCACCAAGACATTTCTTCCTCATTATTGGTATCATGCTTACAACTACTCTCTTCTTCCTCACATACACTAACAACTTATATATTGCTGACTTTTTAAATACTGTGACCGCCCCCCAGTATTAGAATTCAAACTAATATTAGTATTTCTCTAATTATTATTTTATCTCTAATTCTACTTTTCTTGTCTTTAGGACACCTGGCAACTGTTTTCTAAAAGGCCACCAATAAGCTTCTAGTTACTACATCAATAGCCTCTTGTCATACGACTTATTAAAATACTTTTAAACTGATTTCCAGGTCTTCACTCTTTCCCTTTCCTTCAATCATAAGCATCGCTCCCATTTCAGGTTTTCATTTGCAAAGGAAAAAATTACAGCCTGGAGAAGTTCAATGAGATAATCAATGACAAATCACAATTAAGTGACAAAGATGATTCTTCAAGCGCTTTCTATTTATCAGGCTGTTTTCCATAATAATGCAGAAATTCTCACTACGTACAGGCATTTTCTTATCCCACTGCTAAAACTCCATGGTCTAACATCCCCATGCAGTCTCCACATGTATTCTTAGCAAATCACTGTTTAGTGTCTGCTTGAGTGTGATTCAAAGTGGAAGGTGAAGAATTGCAAATTCAGTTATCCCTTCCTGGGACAGCCCCCTTGCAAGCGTTTCATACTTTACCTCTTACTAAAACCTGCTTACCCCAAGCTTCTTATTGATCCTAGTTCTGCCTTTTGGAAGTTAATCTAAAAAATAATGAATACTTCATATATTTGAAAACCACTCTCATGCCCTTCCTTAAGACCACCAACTTAAGCTATATATGAATTTACCATATATCTATCTTTTCTCATTTATTAAAGCAAAATAGAGTATAATAAAGTGAAACAGTATTCAGAAGAGGGCCTCTTACATTAAGTGGTCTTATTTTGTTGTTGTTCAGTCACTAAGTCATAGCTGACTCTCTTGTGACTTCCCCTAGACTGAAGCCTGTCAGGTTCCTTTGTTCGTGGGATTTTCCAGGCAAGAGTACTGGAGTGGGTTGCCATTTCCTTTTCCAAGGGATCTTCCTGACCCAGGAATCGAACTCACATTTCTTATGTCTCTTGCACTGGCAGGTGGATTCTTTACCACTGAGTCACCAGAGAAACCCAAGTGGTCTTACAGCTCTGGTCTAATTACACTATTTAGATTATTACACTTAACACCTTAGGATGAATGATTTGAACATCTAATGGATACAAAACTAACATGTCCCAAACTAGCCACACTCCTCTCCTAAATTTGCTCCATCTGCAGCTTTTCCCATCTCAGCTGATGGTATCTTCATTCTTTTGACTAGTTCCTCATTAAAAAAAAAAAAAAAACCTGGAGTCATTATTGATTCCCTTTTTTATTTTCTACCACATACACAAGAGTCAGGAAAGCCTGTTGACTCTTCCTTCAAAACATCCAAGATCCAACTGCTTCTCATCACTTCCAATGCTATCATCCTAGCCTTAATTACCATTTTCACTCATGTGGATTACTATGATGTCCCTCTATTAATCTCCTCATTTCACCCTTTGTTTCTTCTATATTCTGTTCTCAACAAAGCAATGTTTTTTAAGATTAAAATGTAAGTGATACCACTTTTGTATATTTGAAACCTTCCAAGAGCTTCTCACTCAGAGTGAGAGCCCATGTCCTCACAAAGTCCTACAGCACAGCACCGGCCCCCACTTACCTGACTTAATCCCCTGCTGTACTGCTCCCCCAAGGCCAGCTACAGTGGCCTCCTTGCTGCTTCTCACACAAAGGAGGCAGGTTATGCCACCAGATAACGACAAGTCTAACTTTCATCAAGCCTTTGATCCTGTTTCTTTTCCCACTCTATAATTACCCACACTAATTATCAACTTCTAACATAGCATGTTCGGAGAAAGCAATGGCACCCCACTCCAGAACTCTTGCCTAGAAACTCCCATGGACGGAAGAGCCTGGCGGGCTGCCATCTATGGGGTCGCACAGAGTTGGACATGACTGAAGTGACTTAGCAGCAGCAGCAGCAACACAGCATATTAATTATACTTGAACCTTTAACAGTATGGGTTTGGAAATGCACAGATCAACTTATACACAGGTTATTTTCAATAGTAAATACTATAGAATTAAGTGGACTGTGGTTGGATGACTATACATATACAGACAAACCACAGATACAGAGGGCTGCCTCTAAGTTACATGCAATTAGCCCCAGTGTTGTATTAAGGTAACCGTAATTTGTTTTATCACTTTGTTATGTTTTAGCCTTTGTCTCCCTCAACTAGAGTAAGCTTCCAAATGGCAGGGAGTGTTTTGTTTTGTTCACTGGCTTATCTGAAGCTCCTAGAACAGTGAGTGCCCTGGAACATCACAGACACTATTAAGTATTTTTGAAAAAGATCTTTCTCTTCTTTTCTCTGACTTCCTATAGTGAATGAAGTTGCTCAGTCGTGTCCGACTCTTTGCGACCCCGTGGACTGTAGCCTACCAGGCTCCTCTGTCTATGGGATTCTCCAGGCAAGAATACTGGAATGGGTTACCATTTCCTTCTCCAGGGGATCTTCCCGACCCAGGGATCGAACCCGGGTCTCCCGCATTGGAGGCAGACGCTTTAACCTCTAAGCCACAAAATGGATATATAAATTTATTTCTAGTACGAAACAAGTAACTATAAGCTGAAAGATATGGAATTAAATAAGCAAGCAATGAGTAGCCAGGAAAAAAGAATTCCACAGACAAGTAAAGAAACTGCAGTTTATTGAAAGACAACTTGCAAAAAGCAAATGTAGAAAGTATCATATGCATCAAGTAATATTCCATATACTAAGTACTGAAGTCATATGGAGTAGTAAGTAGTAAATACTTTTACTTGAATAAAATTACAAAATATAACTTGAAAAACAATTCATTTACTGGCCTTACATTAAGTCCTGCATAAAGAAGTATCCTGAGTGCAAGGAAAAAGGCCTCTGAACTTTCCTCATGATAAAAATATTAAGTAACACTATCTACAAACAAGGCCAATGCCTCAACACCTGATGCCATCAGTCCTTACCTATCCATACTATGTGAGAACTCTGCCTCATTATTAGATTTAAAGCTCTCATCTGACTTGCAACACAATCAATTCTTTGTATGACTGCTGCTAAAACTGACTCACTGTTGAAATTTAGGCTTCAAAAATAAACTCCTAAATTTCAAGTTGCCTCAAACTACACCCAAGCCCATTTTAGAACACCACCATTCTTTTCACTGCTGGCTAAAACATCAAGAATCAACCCTCCAATCTCCAAAACTCATTTGATTATAAAAATTAGATCTCTGTAAACTTTAAAACTGTTTATCTACAACACACTACTTAAAAGTTACTTTTAAATTTCTTACTTTAAAACATTAAAATACTGTCTCCATGAGCAAAACAATTCTAACATTAAAAATATTAAGTGTACAAAGGAGAATATTAGTCTCTTATAATATGAAAATACTCAGAAGCATATTCCTCAGTCAAGCTAAGGTAAAGGTCCTTTCTTATGTATCTGACATCCTGCTATCATGATACTGCATTCTGGATAATTTGGTTGCCAAGAGGTTCCCTTGAGTCTTCCTGACAATAAAGATTTACTGGTATCTCCTATTGTTTCAACTTCAATACTTTTCCTCCATATGCATGTAACAAGAAATTACTTATATTATCATATGCTTGGTATAGGGTATTATAAGTGCTTAACTTACTAGTCATAAGGTACAAAAGTGGATGCCCTGATACTCTGAATCAATGACCTCACTAACCTAATTCTATAATTTCAGCGGTATTTAACTGGCTTAATTTTACCTTTACATTAGGAAATGATAAGATTCATTTTTTAAACATTTTTCCTACAAATGTTTGCAATAAACATGGCTATTTATAATATTTATTTTATAAAAGCAACACAAATTAACTTTCATCATTTGTAAAAGAGGGCATAAAGAGCACAAATTTTGCATAATATGAGTACAGATCGATCCCTGGGTTGGGAAGATCCCCTAGAAAAAGGAAAGGCTACCCACTCTAGTATTCTGGCATGGAGAATTTCATGGACAGTCCATGGGGTCACAAAGAGTCGGACACGACTGAGCGACTTTCACTTTCACTTCCAGTACTTGACACAATTAGGCACTTAATAAATATACGTTTAGTGAAATGAGAAGTGCTTATAAATAAAACCCAACTATGTCTGTCGTAGTTTTCAACACTTGGTAAAGATCTCTGTTGAAATTAAACTTTAAAAATGAAGCATAATTTGTGGATTATAAATTTAACGGCTATAGCCAGAAAGCAAATTTTATCCTGAATTAAGTGTTTCAATAAACAAAAAAATCTTGACAATGCCAAAACTATAACAAAAATACTTGAGAAGTAACATCCTTTTTAAGAATTAAGAAATCAAGGAGTCAATAGCTAATTCTCATAGAACCTAGTTTAAAATTTTTTTATTGCTACCAAAATTTTGTTGTTGTTCAGTTCCCACACTGTGTATGACTCTGCAACCCCATGGACTGCATACAGCAAAGTTAAATAATTTAAAATAATTTTCAGTAAAAACGTATCTTTCGTTAGTTACCAGTCTTGTTTATTACCCTCATTCAAAAGGTTATAGAAAAGTTCAATTAGCCTTTTAAGTTTTGAGGTAGTTGAAGTCACAGGTAAAACAGGGTTATCCCACTTAGTTAATATTCATGTTAAAAGACCACCATAAAGTGGCTTTACTTTGTTAACAAGTTGGGAGACACAGTCTAAATGGAAAACAACATACTTTTTGTGATTTCATTCATAACTTATTTTTCTACTATAAAGTTATACAAATTAATTTCTCACTCCATTAAAATAATCTACTAAAGTATAACACTGCTTTCATTCACACAGTTTATACTAAAGTTTCTAAGAGGCACCAAACAGCTAACCAAATGCTTGAACACGGCAGACAGGATGGTTTAAGGAAGAAATTACAACAGCAAAAATATTAGTAACCTGATGACTGGCTTCCCTGGTGCTCAGACAGTAAAGAACTGATTAAAACCTTACCTTATCATACTGGCACACAACAACATTTTCTGTATCAAAGAGTTCCTGTCCTTCCTCATCACTCACATCATCTTCACTATTGAGGGGTTCCTAAAAATGAAAAAAGAGAGCTCATTTATTTATATTTCATGTATTACTAAAAAAAGGTCCTTCTAATATTCGCTGAAAACAAACACAGTAACCTTGAAGTTCTTTGAGAACCAAGGGCCAGACAGATCCACATATACCATGAACATATTGTTAACTGGCTGTGTTAAGATTCTGCCAGTGTCACTGAAATTCCAGCAAGAAATTAAATACAGTAATTAAAATAGTTAAGCTATATAATTTATATGACTGAAAAGATGTTACTTTACTTCCTTTATTCTTTCAGAATAGCACAAGAAGATAACTCTTTCCAGTAACTATTTGTCTAGAAGCGGACCTAGGAAAATATGAAGATTTAATGAGATAATGGTATTGTGTACCACCAGAAGCAGCTGTATAAAAAAGAAAACACTGGTGAAGTTGGAAGAGGAAAACAAGGATATAAAAAAGGGTGGCAGACTAGCTAGTCTTGACATTAAAGACTAGGAACAAAAATTTGTATGTCCACTGGTGGAGGCTTAAAGCATAACTAAGGCAACCACATTTTAAAAAAAGGAGGGGATCTTGATCTCAGTAATGAAGAGAATTAAATGCCAAGATCTAGCTAGAGCACAAAATGACCAATCAAGTTAACCTTGACCTCAGTTGTGTCAGACAATAAAACATACAACTCTAATTTCTAATTAATGAAGAAAGAGAAGCTAGGGCAAAATAAAAATGGGAAGAAAAATAATCAAAACAAATACTGTATATGAACTATGAAATCTAGAAAAACGGTACAGATGAACTTACCTGCGAAGCAGAAACAGAGACACATAGAGAACAAGTGTATGGATCCAAAGGGGTGGGACAGATTGGGATTGGCATATATACACTCTTATGTATAATACAGATAACTAATGACAACCTACTACATAGCACAGGACTCAATGATCTGTGGTAACCTAAATGGGAAGGAAATCAAAAAAAAGAGGTGATATGTGTATATATATAGCTGATTCACTTTGTTGTACAGGAGAAACAGAACATTGTAAAGCAACTATACTCCAATTAAAAAAAAAAAAGATTTTAAGTCTCTAGGCCTGTACCTATTTACACACATGTATATGTATATTCTGTAATTCAAAATAGTTATCACCAACGTAAATGGAAAAAAGTTTACTGAGGTAAATTTCACCATTTTTAACCATTCGAAGGTGTACAATTTGCACTTCAGTTCAGTTCAGTGCAGTTCAGTCGCTCAGTCGTGTCCGACTCTTTGCGACCCCACGAATCGCAGCACGTCAGGCCTCCCTGTCCATCACCATCTCTCGGAGTTCACTCAGACTCACGTCCATCGAGTCTGTGATGCCATCCAGCCATCTCATCCTCAGTCGTCCCCTTCTCCTCCTGCCCCCAATCTCTCCCAGCATCAGTCTTTTCCAATGAGTCAACTCTTCGCATGAGGTGGCCAAAGTACTGGAGTTTCAGCTTTAGCATCATTCCTTCCAAAGAAATCACGTCTTCTAATTTCACTTAGTATGTGCAATTATCACCACCATCACCATTTCTAACCAATATTATAGAACTTAGCCAACTAGACCAAAAAAACTGCTATTTTTTCACATTTGATTTGATTGCCTACAAAGAACACATGAAAGAGTCAAGAGGCTACCCAGTAAATAAAGTTGACCATGCCCGCCGGCACCCCCACCTGAAGATCCTGTTTCTTTTGATCATCCCACTGTGTACAGGGAAGGATTAGGTAGGTGTTAAGTACACTAGGGAAATCAACAACTATATGTTTCTCTTTTCAAAGAGCTTTTTAAAACTTGCTATGGTGTTTATAACAAAAAAGAAAATTGAAAAAAAAGTGGTGTAGCAGAAACCTTTTGCTGCTCATCATTAATCAAGGAAATAAAAATGAAAATCAAAATGAAAAATTTTCTGCCTACCAAACTGGCAAAAAAAAATTAAGAAGCCTGACAATGTCAAGTATTGGTGAAGACATACACAGACCCATGCATCATTATATACTGAATGCCAGAAATGTAATTAGTACAACATTGTGGCATTTTATTGTAACTTGAAGATATGCATGCCTTATGATTCAGCAATTCAATCTTTAGGTATAGCACTTGAATGTGTCCCTAGAAGACATATTCCAGACATTTTATAATTGTACAGTTAACAAGTGAAAACAACCCTAATGCCCAATGTATCACAAAAATGGATAAACTTTTAACATTTAACAGTGAAAATAATTATAGGTATATGCAATAACTTAGATGAACCTCAAGAATACCATCTTGGGGAAAAAATCAACTTGCAAAAGAATACACAATTATTCCACTTCTAAACAGGCATGAAAAACTAAACAATGTGCTCCTTAGGAATATAAATATTTATGGTAAAATATAAAGGCAAGATAGTGACGAACACACAAATCATGAGCAAGGATACTTTGATGGTAGAAGGAAGAAGATGGGGATTAGGGAGGCGCACTCAGGGGACTTTGTTTGGTAAGGGGATTTTTTTTTTTTTTTAACTAGATGCAGACACTAGGTTGTTTATATCATAAAATACTTTTTATCTATTCAATATTTAATAAAATAGTATTCTTTAAAAAACATTACTTAATTTAAAAGAATAAAGAAGATAAACCAGAAGATCACATCTTAGGTTGTTGCAGAAGGCAATAACAGTGAAAACTGTGGTTAAGACCAACACCATCTTGACTATGAGTACCTAAGCTGGAGCACTGGGGAAAACAAAGATATATTTACATACTTCTAGAAGAATTGATGCTTTTGAACTGTGGTGTTGGAGAAGACTCTTGAGAGTCCCTTGGACTGCAAGGAGATCTAACCAGTCCATTCTAAAGGAGATCAGTCCTGGGTGTTCACTGGAAGGACTGATGTTGAAGCTGAAACTCCAATACTTTGGCCACCTGATGCAAAGAGCTGACTCACTGGAAAAGACCCTGATACTGGGAAAGACTGAGGGCAGGAGGAGAAGGGGACGACAGAGGATGAGATGGCTGGATGGCATCACTGACTCGATGAACGTGAGTCTGAGTGAACTCTGGGAGTTGGTGATGGACAGGGAGGCCTGGCGTGCTCCGATTCATGGGGTCACAAAGAGTCAGACACGACTGAGCGACTGAACTGAACTGAACTGAGCAATATACAACAAAAGATGAGTAAGAAAAAATGGTGTGTGAAATTGCAGACAGACAATAAGAGCAGATGAGGTCATCTAAGGAACTGGTATGGAATATGGAACATTTTAACTCTGAAGTGTCTTCTCTTCCCAAATGCTGTTTTAAATTACTGAAGGAAAAGATGAACCACATCTATCTGGTTCTAACAGTGTCTTACCCTTAAGCCACATCATGATGAATGTATTAAGTCAAAGAATTAGAATTACTTGCACTGTGATCACATTTATAAGTAAAACCTAATTTGGTATTCGTTTGCTTTTTGTTACCAGCTACAGAAATATTTTATAAATACATCCAGAACAATCTAAAAATCTTACTAAGAGTTTAACATTATTTAAAATCTTACACTGTATAGTAATTTTTAATTTATTTAAAATCTTACATTGTATAGCACTCTAACAGCCTCTAAAAACACAGAATTCATCAATTTGGCACCAAGTGAAGGAAGAAACAACTGAGCAGGTCCTCATTTCAAGTCTTTTACTAAAAACTTACCTCTTCTACTTGCCCATCTTCAGCTCCATCTTTCTCTTTGTCTTCCTCCTCATCATCATCATAGTCTTCTTCTTCATCTTCATCTTCTTCAGATGACGTATCCCCAGTTCCATCAACTTGCAACACCAACGGAGCTTGCTGCTGAGCAGGCTGGGCCTGTGGCTGCTGCTGGCCAGTGGCAGTTATCTGCGCTTGTGCTGGTGTAGGTGCTGCCACTGTTGTAGGTATAACTTGAGTCTTATTTCCTGTAAATAAGATTTGCTGGGGCTGGATGATGACACCTGTTTGTGGTGAAATCCCTCCAGGAAGAGGGGCCAAGACCTAAGACAAAAGAAAAACTACACATTAGGAACTAGTTTGAGGATCAAATTGCTCAGATTCATCATTTGATACACAGAAACAGGCCCCAATGGGAAAGAATCACCCTCAGATGGCCTTATCTCACATAAAGGTAAAAACTACCAAAGCACAAGAGGAATGTTTATTGAGTGTAGGGATCCACTAAATTTTCATTTTACCATTCAAATTTCTAAAGAAAAATAGATTTTTAAAAATTACAATTGCTACATTTATCAAGTACTTCCTATTATCTATATTTCAGATTCCAGGCCAAGAATTATATTTATTTGCTTGAGGTATGGAGATTTAATAACTTGCAAAACTCTCAATCAAGTCACTAGGAGACAAAACATGAACCTAGGCTTTCTGGTTCTGCTCTTAGTACTATGCTACACTTTCACTCTATGAAGAACACTGATCTGGAAACTGAAGCCTTGGGTTCCAGTTCTAAGATCACAGATAAAGATGTAGCAGAGGCAAGTCATTTAACCTCGCTTCATTGTTTAAGGTCAATGGTTCTCAACCCTGCTACAAATAATAACAACCTGTAACTTAAAAATATTGATACCTTAGTCTCTACTTCTAATATTCTGATTTAACTGATATGAGATGATATCTATTCATTTTATTTAAAGCTTCCCAGATAATTCTAATCATATAACCAAAGTTGCGAACCACCAGGTCAGATGACTTCTAAAGTTCCTTCCAGCTTCTGCATTCTAGGATTCTGAAGTAAATCGCAGCTCAAAAAAAACATATTAATAAACATTAATTTTATCTGTTATATGGACATATTTATAATTATAGTTACTAAGTAAAAAGCAGAGCATACCCAGTTATAAATTAAAAGTACTAAATGGCAACTCCTTATCTCTAGGTTCAAGGAAAGCAAAAATAACAAGAGAGTATTTCTCTTCAGAAGTTTACAGATTAATAGTGCAATAGACAAAGCAGTAACAACTCAAAAAGACAGAAGGTGTAAGAAACATATGATATAGCATATGAGAGGACAGGAAAGAGTACTAAACTCAGCTATGGGGGACAAGACCTGGTCAAGGAAGTTTCTCTAGTAGGTAATACTAGAGTTTCTAGTATTTGTGTTTTGGGAGATTAGCCAGGCTTTCTCTGTTTGCCAGGCGGAGAGTGGGGAGAACTGCTAGAAGGAAGGCCAAAGGTGGCATTCTAAACAGATTAGCATCAAGAGAAACCCAGAAGAACCAGCAGAGCAAAACTGGGAAAGCTGTGAACAGGTTGGACTAATGCAACTCCTCTAACCTAACCTCCCTCATCATACTATCATATAAACATCATGTGTTTTTGTCTCTGCCTCTTTTTCACAGTACACAAGATCCTCAAGAAAATAACTGTTTCTCTTTCATCTTTGTCTTCACACAAGTGTTTAACACTTGGCACACAAGCAGATGCAAGTATTTGTCAACGCTGATATAAATAACAGCTGAAACAGGTAACAACTGGAAGCATAGCAAAAAATAAACATGAAAAGATTTAAAAAAAAATCAAGATCACAAAAAAAGATCTTACAACCCATACTGATAAATTTACACATGTTCCAATAAGCAAAAGGATTTAAAGATTTTTAGAACAATGACTATAAATAGAGTGGCAGTCAACTTAAGAGGGTGTAAGACTGGAGGCAGGGAAATCAAGAGGATAACACAGTATTTTAAGTGAGAAATTATGAAAACCTGAACTAAGAAAATGAGAAGAGAGTATGGGAAAACAAAACTAGCTTCAAATATATTAAAGGATTGAAAACAAGTTTAAACTGAAGTCTGAAAAAAAGAACTATTAAGAATTGGTAGAACTTCATGGTACCTTAGATATTAGAGGTAAGCAAAAGAAAGAGTCCATGTACCTCTTTCCAGATAATACAAAAGCGCCATGAAACTAGACGAGTTCCTGCTTTGTTCCCTCCTAAACTCCTAAGTCTTTATAGTCTCTTGCAAAGACCCTGATACGTAGCCACCCAATCAATGTGTGTTGAATGAATCCTGACTAGCTAGCTTAGGAGGCTGGATGGAGAGTGGTGCCACATATAAAAAGGAAGGCGGGGTGGGGGGAGAGGAGAAGGCATTAGCAGCGATAACAATTTAGTCAAACATACTTAATCTAAGTTAAGCTGTGAGGTGTACAGGAGAAATTCAGAATGACAGGTTGTGTAGTATTGGAGAAGACTCTAAGAATATGTATAGATACAGCTGTGGAAAAAGGAATGGGAAGCACCCAGAAGACAAAAGAACCCCATGGTGGTCAGAACTTAAAAGACTTTTACCTGCTGTATAACAGGAGCTTGTACTCCACCAGGCTGCATTTGTGGTATAACCTGTTGCTGCAGAACCACTGACTGCTGAGGCTGAAAGATATACTGGGCACCATTGGCTGCTCTGACCACTTGTAGAAGCTGGCCTAAAGCAAAAAGTATGCATTCCAAGTTACCACTTCAGCAGTGACCACCTCAAAATAAAACAAATTTATAGTGAATGACAGCCCATAATCAATGTCAGAAATTACTAAGAAAATTAACATTATTATTAAGGGCTGTCATCTATACACAGTAAACTATAATCCTCACCTTCTCTGACTTCCAGATATGCTGAAATACATTGCTTAAAATACTTTATTTTTCTGATAATGCTGTTTTCAAACAAAGTTTTAACAACAGGCTATGAATTGACTAAAAGCATAAATTATCTTTGCTGACAAGTCACAAAAGAACAAGACAGACCAAACATTTCAGGGGCTGTTCACTTTTAAAGCTTTAAAGAAACAAAAGTATAATAAAGCATTAATATTTTGAACCAAAGCATTGCATTAACTTAGTTTCAACATGAAAAAAAGAGTTTGCTGAACCAATTATCAACGCCATATAACACTGTATGATTGGTTTATGCAAAATCCCTCTAAAATATTGTTTTACGTAATTCACAATCTTGAATTAAGTAGCAAGAAATTATATTTCATTAAAATATGCAGCAAGATAAGCTCCTAAGTTTGTTCTTCAAAAATTAAGAAATTAACAAAATAACAAGAAATTGTGTAATTAAGATTACAAAGAAAATACTTAAAATTCAGGTAAATAAATTCTAAGAAGAAGTGGCAAGAATACATGGAAGAACTGTACAAAAAAGATCTTCATGACCCAGATAATCATGATGATGTGATCACTAATCTAGAGCCAGACATCTTGGAATGTGAAGTCAAGTGGGCCTTAGAAAGCATCACTACGAACAAAGCTAGTGGAGGTGATGGAATTCCAGTGGAGCTGTTTCAAATCCTGAAAGATGATGCTGTGAAAGTGCTGCACTCAATCTGCCAGCAAATTTGGAAAACTCAGCAGTGGCCACAGGACTGGAAAAGGTCAGTTTTCATTCCAATTCCAAAGAAAGGCAATGCCAAAGAATGCTCCAAAGAAGAGTTGACTCATTGGAAAAGACTCTGATGCTGGGAGGGATTGGGGGCAGGAGGAGAAGGGGACGACAGAGGATGAGATGGCTGGATGGCATCACTGACTCAATGGACATGAGTCTGAGTGAACTCCGAGAGACAGTAATGAACAGGGAGGCCTGGCGTGCTGCGATTCATAGGGTCGCAAAGAGTCGGACACGACTGAGTGACTGAACTGAACTGAAACATTATTATCAGAAGTAAATTTTGCCAGCCTATAGACAGATACTATTAGAATGCAATAAATTTTGCTATTTTATAGTAAGGTACTACAGGATTTAGTTTAATGCCACAAATTAGTTCAAACAAATTAAGCTTAATTTGGCAGGTTTTAAGTAAAACTTTAATTATTTCGCAGGTTAAATGCATTTAGAAAAAAGACCAAGTGAAATGAGCATTCTAGATAATCATACTTTATTCAAGAAACAGGATTTCATTCATGGATCAAAAGTTCAAGTGCAATTCTCATCTTCTTTACTGCATCCTCAGCAGTGACTATGGTTTAATAAGCTATAGTCCTCAAATCATCTTATTTTAACAACGTAAGCCAAATGGTAAAGAAGTATTACAATTTTCTGTCTTTCAAGGAAGACAAAAGTAAGGCTAGATGGTACCATATTCTGAGTTGAATAAGTAACAGTTCAGTTATTTCTATTTACCTGAATTTGTTAATATCTGTTGAACAGGAGTCACACCAGCAGGGAGTGCCAAGGTTGCAGCTGTAGCAGCAGCACTCTGAAAAGAAAACAATCAAACAGCACCACAGTTTACCTCTGGCACATATTAATCGTATTTAAAGTTTCATTTAGAATATATTAAAATGAAAAGTTCTGGCAGTAAGACTACCTCCCAATTAATAAAATGGTATAATAAAGACCAAAGAGCCTAAATACCTTACTTAATTATTGCAAGCAATTATGCAGAATAATATAATTAGGAGGTTCTCTGCTCCTAGAGAATGTATGCTAAGGAACTCTAACCCACACTAACAATGCTGTACAATAAATAAAATATCCATTCCATTATTTCTTTCTTATTCTATTTCCTTACCCTCAATTCCTTATTGTCAATTAATGTACTAGTGGCATAAGTATATCTTCATTTCAGAAATCCTAATATTCTTAATTTATACCATAATTAACAAGTCTCTAAAGAAAATCTTTTATCAGAAGATTGCAATTCTTAGCTGGCATCTCTAAGAATTGCAATCTTCTGATAAAAGATTTGCTTTATAGAGAGCTGTTAGCTACGGTATAAATTAAGAATACGAAGATTTCTGAAATGAAGATATACTTATGGGATAAGGTGACAACACTGGCATTATCAAGGTGAAACATATATTACTAGCAGTTTTAGTAATATAAAAAAATACCTTAAAAATCATGAGTCACAAAAAGTAATTTCTGCATTTTAAAATGCAGTTACTTTCTGACTTTAAGCTATAAAAATATACATGAAATTACATACTCTGAATGCTTTTAAATCCAGGATAGATTCTTGATTTACTGCTTCAAGAGATTTCTCCCCTTTCCACCAAAAGAATTATACATTTTTACTGTTTTTCCTTTTTGTTAAAAAAAGAAAGAAAGAAAAATCCTGAGCTCTAAGTATTTCCATGTAAACGCATGCATGCTGTCACTACAGTCATGTCCAACTCTTTGCAACTCTGTAACCCGCCAGGCTCCTCTGTCCATGGGGATTCTCCAGGCAAGAAAATTGGGAGGGTTGCCACGCCCTCTTCCAGGGGATCTTCCAGACCCAAAGATCAAACCCTCGTCTCTAATTCTCCTGCACTAGCAGGCAGGCTCTTTACCACTAGTGAAACCTGGGAAGCCCGTTTCCATGTATCTCACTATACTGTAACTATAAAACTACAAAGCAGTTGTTTCCCCCCTTCCTCTCCTTCAACCGTTTTTGGGGCTTCTGGTGGCTCAGTGGTAAAGAATTCACCTGCAATGCATGAGCCACAGGAGACAGGGGTTCGATCCCTGAGTTGGGAAGATCCCCTGGTGGCGGGTGTGGAAATCCACCCCAGTATTCTTGCCTGGAAAATCCCACGGATAAAGGAGCCTGGTGGGCTACATACAGTCCATGAGGTCACAAAGAGTTGGACATGACCAAAGCGACTTAGCATGAAGCACACTTCAACCTTCTTTAAGGTACCAAACTCATATATACAATCTAACGAACACATTTTTATAAACACTTTTATGTGAGTACTTACCACCATCCACTCCCTCTGGAGGCCAGTGCAGGGACAACACAGGTTAGGGAATCAAGGGAGAATTCCTTTAGAATTTTCACAGCCCACCAATCTGCCTGCATTGCAGGGGACTAGGGTTCGGGAAGATCCCCTGGGGAAGGGATTCACCACCCACTCCAGTACTCTCGCCTGGAGAATCCCATGGACAGAGAAGCCTGGTGGGTTACAGTCCATGGGGTTGCAAAGAGTCAGACAGGACTGAGTGACTAACACTTTTATTTGAACACACTTTAAGAAATAAACATTAACTGCTTTGGAGATGCTAATCTTCGAGAAGCCAACAAATCTTGGAAAATTATACTGAAGTAGATTAATGATGTAACTATCGAGTTAGGCTCTAGAAACAGCCTTCCAAGAAAACATGCTTGTTGCCATTTGACAGTCCTAAGTAATCTTTGTATCTCAAGCCCGAAATTCCCATTATATCCTCCAAATTCAGCTACAGCTTGCCAGGTTCTCTTTATAAAATACAGCTTCTGCATTTCATTTTATTAAATAAATGAAAGATTTAAATAAATCTTGTCTATATAAGCAAATGAAAAGTAATCTAAATTTAAGGAATATACAAAAAACCACTCAATACTGAGAAATATTAGTTAGGAATATTACGTGCCTATAATTCACAATTTAACATTAATAGATCTCACTCTACTAGCAAACTGACCTACCATTTTCCTTATAGCATACATGACACAATAACCACCTGCATACCTCTGCACATTCAAGTTGCTATAAATATCTGTTGTGATGTATCGTACACATGGGCTTCTCAGGTGGCAGAGTGCTAAAGAATCTACCTGCCAGTGCAGGAGACACAAGAGACGCGGGTTCAATTTCTGGGTTGAGAAGATCCCCAGGAGTAGGAAATGGCAACCCACTCCAGTATTTTTATGCTTGGAGAATTCATTCCATGGACAAAGGAGCCTAGTAGGCTATAGCCCATGGGGTCACAAATAGTCAGACATGACTGAGCAACTGAATATACAAACATACATCATACACAAACCATCTTTTTAATGGCTGCTAAAAGTTCGTTCCTGTATCTTGTGAAAAGGCCCTAACATGAATAATGCATTTGAGCAATAATTTCATAAAGAGAACCTGCAAAACTAGTTTGATATAAGGTCCTGTTTCGTAAGTTCCCTGAAATAGCCTTCTACCAAATACATTATCAGTATTTCATATCTCATGAAATTACATAACTCTTCAATATGTTCATTTCCAATGCACAAAGAGCTATTAGATTTTTTTTAATCAAACTTTTTAATGGATATCTCTGAATCAGGAATAGTTACATTTATGAATATAAACACATAAAAATCCAAAAAACTTTTATTTGTAAGAGCCTATACCGATTACATTTTAGAACATGAGAAACACATGGAACAAACACTAATTGAAAACAAGTAAAATGCTGAAATATATATAAATGCTAACACATTTTATTGATTGAAGTCTGACCTATGATCTGCTTAAATACATATGCTCTTTAGAATCAAGGAGACACAACTAATCAGAGATGGGCCATTAATTAAGCCAGTCCTTTTAAAGACAATTTTAATTCAAAATTCTTTCCCACAACACTAAAAATTCTTCATAATTAGATGGGCCTACTACAAGTGATTCTGCCAAACTTTCTGTTTTATAGTCATACAAGTTATTCCCTAGGAAACAGCCTCAATAGTACCAACTATAATATGGATCTTACAGTAAAACTTTTCTGTTTAGAACTTTTTCTTTTAGTTTTATTTTTGGCTGCACTGGCTCTTCATTGCTGCACACAGGCTTTCTCTAGTTGCTGAGTGGGGGCTATTCTCTAGTTGCAGTGTGCAGGCTTCTCACGGCAGTGGCTTCTCCCGCTGCAGAGCACAGGCTCTAGGGTGTGTGGGCTTCAACAGTTTTGGCTCACGGGCTCTAGAGCACAAGGCTAACTGCCCCGCAGCATGTGGAAATCCTGGACCAGGGATCAAACCTGTGTGCCCTATACTGGTAGGCAAATTCCCAACCCCTGGACCACCAGGAAAACCTGAGGTTTATTTTTAAGGGTGGAGATTAAAAGAAATTTTGGTGCCTGAAACTTGAAAGGAAATTTTTTAAAAAATAACAAAACTATGTGTTAGAATCAACAGCAGTGGACTTTTGTGATTTTTACCCAAAATAACTGACTCTGGCAACCTGAACTAGAAGTACAAATAGAGAGTCTCAATTTTTTGTGAATTAAAAATTCCAATTTCTATCACATAGAAGTGGAAAATTCTGTAAAGTTATACACGTGTTAAGGCCGATATAAAGTTATCTGTTGCCAGGAGCGAGCACAGGAGATCCCACCCATGACAAGGTCATGCGGAGAGACCTGACGGACAAGGCGAGTCAGGTCTCAAGGGGGTCCTCTGCCTGAGCATCTACCCCGAAACCAAAATCTGTCTGTTTACTGTCTGCTATACTATACTCTTCTGACATTACAGGGGGCTATCCCCGACCACCTTTCTCCGGAAAAAGTTAACTTAGAGCTCCAGTTGGTCTCCTGCACATGAAAGGAATGTTTCAGCTCAAACCCTTCTGATGGCTCTCTAACTTGCCTGACAGTTAGAGACTTTTACAACTTGTGATTGTTTACAGCCCCTCAACCACGAGAGGCATGAAGCTTAAAACATCTTAAAGATATAGAGCCTTTTCTAAAAAGCTAGAAATTATATTGGTGATGGGTTTCACTGTTGAGTCAATGACTGCTGCCAGGCCTCCATATTCTTTATCTTTTAGGCACCTGGAGGATATTAATCAATGCAATTGGGATATAGAAAAAGGAATATAGTAGTTTTGATGTCAGCAACACTAGACTTTTGAGTTAGTGAACTTTCTCTTCGTTATAAATCACGGTACTCCTCTTTGTTATAAATCGTTGTGTCCTTGCCATGTAAGAATGTAACCTTAATTAGTGCTTTCTGAGAGTGGCGCCAGACTTTGGGAAGAATAACACTTTTAAGGGCAAGTAAGTTTTCTGGTTGACAGACCCTTATCAGAAAAGGGCCGTAAAATGTTAATTGGCCTCCTGGCCAGAAGATGATGTAAATCACCTAAGTCTTGTGTATACAGCTAGGTATGCAGAGAGAAAGCCTGGTCTCAATAAGAGTCAGGGCTGCTGACGCTGCATAATTTTATATTATCCATTGATCTCTACGTACAACCAAAAGTATAGAAAGCTTTCCCGAACAATAAAGGAGGGGCCAAGTCACAGCAAAGACTGGTTTCCCCGGGTGGTCTTTTTCTCCTTTTCTGGCTGAATTCCCATCTGGGGTGTGGAGGCTCGCCATGGCTACTTACTTGCCCTGGCTTCTAAGACCCACGCGAGAGGGAGCCCAAGGCGGGGCACCCTCTGCTATTCAAGCGGGAGCTGGTGGCCTACGTAGATGGTGCAAACCTCTTGTCTCGAGGTTTTATTAGCTTTCCGCATAATAAACAGCTCTTCAGCCTCTTTTCTCCACCAATTTTCCTACTATACTATTCTTCCCTGTTGAGTCAATCTCTCTTTATATTTCTAATTAAATAGTCCTTTCCCAGACGCTGACTCCGTCCCCGCTTCGAATTCCCTGGATCCGCAGGGGCTGGACCCCGGCAATCTGTCTGGTATGTAAGCATTGCTTCCTGTATGTCTCATAAAACACAAATGATCAAGGTTCACTGCTCATCATTCACAAAATCATAGAAACTGATTTTTTTTTTAATTGCTTCATTAAAAAAAAACTTGGATCAGAAAAGAAAATCTCATAGATAGCACTAAACTAAGAGATGTTATTTAAAATAATGATTCTTACCTAATAAAAAGATTTGGTTGAATTTAAGAATGGAGTGCCAGAGCTGAGATACCACTAACAGTCTGTGTATTTTAAACAAAAGAAAAGCCATCTATAAGAAAATGCTGGAACAACTATGGTAATTCAACTTTATTTTCATGTTTCTTTCAGTTTTACAGTTATACTGTATTATATCCTATGAGATATACTTTATGTGCTGAGTGAAATGTGAAAATTTGAGGACTTATGAAGTTCAGTGGCTATCCCTTAGAAATATCAAGTCTACGTATAATAAACTAATTGGTTAAAATGCATTTTGAAACAGCAATTTATATACTGTAATAAAACTTACTAGGCGATGCTATGGTTAAATCAGAGAATTTGTAAATGTTTGATCTTAAAGATACCAGGTATCTTTATTCAAACAGTTTATTTTCATTTTAAAAAATTTATAATTCTTAGCATTCCTAACCTCTTTCAGTTAATAGATCTTCTGAAACATAACTATACTTGGCAGAATGTTTGGTAGGTCCCCTAAACCTACTTTCAAAAAAATAGCTCCCACAAAGCATCATCCTTTTGGTATTTTCAACAAATAATTATGTATTTTATGAACCCTAATTGTCTTAAGTATCAAGCTAAACTTTAGATTTTCTGTTAAATCTAATTCTTAGGAAACCAAGCAAAACAGGTATTTTGCTCAAGTCTTGAATAAAACTTCAAGATGTTAACACACAGCATACTCAAGCATAATCACAACCTGGACTAGAATAGAGCCAAGCAAAGAACTGTGTTCTGAGTCTTACCATGTTTGATGCATTCATATGTTGTATCAGCTTAGAATCAGGAACAATAACTTGTGGTGCTGCAGCTATAAAAAACATAAGCACACATAAAGACAATGGACGATGAGGCTATTTAATAAGAAGGCTATACCATACTGAAATTTTTTTTCACGCTGTCCAAACATTTGCTATCCCAGAATGTTATAAACTTCTATGGTAAATAACAGCCGTGATATACCCTCCCTCTACTGTAAACCACAATTTAAAAGATTTGAGTTAACAAATACCTAAGAATACAAGGGACTTTGGAAACACAGAGCAATGAGATACCTCACACCTAAACATAAAATTGTTTTTAAAAATGCACAGAAATATATGTTTATTTTTTGCTATGCTGGGTCTTCGTTGCTATGTGGACTTTTTTCCAGTTGTGGTGAGCAGAGGTTGCTCTCTAGCTGCAGCATGCAGGCTCTCATTGTGGTGGCTTTTCCTGTTGGGGAACATGGGCTGTAGGGGGTGTGGGCCTAAGTAGCTGTGGCTCCCAGGCTCTAGAGCAGAGGCTCAACAGTCATGGCACACGGGCTTCAGTGCTCTGCCACACGTGGTGGATCTTCCCGGATCAGGGACTGAACCCGTGGCTCCCGCATTGGCAGGTGGATTCTTTACCACTGAGCCACCAATGAAGCCCTCTGTACATTCTTAAATTGGAAAATTTAATACTGTCTTGCCAACCCAGCATTAACCCTATTATTAATATATTACTGCTGAATGTGTTATTAACTCATGCAGAATGAACTCAAAAAGTTATAATTTAGCTTTTATATATCTTTTTCTCCCAATCTGACAGTTTCCAGAATCTTATTTTCTTCAGCTTAAAAAAAAAACACAACCCACAAATAATGGCAATAACACTTATGCTGATATAAAAGGAACTATTATGTGTTTGATTCCGCAAATTTCAGAGAATAAACAGATAATTCCATTATCCTAATATTCTCTGAGTGAAGAAAATCAAATTTTAATTTATGATGACCTAAAATCCTAGTGCCAGACCTGAAGGCAATAGGAGGAACAGTCATCAAAAAAATTAAAAGGACAAAGTTACTTAGCATAAGGTACAGAATAAGATCAAATATTGTCTTATTTGATACAAACAGTAAAATAAACATTTCTAATATGCATCAATATCAACTTTCAGTCTCATATAAACGCTCAGGTGAGGCAAGTGAGTAAAACAGTTACCTTAAAATGAAGCTTTCATCTTACCTTCATTCTCCTCTCTGATTTACATAACTGAATGCCCAGGAAGTTTTACAAGTGAACTGTTTTGTCATGACAGAAAATACTCCATGTAGAGGATAAAGCTTCCAAGACTTTTCAGGGCCCAGGTTTTCCTCACTTGTGATTTTTAAGAGCTATTTCACGAAGCCTTTAAGAGGCTTCAATGAAACAAAATCTTTAAAATGACTTGCACAGTACAAAAACACTATGGACACAGTCTATAAGTACCTGTTTTTTTCTTATCTGTAAACCATGTAAGATCATATAGGATGTCATATATCCACTCTTTACTTAAAGGAAATCTAATCTAGTAAATTCTCATAAATGGGAATTTGAATTTCAGATTGCCAAAGTATAGTAACAAAAATCCTCCAGTGTTTATTAATAAAAACTAAAGTGAAATATCTTTGAAGGAACAAATCAGTTTCATAATGATTCTGCTATGATAATGAAACTCTTAATAAATAAACTTATAGATCTGACTTATTTTAGGAAATTCACCATTGCGTAGCCTTCTCAAAGTATTAATATACTTACCTAAATATGATTTTAGGCTTCTGTTAGTGAATTACTCATTATTACACAAATAGGACCCACATCGTGTATATATAGACACACACAGATACAACCCCTCAGTCAACAGAAAGGAGTCACGCAGAGTATTTCTCTTCTTTGAAAATGACAGCTTTCACTTCCAAGCTATAGTAGGATTATCCAGTCTCACCTTGCTGTGAAGCAGGAATAAGGACCTGCTGGGCCTGCGCTTGCTGAGGCACTGTCTGCTGAGGCTGAGCTTGCTGATGGTGATGATGGTGATGATGCTGCTGCTGCTGGGGTTGATGTTGCTGTTGAACTTGCAATAAAAGCTGCTGCTCTTCTGAATGAAATCCATCTACCGCCCTAGACTGCATTAGTTTATTCTCCCATAACTGAAGCAAAGAACATTAAAGATTTCTAAGTAAAAATCAGGAAAGATCTGGACATGGGGATAAAACATACTTTATTAGTCTGTTTATAAAATTCTTGCATTTTCAAAACTGATAAAACCACAAAACCTGCAAATCTCTAATTCTGACCCAAATGTATACAACTATGAAAACCACTTTCTAAAGCATCAAACCTCATTTTTGCTTTTTGCTACTTTGTTTTGCTACTGAAGAATTTTTTCTATATCTTCAACAAACTTTGTATAGTAATTCCTTATTTACCAGTTTCATATAAGCAATTTTTCAGCAATCAAAAATCATCCTTTTTAATATCAAATCATTATCTATTTTATGGAAGTCTTTCTTTCCTTTTAAATAACATGTAAAACACAAATCCATCTTTCCTTGACCTATGAGAAACACTATAAAGGCAGTTCTCAAGTTAGAAAAATCCACTTTTCTATCTGTCCAATCCTATATAAGGGAAAAGAATTCTTAATGTACTTTCAAAGGCATTCTCAAATCTTCACACTTCTTGAAATTCCCTTCCCTCTTTTCATTATGACAAGGATTGACAATCCTTTTTTGCTTAACCACTTCTATTTTCTAATCTGACCCTAGGACAGTTTCTGTGATGAAGAAAAAAAAAAGTGGGCAAAAAAGTAAGAAAATATTTACAACTATTTCATCCTTCTCCCAGATACATTTCCTCTCTACAAGGTTCAATGTTCAATCTATAGAGCACTTATAAAAAATTGCCCAAGCAAGTTGCAAACCATTCCTTAAACATACACATCAAATTTAATCCTGTCACTTTGTACACAAGACTCTATGGATACTTTGTTTTCTCCCCTAGGATCTGCTCTTCGGATATTGTCTAACTCATCTAACTCATGTGAGGCTTCAAAATACAAAATAGGTTTAGACATTGAATAAAATAAGATACACTCTAAATGTATTATGCAGTAGGGCTATACAGTAAGCCTCCCAAACAAGTCTATCACCCAAACTGTCGACACTTTGCTCTGCTCTAACACAAAACCTTGCTTCTTGTAGGCCAAAATCAAGGTTGAAAAAAAGTACTATTAATCAATGTTTTAAGATACAAGTCTTTTAATTTTCTAAATTTAAAGCTTCAGTTTTAACACCTTCAGTTGGTCTCCCCACTGTAATCCTGACCCCTTACTTCAGTGAAGTTTCCATGATAAAAGCAAATATTAATGAATACATATTAGGTGCTAAGTGCTGTTTACCACTTCTCATCTAGCCTCTCAAGACAATAATCTGTGAGTCAAAATCTACCCTGACACCCTATTATCCTTGTTGATTTCCCTTCAAAAACATTATTCCAATCTATCCCTACTATTATGGTTCCAGGTTCAAGTCCTTTCCTCCCATCAGTATTACTGCAAAGTGTTAATGATAAGCTAACTGAGCTCCCTGCTTCAAATCATACATTCTAATCATACATTCTACACATAATTACTGGGTATCTCTCATATGCTACACAGTCAGTGGCACTGAGAACAGAGTGAACAAATATGACAAAAATCCTTGTCCTTAGAGACTCAATATTTTAGTGCAAACTTGTCCTTCCAATTTACCCTCTATAAATCAGTGGTCCTAGATCAACAGCATCAATATCACCTGGGAACTTGTTAAGACATACCAATTCTAAGCGCCCCCTCCCAAACCCCCATCAAATCAGCAACTCTGAAGGTAGAGCCAGGAATCTGTTCAAACAACCTGTCCAGGTTATTATGTACACTAAATGAAGAGCTGCTGCTTTCAAGTATAAACCAATACTTTAAAAACTGCAGACTACAACCCATTAATGCATTTTTAATTGTTAATTTAGGGTGGGCATTTTTGGCAAATGCAAATTTTTCTTTTTAAATGTTAGACTGTACCACTATCAAGTGAGATTCTCTGAGGCAGAAATCCAAAACTCTGCCTTTTAACTAGCACCCCAGAGAATCCTTCTCATTCTAAAGATGCAGCTCCTTCAAGCAGTTATTATGTTAACTTCTCCAACTACCGTAACTTGCACTTTTTTTCAAACTACCTGCAGTTCCCTGAATACAGCATACATATCTCATGTCTAAACCTTTGTAAACTACTGCTTTATGACTGGCACACAATTCCCTGAAGAATGCAAAGGCAAAGTCATAGTTGGGAAAAAAAAATCACTACTTCTATACCTTAGAGATATCTCTATTGATACACTTTTTGCACTAAATCTTCCTTCTCTATTAAACTATGAACTCCCTCAGGGCAAAGACTATGTCTTATCCAGGACATAACAAAATGACTAAGAACTTAACAGAAATTTAATATTAATTTCAAAGAAGATAATGGAAAATAAACTATTGTTTTTTACGGTAGTTTCTTGATAAAGATGTGACTGACATTTTAGGCAGAATAACTCTTTATTTACAGGATATTACCACAGGAAATGTACAGGAAATAACAACATTCCTCTAGCTTCCTATATGCCAAAGATGCCCACTATTCATGACAAGTGAACATGGAAGCACGCACTTCCAGCTGCTCTTAGAGGGCGCAAAGGAAGAGGATATTGGAGTAGCAGGTCACTGAGAATACATATTTATTGAGTATCAGATACTGTTCTAGGTACTGTGAAAAATAATACCATATAAATATTTAGCATTAAGCTTATAATATCACAAAAAGTTCAAATTATTTGAATGTTTTCTGTTTCTCTCCAATTTCATCTTTAAACAATTTTATCTATCAAAATATTTTATAAATAATGTAATACTCTTGTGGCAACAATAATCATATTAATACTCCTGAAGACTACCAAGAATACTGAATTGTTTGCTATTTATTCAGCTAGCTTAGAAAATATAAAGAACTCTCTTCTCATTTTCATAGTACTTTTTTCCCCCAACAGCATAGTTATTATTTCTGGCAGTCCTTCTTCAGCAATCTTCACCAGGTCTCTGAAATTAGACATGGAGAAAATTCATTTTCTGTTCCCAAAATGATTTGGATATGCATTTGAGGATCATGTTTACTAGACTAATACTGAGTTTAACGTACACCTGTTAAGTACTTTACGTGTACCAACTCATTTTTCACAAAAATTCTTTAAAGTAGACATTATCATCATCTTCTTTTCACAGAAAAAGAACCTGAGGAACAAGAAGTTAGGTATCTTCTCCAAGACCACCAGCTAATAGCAAAACCACAGTACAATCCAGGCAATCTGACTCCAGTCTTCCCAGACATGGAGTCAGGAACACTGGAACCTGAGAACAAATGTCCTTTAAACATAAAGTTTAAGTTTTGGACTCTAGGACCTCGCTTGCTTCACCCAAGTCCAGCTCTTGGGTCCAAATTTCTAACCTTTAAATGGTGCTGCTGCTATCAGAGCAGGTCTAGTCACATCCTTGGTACCTTCCTTATCTGGACACAAAAGTCTCTACCACTAGCTAAACTAAACGATCAGGTATTTATTCCCTGAGTCTTATTTTTTGATCTATAAAATGTGATCAGAGCTACTGCTTCTTGGCAGTATGCTGAGCTAGAAATTCTGAGAGATTCTCCTACTCTCACAAAAACATCTAGCTTCTGGACAAAACATAAAATAAATGTATTTTAGGGTTCTGTAGAAATGACGTTAGGAAACAGAGCTTTCCCCAAGGCCAAAAGACGTAGAACAGTAGATCACTGTTCAACAAGTATTTACACAGAACTAGAGAATACTTAGAGTAGTGGTTCTCAATCTGCTTGGTTTTGCCCCTTCTGCCTGGGGTACATCTGGCAATGTCTGGAAGTACTTTTGGTTGTTAGAACTAAGGGGTGCTACTGGCATCTAGTGGGCAGAGATCAGTTATGCTGCTAAATTCCAACAATAAATAGCCTTCTACAGCAAATAATTAACAGGTCCAAAACGTCAGCAGTCCCAAGGATGAGAAAACAGATGTCGGGGAAGATTAACTACTTCAGATTTGTTTCCAACTGAAGAATTCTTCTCACTGTGTTCTGCTAAGAAAAGGGTCCATGTTTTCTCTCTCCCACAGTACTGGGACAGGGATGGGTCCGACAGTTTAGAAATCAGGATAATTTTTTCACTTTCTTTGAAGAAGATTTCTAGACTGTCATTCCCACCTGTAGTCATTCACCAATCTAAAACCCAATTTACATTCAAATATAGATTTAATGAAAATCAAGTGGTGATCATTTTGAAATGTATAGAAATCCTGAGTCACTATGTTGTAGACCTAGAACTAATAGTGTTGTAGGTCAACTACACTTCAACTAGAAAAGAAAGAAAATCAACACTACATTTCATGTGTCTTTTCTATCTCCTATAATTTATACATTAAAGGAGACCCATACTGTTAATAATCTCAGGAATCAGGTTGAATTTTTTAAGGCAGGAGGTCCCTTCCTGTATTATCTAGCTAAACTTCAAAGGCACTCTCACTACTCATCTTAACTTACAATCTAATACACCACTGTATCCTTCACAGCCACATGGAAGTTTTTGATAAAAATTTGTCAAATACCATAAAAGGGTGAGAAAGAGGACAGAGCTAATGACAAAGTCCTTTATAAACCACAGAATATGAAACATTGTTAGTTTTCATTAGCAAGAATATTCAAACCTACAAGGTCCAATACAGTAGCTATATGTGATGGTTTAAAGCGAAATTAATAGTAATTAAATAAACTTCAGTTCTTCAGTTCCACTAACCATATTTCAAGTGCTTTAATAGCCACATGTGGCCAGTGATTACTATACTGGAGAGCAAAGATTATAGAATATTTGCATCATCACAGAAAGTTCTACTAGGTAATGCTGGCTGTCAAAACTGTTAAAACTAGGGCACATTCTGTAAACTCTAATGAGATCTGGAAGAAATTTAGTGCAGAGAATTAAAATAATGCAAACTCATTTCTGCCTAACAGTAGAGCCAGACATCTTGGAATGTGAAGTCAAGTGGGCTTTAGAAAGCATCACTACGAACAAAGCTAGTGGAGGTGATGGAATTCCAGTTGAGCTGTTTCAAATCCTGAAAGATGATGCTGTGAAAGTGCTGCACTCAATCTGCCAGCAAATTTGGAAAACTCAGCAGTGGCCACAGGACTGGAAAAGGTCAGTTTTCATTCCAATTCCAAAGAAAGGCAATGCCAAAGAATGCTCCAACTACCGCACAATTGCACTCATCTCACATGCTAGTAAAGTAATGCTCAAAATCCTCCAAGCCAGGCTTCAGCAATACGTGAACCGTGAACTCCCTGATGTTCAAGCTGGCTTTAGAAAAGGCAGAGGAACCAGAGATCAAATTGCCAACATCCGCTGGATCATGGAAAAAGCAAGAGAGTTCCAGAAAAACATCTACTTCTGCTTTATCGACTATGCCAAAGCCTTTGACTGTGTGGATCACAATAAACTGTGGAAAATTCTGAAAGAGATGGGAATACCAGACCACCTAACCTGCCTCTTGAGAAATCTGTATGCAGGTCAGGAAGCAACAGTTAGGACTGGACATGGAACAACAGACTGGTTCCAAATAGGAAAAGGAGTGCGTCAAGGCTGTATATTGTCACCCTGCTTATTTAACTTATATGCAGAGTACATCATGAGAAAAACTGAGCGACTGAACTGAACTGAACAACCCAGAATAGAAGAGTATGTCCCATTTAAAAAGCAACAAAAACATTATAATACTTTTTTCAGTTAGATTCTGGAGCAACTTTGTTATTAAGTTGCTTAATTAAATATTTACTGAATGCCAATCACATACACCAAGCATTGTGGTAGACGCTTAGAATTCAAAATAAGGCAATTTTTGTCATATTAAGCTAAGCATTAAACAAACAAAAAATCAGTGCATAACCTATAGAGCATAGATATATATATTACTTTTATAATATACGTACATATATCTGCAAGTATGTGTGCATATATGTATGTAAAATTCTATGTACTAAAAATATAGGTGGAACTATTTGGTCTCAAAGACAGTTCATTCTGTTTGAAGACAACACCTTGATTCTAACTGGGACCAGTAGTAAATCAATCCCAGACTGTGAAAAGCTAGAGCAGATAACAACTTGGATTGATCACTAGTTTGACCAAGGGTAAATTAAAGCCTTTGGGACTAATTTTCTACACCTAAAAATGCTGTATCTTCTACATAAGGTCACAGAACTACAACAATCACCGTAAGGGTTATAAGATAATTTGTAAAATATTAATTCCAAAAATCACTAAGAAATCAAAATAAGTTTATACTCTTCTTATTCATATCCCTGAGATACTTTATGTGTTTGAGCAATTTCCATTGCTATTCTTCCAACTCATATCTCAGAGTTGGCATTCGTTCACTTATATTTTTAGATACCTACTCTTCACTTGCAGTAACCATCACATTTCTCCTAAGGTAAATAAATGTTTCCTCGTCTCATTCAAACCTGTATTTTCCCTTCCTCACATGGGCAGCCTTTTAATGAAAACCCTACAGAAGCTGCCTACAGATGCTGCAATATTCTAAGATATATTCTAAGATATATTCATCACCACAATACAAGTGAGATTTGCTTTTAAGTTGCTAAATTGCAGCCTCCACACCTCTGTTAAATGGATAAATAAAACCACAACAAGTGCTACATAGCATTCACTAACTGTGATTTCTTATTTATACACAGCTCTAAAGGAGCTCAATTTCCAGTCTCTAAGCTAGCAGTTTTAAAACTCTTTGGTCTCAGGCTCCTTTATCATTTTCACAAATTAATGAGGACCTCAATGAGCTTTAAAAATAAAAAATTATTTATTTACTCGGCTGCACTGGGTCTCAGTTGCTGCACACGAGATATTCCATCCTTGTTGTGGAATGTGCACTCTTCAATCGCTGCACGTGAACCTTACCTGCCGCATGTGGGACCTAGTTCCCTGACCAGGGATCAAACCCCGGCCCCTTGCATTGAAAGCACGGAGTCTTAGCCACTGGACCACCAAGCAAGTCCCTCAATGAGCTTTTACAAAATTTTAAATAAGATTTTAAAAAAACTTTTACCTATTTAAAAGTAACATGTATCCATTATATGTTAACATAAATACTTTCAATGAAAATAACCATGTCTTCCAAATAAAATTTTGTGAGAAATGGCTTAAAGGAAAATAGTTGGATTCTCTCATCTGCTTCTGCATTCACTTTGTTTTCATTGACATATATTAAGAAAATCTGTCTTCCCACAGCTAAGTAGCTGGAAAAGGAAGAAGTATTTTAAGTAATGGTTTCTTAAAGGTTAGCTGCAATGTACTATGTGAGACCACATACTAATTAACTTTTCATATTCTTAGATTAAAATCCATTCATTTATCTCTAACTTTGAAGGGATTTTGCAACATCATGCATCGGTCATTTGGAAAATGCGAGTTCAGTGTAGTATGCAGATAGGCCGATATTAACGCATCTCACTACAGAATATCAAACAATTGAATATCTTAATATCAACAATGATCTTATCTCAACCTTAAAAGTAAGCATATTTTTAACAGTGCATCAAAATATAAAGCATGCATAATGCACTTCTGCTGCATATGGAGCAGTTATCTCAAGGAATAGCACTTAATCATTTGAGTTTCAAGTTTAACTGGTCACTTTTTTCATGTAATACAACTTTTACTGGAAATGTGAGAGACATACTGTGATTATTCAGACTTGGGCATTGCTCCACCTCACTGACCCCTACAAGAGCCTGTGGGAAAGTCCATGGACCATACTTTGAGAACCACGATTCTGAGCAGTAAGATAAAAATACTCCCTGATTTCACAACTCATTAGGGCAATAAGAAAACACAAATGTAAAATAAAATTATCTGTATTTTTCTGCTTAAATCCACATAAATCTAAGAGACAGAAAAGGCGCTCCCAAACTAGGATATACGATAAACCAAATACTTGGCCCACAGAGAAAAATCTGACTCCAGAATGTGAAACTGATCAAGCACTTGCTCAATCTCTACAGCATACACATTTTAAAATATCCATACATTGAGACAACAAAAAAAGGAGGAAAAAAAAAAAAGGTTTTACAGGAATGTAAATATGAAGTTATTAGACCATAAATGAAACTGCCCACTAATAATAACTAATACTACTGCCAGGCACTGTGCTAAACACTTCAGATAGTTATTACATTTAATCCTCAAAACAAACCTAAAAGGTAAGTACTATGAACTCCCATCTGACATATACAGAAACTGAAATATAAGTGGTTTGCCTAAGGTCAGAGGAAGAATGTATGGTAGAACTGGTATTCAAAACGAGCACCCTTCACATAACTACACCGCCTCCTGCAACAAAGTCAAATGGTCATCATATGAAAGAATAATGGGAGTACAGTTTTTGAATGAAGACTGTTAAAAAAGAAAAAAAAAGGCAAACTCACAGTTTTTAGTTCCATCAGAACTTGTTCATCGACTCCATCATCCAAAAAGATGTCTCTCACATCATTAATAACATCTTCGATCACAGATCTGTATAATTTAGGCTTTAAAGGGAAAATAAAAATTTAAGATTGTTGAAAAAGACTGTTTTTCACATTTTAAAATAGGTAACATGTTTTCACAAATTCAAAACAAATTAACACAATAGTCATTTTTCTAACTCTCTAAAACTTATTTTAGAAGATGTAAGTTTAAAGGAATGGTCATTGTAAAAAGATCATTTGCCTTAGTTAAACTGAATGACTTGATGACTGCATATTGTAACAGTTTTATGACTATTTAATACAATTCATATTTAACAGAGAAGATCACTACACATAGAAGGCCCACACAATTTTCAGTTATAATTTCTATGTTGTTATAGTCAAAACAGTCAATGGGACCCAACAATATAGTATTACTGGTTGCTATGTCTGGTTTTTATTATTCCTTGCTTAGTTTAACCCGTTATATCTCCTAACCTCATCTCCCTCTTAAGAGTTCAGAGAGTCTTATGTTCTGTGATCATTTGCCTGGCAGTAATTTGAAAGTTAATGAGTATTCACATTTAAAATCACCTGATTGTGGCTTTTGTTACCCAGTCTGTACCTTTAAATTATACCATAAAGCCTTTCCTATAACCACAATAACAGGTCTCAGTCTCAGAGGAACAAGGCACAATGATCTCTTTTCCAGGATTTCTCTCCTACTACTGCCCAGAGAAGGAAATGGCAACTCACTCCAGTATTCTTGTCTGGGAAATCCCACGGACAGAGGAGCCTGGTGGGTTCATGGGGTCGCAAAGAGTCGGACAGGACTGAGAGACTAAACCAAAGAGCTGCCCAGATGATGCTATGGAACAGAATACTGAGCAGCCTTGATACTTATTTTTTAACCTATTATTATCATAACTGTTATTGTTGGCATTACTGGTTGGGGGAGGGGGGAGCTTTCAGAAGGTTGCCAAAAAATAAAATGAGAATAGATGTGAAAGCACTTCAAAAGTATATAAAGTATTTTTAAAAAACCAAAAAGTAAGAGAACAATTTGCCCAACCTATATCCTATTTTTAAGATGTTGGACAAAAGGGAAGTTTGCTGTTAGAGTTACCTTGTTATAAATTCTATCCATTATCACACAAAGCTATTAACAGCCTTTTTCTTTTAATGCTTTGTCATTATTTGCGCTTTATATCTTGCTTAAGGTAAAAGTTACTGCTACCCAATAAAACCAAAGGTTTGCTCTTATAAGCAAACCTCAGATAGAAAAGTTTTATTAGCATCTCCATCAGCAATACTGTTATCACAGGGGAAACCTCTTAATGTGTCCTTGTCCAGCCAAAAATACAAGTATGTTCCTCTATATAACTTACCTCAACCATTAAAATCTATTTGTTCCCTTTCAATGCAACAGAAAAACAATGTATCTGAGTTCTCACCTTTGCTGTTCCACTTACTCACTTTCTTTCTATTTTGCCAAATCTGTCTCTGTGAACTAAATTATTCAAGTGACTTCTGCCATCTCTACAATATCTCCTTAAAATGTCTCTGATTCTATAAACAAGGAAAGTCTGACTATGGATATTACTTTATCTAGACTGACTCAACTACTGAATTACAAAAATACATTTATAAAGTTTTTTTAACCAATGATTCAAGGCATTATAAAAATGCAGTGTAATTTTAAATTGGTAGTATAAATCTCATATTGACGATATAAATTAATTTTTCAGCAAAATAATTGTAATGTTTCTTAAGTTAGTCACCCCTAAAAATATTCTGCTTAGGTATCTGCATATTTATTGGTACAATGTGCTTTCTTCTGGCACTCCCTAGTTAATGAAACAATCCTGCTTTAATATTTTGTTTTTCTGCTTTAATTAACCCACAACCTGACCACTTAATGCATTCGTATGCACTATAGTTAAAGGGAAATGTGTATTCATCATTAAGTACACGAGAATTTTAAATTGTTCAAGAGTTAAAAAGCACCCAAATTACTGTTGTCTTTCAGAGTATGCGAGTACATAGGCAATATTTGAAAAAAGCAATTTCCAAATTATTATTTAAAATGCTAAACTTTACTTGAACCAGTTTCTGCCTCTTATGGAATACTCAGTAACTGAGGTTTGTCCTGGTTTTCAAACACCAGATATACCAGACTCGTAAATTAAAGGGCCATTAGTGTCATTAAGTAACAAAAAATTTCTTCCAAAAGTGTTAGTTCCTACACTGGAAAATAAATTGGATTAATTTCTACACTGGATACCATATGAACATCCAATGCAGCAAAAACAGTCTACTTAGAACTTTAATTTTTTAATACCCAGTTTGCACTAAGCCTCTTTACATTACTCACAATTCCCCTAACAATTAATGTACTGTGGACATAAGACCCTACACGTCGAAGGTTTAGGCACTTCTCTATTTCTTTGAAAAGCTGTGTGTCTCAAACATTTATTATAGGAAAACATGATGAAATATTAGCAGCTGTATTTCTAATATGTCCTGAATGTTCGGTGAAAAAAAAATTACCAAAATCAAACCCTCTACAGCTAGCAGTTAATAAAGCTTTTTAAAAAAATAACTGACAATAATGCATGTACCTTCTTAAATACAGAAACGATTAGACATCTGAGCTTAAAATTGTTTTTAAAAACAAAAATAAAAAGAAACTTTAATTTTTTGATACCCAGTTTGCACTAAGCCTCTTTACATTACTCACAATTCCCCTAACAATTAATGTACTGTGGACATAAGACCCTACACGTCGAAGGTTTAGGCACTTCTCTATTTCTTTGAAAAGCTGTGTGTCTCAAACATTTATTATAGGAAAACATGATGAAATATTAGCAGCTGTATTTCTAATATGTCCTGAATGTTCGGTGAAAAAAAAATTACCAAAATCAAACCCTCTACAGCTAGCAGTTAATAAAGCTTTTTAAAAAAATAACTGACAATAATGCATGTACCTTCTTAAATACAGAAACGATTAGACATCTGAGCTTAAAATTGTTTTTAAAAACAAAAATAAAAAGAAGAGACGGCAAGTCTATTCTCCCCTAACAAAGACCGGCAAATCCCAGCTGCTGCGTCCAAACAAAAACTTGCGGCTGCGAAGGCCGCCCCGACTGGGCACGAAATTACAGTAGACAGAAAATGACCTAGAAATAAAAGTGAGCTCTGCACGCGCCTGCCTCTCGCCTCGGGAGCACGCACCTCCCAGCCCCGCTCTCAGCAGCTCTCACTATTTAAAGCCGGATCTGGTGTTTAAATGGAGAGGCGGTGACGTAGGCCTGAAAAGCACCTTCCCATNGACCTAGAAATAAAAGTGAGCTCTGCACGCGCCTGCCTCTCGCCTCGGGAGCACGCACCTCCCAGCCCCGCTCTCAGCAGCTCTCACTATTTAAAGCCGGATCTGGTGTTTAAATGGAGAGGCGGTGACGTAGGCCTGAAAAGCACCTTCCCATCCTGGCAGAGTCTATATTAGAGAGCGGCAATGGCTCTATATAAACAGGGCAGCCAAAGGGAGGAGGACCACAAGGCTCAGGGACTGAAAAGCAGGGTAAGCGGCCGCAGCCATGATGGATCGACCCGAGTCGTCAACGGTACGGGGCCGGGCTGCCGCGGGGCTGGTCTGCGTTTGGGACCGGGCAGAAACGTGTTTTATTGTCAAAATAAAAATAAAAGAGAGTGGGGGTGGACTCGTGATCACACTGCGTTGGTGACTGACAGACAAGGTTATTTATGTGACTGCTTTTTGCAAACCTACGTGATCGCAAGTAAGGAAAGAAGAAAAAAGAAAAAAAAAAGGGACCAACGGTGGCAAGTGGGCAGATTTCAAGGCGAAATCGGGGCACTTTGGACCACTGGAGGCTTTGTTTTGTTTTGGTGCTTTTGCTATCGGAGGTATATACGACGTTGCGGGGGGGGGGGGGTGCTTCCCCTTCGCCATTTTACCGATTCGGAAGAAACCGAACCCCGCGCCCCGCCGCCCCGGCCCGCGCCGCCCGAGGCGGGAAGCGGCGGCCGCGCGCGGGCGGCTGAGGAGAGTCGAGGCCGGGGAGTCGCCGCCGTCCCCGCCCCCGCCCGGTCCGGCCGTTGCTCGCCGCCTGAACGAAGCCCCCGCCGGCCACCGAACCACGTCCTTACCACGGTGTTTGTATTTGCCGAGTTCGCCATTTCCACACACAACACAAACAAGAGTGGGGGGGGGCACCCCGAGGAAACAAGATGAAAACAAAACGAAAGAGAAGAAAAAAAAAAAAGAACACTCGAGGGTGACCCAAGCCACCGCAAAACTGAGGGGAAAATCTTTCAAACAAAATCGGATCCTGACGGAGGAGAGGGGAGCGGCGAGAGGAGGAAGGGGAGGACGAAGGGAGGGGGAGTCCTCCCGAAGCTAAAAAAACTCGAGAATCGCCCTTTAAAAAAAAAAAAAAAAAGGCCACGACCCTTCAGGGGTCCCGGGGGGCGTTGCCCGCTCCCCACCCCCGCGCCAAGGAGGGAAACCACCACCAGTCGCCGCTCCCCGCGCCGCCGCCGCCACCGGCTGCAGCTCCAGCCGTCCGGTCCGCCCGCTTCTCCCCTTTATATAGTGAGCCAACGAGCTGCGCGAGCCGTCGCCGCCGCCGCTGCCGCCGAGAGACAGGGCGGAGGGGGTGAGGGAGGGGCGGAAAGGGCGGGGGCAGCGGTGGGCGGGGCCGAGCGCGAGAACACCGCGAGAGCCGCGTGCGCAGGCGCGCCGGGGCGGAGGCCGCCGCAGGCCGCGTTGTCGAGTCCTGTGGAGGGCGTCGTGAGGGGCGGGGCCGACTTAAAGTTGTGAAGAAGGCCGGCCGCCTCCCCAAGTCTCGCGTGATCACGTGGTCGGCACCCAGGCGGAAGTCTCGGGCAGCTGTTTCGGGATAGTGAAGTAAAGTGAGGTGGTTCGGTCGTGTCCGTATCTTTGCGACCCGGTGGACTGTAAGCCCACCAGGCGCCTCAGTCCGTGGGATTTTTCCGGACAAGAATACTGGAGTGGGTTGCCATTTCCTTCTCCGGCTTCGGGATATAGGGGCTCGCTAACCGTGGCCGGAGGAAAGGCGTGAGTGCTGGTAACCCTGGCGTCCAGAGCTAGCTGGGGGACCGCCTCCTGAGGGGCGTCTACACGCCGTCCGGCGCTGGAGGGGCTCGAAGACGTGGAAGGGGCAGTGGCGGTCGCCCCACTAGGCGTGGCCGCGGAGGAGAGTCGGTCACGTGCCCCACCCTGTCGCCCGCGCGCGCTCGGACCGTGGGCAGAGGTTCAAATGCGGAGTCATCTCTGAAGAGGAGCTCAGCTCAGATACCACGTTCGGAGGCGTGGGCACCTCTCTCCTGGCCTGGGTCTTTAGCTTGCAGAATTGTACCGAGTTCCTGAAGGGATGAAAGCTGATTTGCCACACCACCCCCCTCCCCACCTTAACACATTCCACAATCAATGACACCTGAAGCCAGATGAGTTGCCTCCGCGGGTACATCCACGAAGCCGCTGGGTTTCAAGTTTCCCAAAGGTCCGGGCTCTACTATCCCACGTACTTTAAATGACTTCTCAAGGCAGTGGAAAAAGCCACCCCCTCCCTCTCCAACCCGAAACGGATCACCGGGATTATGACTGCACAAGTCCCACCGGTTTTTAAAAACGTTGCCCCAGTTCAGTGACTCCACGTGGCCAAGGCATATTAACATCTGAAATACTGGGCCTCTGACCCCCACTAACTGATAGGGCCTGTTGCTGCTAAAGAGCGGGCAGAAAATGTTCTTGTCTTGGGGTGCAGCTCAATAGACATACTCTGCGGAAGCTAATCACCGGCCTTTATAGCAGCATTTCACACAACAGAGAATGTTCTGTGTTTTAAAAGGTGGAACTTAACAGTACCTAATTTTTTTGTCCATAGGGAATTTCCAGAGACACGGAATGTAGTCTGGACAAATGAGGGAGTTTATCCTCAAAAGGCAAAGCAAAACAAAATCTCAAAATTATATAGTCTCTAAGGGCTTCCCTGGTGGCTCAGAAGTTAAAGCGTTTGCCTCCGATGCGGGAGACCCGGGTTCGATCCCTGGGTCGGGAAGATCCCCTGGAGAAGGAAATGGTAACCCACTCCAGTATTCTTGCCTAGAGAATCCCATGGACAGAGAAGCCTGGTAGGCTACAGTCCACGGGGTCGCAAAGAGTCGGACACGACTGAGCGACTTCACTTTCACTTTCAAGGTCATATTGGAGGAACATCACTTGCTTCTCAGTTCCCCGCAGAGTTGCTTGTTTGGGAGCATCATAAGGAAAAAAGTAAATCACAGAAAATGATAGTGTTCTTTATGTTGTTCAGCCGCTCAGTTGTGTCTGATTCTTTGCAACCCCATGGATTGCGGCACATCCTTCATCTCCTGGAGCTTGCTCAAACTCATGTCCATTGAGTCGGTGATGTCCCCTTCTACTGCCTTCCATCTTTCCCAGCATCAGAGTCTTTTGCAATGAATTGGCTCTTCACATCAGGTGGCCAAAGCGTTGGAGCTTCAGCTTCAGCATCAGTCCTTCCAATGAATATTCAGGGTTGATTTCCTTTAGTGTTCTTTATACATTATATAAAATTATGATTCTGTCACCATTTGTAGTTCATTTAAATGTCAGGTGACCTTTTGCCAGAAAAGTGAATACTTTTCATTTCTATTTTAAGAAGAATTGCTGGTGCCTTTTACAAAACTGCTGTTTGCCTGTGGAATCCCTCACTTTTCACCTCATTTTCTTTATCGCTTCATGTTCTTGAATAAGTGTTCTGCAGTTAAGATCATTGCAGATAGGGCATGGGGAAGAATTTATGAGATTTATTTGCCACAGAATTATTCCTTAAAAGAATTGATGACAGTTGTTCTCTGACTGGATCTGACCTGTAAAATAATAGAATACAGTGACTGTATTAAAAAGGCGGAAAACTGAGTCCAGGCCTCCATTTAAGACCTTCAAACTCCCTGGAGGCTCTGCCTCAACCTCCTTTTATATACTCTACATTACAATGATACCTTGATTCATATTTACCCAAGTGTCTCAGTGGTAAAGAATTTTGCTGCCAATGCAGGAGATGGGCGTTTGGTCCCTGGTTGGGAAGATCCCCTGGAGAAGGGCATGGCAACCCACTCCAGCATTCTTGCCTGAAAATCCACAGACGGAGGAGCCTGGTGGGCTATAGTCCATGACTTTGCACAGAGTGGAAGGCAACTGAACATGGCACACTTCACCACTGCTCCTCTCCCATGACTAGCATCTAAGACACCATCATGGATTCCATTCCAATTAATTGTTTTCCAATATTCATTTAGGTATAATATGCCTTCAATCGCAATATGTATATGTCAGCTAGTTTAATTCTGAAAAAGACGTTTTCTGATCTTGCACCAAAATGGTAGTCTGAGTAATTTGGAAGTCACAGCTCTCGACATCACAAAACTGAAAATTTGTGAACAGAAAACCTCCCATGTAAAACTGGGGTTACCATCATATTTCAGTTGCTTTTTTTTTTTTTACATGAATGCACCATGGGTGTATATGAGATCCCAATCCTGAGTCCCCCTCCCACATCCCACCCCATTTCCTCTCTCTGGATCTTCCCCGTGTACCTGCCCCGAGCATCCTGTATCCTGTATCGAACATAGGCTGGTGCTTCATTCTTACATGATAGTATACATGTTTCAATGCCATTCTCCCAAATCATCCCACCTTCTCCCTCTCCCACAGAGTCCAAAAGTCCGTTCTATACATCTGTGTCTCTTTTGCTGTCTCGCATACAGGGTCATCATTGCCATCTTTTTAAATTCCATGTATATGTGTCAGTATACTGTATTGGTGTTTTTCTTTCTGGCTTACTTCACTCTGTATAATAGGTTCCAGTTTCATCCATCTCATTAGAACAGATTCAAATGAATTCTTTTTGATGGTTGCTTTTATCTAAACTTTTTTTTTGAAAGTTATGACCAACCTAGATAGCATATTCAAAAGCAGAGACATTACTTTGCTAACAAAGGTCTGTCTAGTCAAGGCTATGGTTTTTCCAGTGGTCATGTATGGATGTGAGAGTTGGACTGTAAAGAAAGCTGAGTGCCAAAGAATTGATGCTTTTGAACTGTGATGTTGGAGAAGACTTGAGAGTCCCTTGGACGGCAAGGAGATCCAACCAGTCCATCCTAAAGGAAATCAGTCCTGCATATTCATTGGAAGGACTGATGCTGAAGCTGAAACTCCAATACTTTGGCCACCTGATGCAAAGAACTGACTCATTTGAAAAGACCCTGATGCTGGAAAAGATTGAAGGCCGGTGGAGAAATGGACAACAGAGGATGAGATGGTGGATGGCTTCACCAACTCAATGGACATGAGTTTAGGTAAACTCTGGGAGTTGGTGATAGGGAGGCCTGGCGTGCCACAGTCCATGGGGGTCGCAAAGAGACATGACTGAGTGACTGAGCTGAACTGAACTAAATGTCCTTATCTGCTTTCTTTTATGTCCTTTGTTTTAAAGTCAGTTTTTGCTGATATGAGTATTGCTACCCATTCCACCCCAATTTCTGTTTCCATGCACTTGCAATATCTTTTTCCATCTCAATATTTTCAGTCTCTGTGTTTTTCACCCCGAAATGAGTCTCTTGTAGGCAGCACATTGTAGGTTCTTGTTTAATCCAATATGCCACTCTCTGTCTCTTGATCAGAGCATTTAGTCCATTGACATTTAAAGTAATTATTGATAGTATGTGCTTACAACCATTTTAAACCTTGTTTTCCAGTTATGTTCTTCTTTGTTCATTTCTTCTTTTTGGTCTTCTTTGATAGCCTGGTGATTTTCCTTTATAGTATGCTTGAGTTCTGTTTTGTGTGTGTGTGTGTGTGTGTGTGTGTGAATCTGTTGCATGTTTTTGATTTGTGGTTACCATGAGGTTCAAGTCTGTTGACCCATAATTATATCTGCTTGCTTGATGATCATATAAGTTCAAACACATTCTAAAAGACCTGGATTTTTGTGGTCCCCTTCCCCACATTTTGTGATTTTGCTGTCTAATTTTACATGTTTATGCTTAGCCTTGTGCTGAATGATTAACACAACCCTTTTCTGTTGGCTGTAGTTATAATCACTTTTACCAAAATTTTTATATTTTTGCCTTTTTTATTGGACTGTTCCCTTTCCAATAGATTATTGTTTCTTTTCTATTTAAAGGAGCCCTTTCACTATTTCTCTTAGGGTTGGTTTGTGTGTGTGAGCGTGCTCAGTCGTGTCCAACTCTTTGCAACCCTATGGACTGTAGCTTGCCAGGCTCCTCTGTCCGTTGAGTTTTCCAGGGAAAAATGCTGGAGTAGGTTGCCATTTCCTCCTCCTCCGGGGATCTTTCCGACCGAGGGATCAAACCCGTGTGTCTAGCATTGGTGTTGGCAGATGGATTCTTTACCACTAGTGCCACTGGGGAAGCCCAGGGTTGGTTTAGTATTGGTGAATTCTTTTCATTTTTGCTTGTCTCAGAAACTCTTTATCTCTCTATACTAAATTCTTCTGTTTTAAATATTTTGAGTCATAGAGTAGTCTAGGTTGCAGATGTTTCCCTTTCAGGACTTCAGCTATATAATGCCCCTCTGTTCTGGCCTGCAGAGTTTCTTCAGAGAAGGTTTCACCCAATTTTTAGGCTTTTACCAAAAAAAAAAAAAAAGTTGATTTTCACATGCAGTAATTTTTGATCCAGTGTATAAGACGAAATTGGCTGACCACACAAATCATTTCTTATTCATGTTCTCTTCCTCCCTTCTCACTGATAGTTTGAAATTGCTATTCTGTTCCTTAAAACAGCAAACTAAACTCCAATTTCTGTATACCAAAATATAAAGTAGTCTGTGGCTTAGCAAAAATGAATTAAATTAGTTTAGCAGAGTACAGAGTCTTTGTGGAATCAGGCTTGACTGTCATTATTGTATGACCTTCTGCAGTAACTAAGCCTCTCTGTATTGTTAAGATCACCACATATGAATGTTGGGAAGATCAAAGGTACTGGAAAGTGCTTTAATAAGTATTTGGTGGCAAGTAATTTATTATTATTACTAATTATTTATTAGTATTATATTATTACTAATTAATTATTAAGTAATTTATTAATTATGGTAAGTATATAACAGCTATATCAATGACATCGAAACAGGTGGGATGTCTCTAACTCAGTTATAGAACACTACCATTAGATTTTAATAATGATGCCAGTGGTCAATGATTACTTTTCTACAAAAACTTTGGCAAAGCTTTAGTATTTCAAGTAGTGAATACAAAACGTAATTATGTGCTATCATGAGTTAAAAGTTAAGGTGAATGATAATTTATTGGTTGAATTCATCAAATTGCTTAGTTACTCATGTATCCAATTACATATAGCAAAGTTACTTGTGAACTTGCCCATTTACAGTCTTAGTTTTAGGACTCTGACCCACAGCTATATGGCAAAAATATGGAAAGATGTATATGCAGGAATATTCATTGTGAGATTAATTGTAAACTGAGAGAATGGAAATACCCAACATATGCATATAAGGAGATTGGTTGGATGAGCAGTAGATTACTGTGCATTATGACAAGAAATGAGGAATATTTCTATGTACCACTGTGGAATGATCTTTGGGATATAGTGTTGAGTGAAAATAGGAAAGTATTCTTTGTATGCTACCTTTTAAAAAGTAACCATAAAATATGCACATATATGTTTGTTTATATTAGAAATTAGAAAGGGAAAGATAAACCATAATTTTTTAAAAATAAAGTTACCTATAAGAATAATGAGAAGATAGTATATAGAGGACAGGAATAGAAGCTGGCTTATACAAATATACTGAATTATTTAGATTTGACTCTGGAAATAAATACTGATAGAACACAATTAACTTTTGAGAAAAATCCCAAAATTGAAAATAAAATGCGGATTATTAACAGAATGTTCCCTAACACACAGGGAAGAACTTTTTCAAGTGACTTTAAAAACGCAGTAGTTAGACTGTATATCTGCAGTGGGATATCCTCTAAGGACAAACATATCAAAAGATTATTTTCACTTTTCTTAGTTTTATTGGTGGTAGTAATGTTGTATATGTACTCTTTTTTCAATGTGATGTGTGAGATAAAGAAAATGAGTACTTTATATGATGTTCTAATTAAAGAGGAGAGTGAAAAAGTTGGCTTAAAACTCAACATTCAGAAAACTAAGAACATGGCATCTAGTCTCATCACTTCATGGCAAATAGATGGGGAAACAGTGCAAACAGTGAGAGACTATTTTGGGGGGCTCCAAAATCACTGTAGATGGTGACTGCAGCCATGAAATTAAAAGACGCTTGGTCCTTGAAAGAAAAGCTATGACCAACCTAGACAGCATATTAAAAAGCAGAGACACTTTGCCAACAAAGGTCAGTCTAGTCAAAGCTATGGTTTTTCCAGTAGTCATGTGCGGATGTGAGAGTTGGACTATAAAGAAAGCTGAACAGCGAAGAATTGATGCTTTTGAACTATGATGTTGGAGAAGACTCTTGAGAGTCCCTTGGACTGCAAGGAGATCCAACCAGTCCATCCTAAAGGAAATCATTGAATATTCATTAGAAGGACTCATGCTGAAGCTGAAACTCCAATACTTTGGCCACCTGATGCAAAGAATGGATCCATTGGAAAAGACCTTGGTGCTGGGAAAGATTGAAGGCAGAAGGAGAAGGGGATGAATGAGGATGAGATGGTTGGATGGCATCATTGAATATTCATTAGAAGGACTGATGCTGAAGCTGAAACTCCAATACTTTGGCCACCTGATGCAAAGAATGGATCCATTGGAAAAGACCTTGGTGCTGGGAAAGATTGAAGGCAGAAGGAGAAGGGGATGAATGAGGATGAGACGGTTGGATGGCATCAGTGACTCGACAGACATGAGTTGATGATGGACATGGAATCCTGGAATGCTGCAGCCCGTGGGGTCGCAAAGAGTTGGACATGACTGAGTGACTAAACTGAACTGAACTAAATTATATCATCCCAATCATTCTTGAGAAGCTGGAGTCCCAACATAGGAGAGATTTAGATTTAAGATAGAAGAGGCTGAGTGAAAATTCTATAGTCCTGAATTTGAAATAGAGGTATCATGAGGTATTTTGTCTTAAATTTTTCTCCCTGACTCTGAAAAAGCCTAGAAATAATAACCAAGCCAGTAGCAATGAGTACACCTAGTACCTAGATTATGATACTTTGAGTTTTCCTTGGAGAAATATCTTACTCTGATTCTAGGTCAAGAGCAGGAAATGCCTTTTTTTTTTTTTTTAAAGCAACTAAAACCCAAATTCAGTATATTTTAACTTGTATTACATAGTTCTGAAAAAGCCTAGACACTTCACTTGTGATCACCCTGGTATACATGAGAACTTCTAGCTCCAGATTATAATCTTGCAGTACCATTTTCCACTAAGAGGAATCATAAGTGCTTGAAAATAGTTCTGACTCCAGGATTGGGGCAAGAAAAATACTAATTTTAACCAAAGGAAATTGCCTTATTGCCACGTGAGTGTGTGGGTACTCAGTTTTGTTGGACTCAGTAACCCCATGGAACTGTAGCCCGCCAGGCTCCTCTGTCCATGGGATTTTCCAGGCAAGAATACTGGAGTGGGTTGCTTTTTCCTCCCCAAGGGGATCTTCCTGACCCAGGGATCAAACCTATATCTCTTGTGTCTCCTGCATTGGCAGGCAGATTCTATACCGCTGAGCCACCTGGAAAGTTCTTCTAGTATTGCCCTACTTAATACAGAATGAACCTGGAATATCTCTTCATACAGCTAGCAATGAAGTATATTAGTTCTCTAGAGCTGTTGTAATAAAATAGCGCAAACTGAATGACTTCAAGCAACAGAAATGTATTGTCTCATAGTTCTGGAAGCTTTAAGTCTAAAATCTAGGTGTCAGCAGGGCCATGCCCTGTTTGACACTCTGGTTAGAATCTTTCCTTGCCTCCTCCCAGCTTCTGGTTGTGGCTAGCAACCCCTGGAATTCTTGTATCAATAAGATAGTTCTTGCAGCAAGTTGAACTCCATCAAATATTTATATTTGTTCATTTATAATGCTTAAAAAAATGAAAATTCTGATTGGTCACCATTGTAGAAAGGTAGGGAAACAATTCATCATCTTGAAGATTGATAAATAAAAACAGTCAAGCATTTCCAGCCTTTCCTATGAACTGTACACCAAGTATCAAATAGTAGATGTCCTGGTTTGACTGGTAACCCCCCAAAAGATATGTGCATGTTCTAACCCTTATTTATGTTACCTTATTTGGAAAAAGGGTCTTTGAAGGTATAATTAAGGATTTTGTGATGAGATCATTACCATGGTACACCCTCAATTCATTGGCAAGTGTCTTTATAAGGGACAGAGAAATGAACAAACAGGAGAGGAAGAGGAAATGTAACCACAGGGGAAGAAACTGGAGCAGTACAGCAACAAGGAATGCCAACAGCTAACAGAAGTTGGAAGAGACCAAGAATAGATTTCTCCCTTAGAGCCTCTGGAGGAAGTATGTCACTGCCAACATTTTTGTTTTGGACTTCTGGCCTCCAGAACTATGAGAATAAATTTCTGTTGTTTTTAAGCCACCAAGTTTGTGGTTATTACAAAAGCCTCAGGAAACCAGTACAGTAAATAAGAGGATGTTTTCCCTGTTTCTTGGATCTCAGCTGCAAGTTGAGCAGCTGTGATTTGGGACAGTTAGAAATGGTGAAGAGTAAGGTGCTTGCTCATCTTTCTAATGGCCAGGTTTTCTTTGATTTACCTACGAACTTTGTTGTTCCTGTATCTTCAACTTGATAGAGGTTTCTGATATGAAAGATAACTACACAGACAATTTTCTAATAAAATACATCATAGCAGGTAAATTAAATCTTAATCTACAAACTATATCTTAGAGAATTATTACTGAAACTAGATGGGCCAATTTCAGTTCTGCAAAACCTACCTTCCTCTGATAGTAAAGGTAGGAGAGATTATAAAAGGGAAGGTGGCAGAAAGATTATTGTAGGTTTCAGACCATAATGGAAGCAAGGAATGTGTAAATACTGAGGGCTGGTATTTGATTTAACAAGGGTTTCTTGGAATAGTTCTAATACCTTCTTGAGAAAAAGGGTCTGCATTAAATTAGGATGGTTCTTCAAAGTAAGGAGATAGCCAGTAGGCACAAAGAAAGGGCGTGTAAACTGGAAAATAACGGAGGTTTTAAAAAGATGAGGAATTTGCCATTTTGTGTTCCCTGCCAAGCTGTAAAGCAATAGTGAATTTAGTCTAAAAAACACGCAACCTCCTTGAAAACTTGTAATAGTCCAATGAAACAAGTAATATTATCCCTTTGTTATGGATAGGAAACAGACTCAGGTTAAGCAGTGTCTTGCCAACATATTGCTGTTTTCTCATGAAGGGTTAGAGGTCCAAGTTCAAAGCTCTTTCCACCTGTCTTACGTATAACAAGTTATCAATCAAGGAAGATGTGAAGGATTTGAATTAAATCATGTTGGTCCTTGCTGTTGTTGTTGTTTAGTTGTGTCTGATTCTTTTGCAGCTCCATGGACTAGAGCCTGCCAGGCTCCTCCGTCCATAGGATTTCCCAGCAAGAATACTGGAATGGGTTGTAATTTCCCTCTCCAGGGCATCTTCCAGACCTGGGAATCTTCCAGACCCGGGAGTCTAACCTGTGTCTCCTGTGTTAGCAGGCAGATTTGTTACTGCTGAGCCACCAGGGAAGCCCCTGTGTTGGTCCTTAAGCTTGTCAGATATATGTTAATTATATAATGTGTTAAACTTTATTTGGGAGAACAAACTGTAACATATTCAAATTTGGAGACTTTGACCCAATTAAATGTAATTGCCTCTGTAAAAAGCATTATCAAAAGCATTTATTAAATCATTTAAATAACTGATTTCTCTGTTTCTACGTTAGTTGAAAATCATCCATTTCCCATTCAAAATAGCATTTACTCAGTTACTGAATTTGACAACAGTGGTCATTTTCTAGCAAGTATTTCTAATCAAAACATTTCTGTCTTAACTTTACAGTTATATTGTAAATGCTTTCATAAAACAAGAGAATGAAGGGTGACTTTTTAGTGGTAGAACGTTGGGAAGGAGAAGTCTTTCTATTATGTTTTACCTGATGAACCAATAGTATACCTCCCATTGTGTAGACAGAAAAATATAATTGGGCCTGTGCCAATGTCATTGCACAATAAATTAGAAGAGGCCATGTATATTGACAGGGATAATGGAATAGCAGTACTCAAGAGCAGGAACTGTGTAATTACATAGACTAAGATGCTTGTCCTTGATCCAGGCATAGACAAGTTGCCTCATCTGTAAAATGGCAGTTAGTGAAATTAATAATTCTCTAGAGAATTGTGGGAGGACTAAGAGAGACAGTACATGTCAAGCCCTTTAGCTCAGTGATTGGCACAAAGTAGATCCTCCATAATGATTAGAAATGATGATAATATTGATAGCATTGAAAATTAAATGAGTTCTATTTTGTCTTTGTCTAGATCATGTTAAGCAGTGGAGTGGAACAAAAATAGGAATCAGAACATACAAACTGAGTTTGTATGTTCTGAACTGAGTTTGCCAATCCATATCTATCTTTTGAACATGTGAGTTTTTCCATCTGTAAAATTAGAATCAAAGAAGAAAGTAATTCCAGGTTTGAGATAAAACACATACTATACTCTAGATATCAGTTCTTGAGGATAGATCATTTGAATAACTGATTTCTCTGTTTTTACTTCAGTTGAAGATCATCACTTTCCTAAAATGACTCAGATTGTTTAAAACTGAGACTTTATATAAATCTCTAGTCAAGAGTTATAATTGCTCATTTGTGAAATGTAGAATCCATTATCAGTTCAGTTCAGTCGCTCAGTCATGTCCGACTTTTTGCGACCCAATGAATCACAGCACACCAGGCCTCCCTGTCTATCACCAACTCCCAGAGTTCACTCAGACTCATGTCCATTGTGTCGGTGATGCCATCCAGCCATCTCATCCTCGGTCGTCCCCTTCTCCGCCTGCCCCCAATCCCTCCCAGCATCAGAGTCTTTTCCAGTGAGTCAGCTCTTTGCACGAGGTGGCCAAAGTATTGGAGTTTCAGCTTTAGCATCATTCCTCAGTAAATCTCAAATGATAAGTTTTCAGGCTTCAGATATATTGTAGTATGCGATAAAAATCAATACTGTTACTTGGCCACAGGATGGCAAAACACACCTGAGCCTGGATAGAATACAAGACTAAGAAACTACCGTCCCTAGGGTGGTGTTTCATTTCCTTTTTGTATATTTTGTTGCCTGCTTAGTGACATTCATCACTAACTGTGGTTTTAGTTTCAAAAGATAGAAATCATCACATATGTCCTTCTTCAGTTCAGTCGCTCAGTCATGTCCGACTCTGCAGCCCCATGAACTGCAGCATGCCAGGCCTCCCTGTCCATCACCAGCTCCCAGAGTTCACCCAGGCTCATGTCCATTGAGTTGGTGATGCCATCCAACCATCTCATCCTTTGTTGTCCCCTTCTCCTGCTCTCAGTCTTTCTCAGCATTAGGGTCTTTTCAAATGAGTCAGCTCTTTGCATCAGCTGGCCAAAGTATTGGCGACTGAGTTGTCTCCAATACTCAGCTTCAACATCAGTCCTTCCAGTGAACACCCAGGACCGATCTCCTTCAGAATGGACTGGTTGGATCTCCTTGCAGTCCAAGGGACTCTCAAGAGTCTTCTCCAACACCACAGTTCAAAAGCATCAATTCTTTGGCGCTCAGCTTTCTTCACAGTCCAACTCTCACATCCATACATGACCACTGGAAAAACCATGGCCTTGACTAGATGGATCTTAGTCAGCAAAGTAATGTCTTTGCTTTTGAATATGCTATCTAGGTTGGACATAACTTTTCTTCCAAGGAGTAAGCGTCTTTTAATTTCATGGCTGCAGTCACCATCTGCAGTGATTTTGGAGTCCAAAAAAATAAAATCTGACACTGTTTCCACTGTTTCTCCATCTATTTCCCATGAAGTGATGGGACTGGATGCCATGATCTTCGTTTTCTGAATGTTGAGCTTTAAGCCAACTTCTTCGCTCTCTTCTTTTACTTTCATCAAGGGGCTTTTTAGTTCCTCTTCACTTTCTGCCATAAGGGTGGTGTCATCTGCATATCTGAGGTTATTGATATTTATCCCGGCAATCTTGATTCCAGCTTGTGCATAGTCGGCAAAGTAATGTCTCTGCTTTTGAATATGCTATCTAGGTTGGTCATAACTTTTCTTTCAAGGAGTAAGCGTCTGTTAATTTCATGGCTGCAGTGTCTTAGTATTCAGTAAAATGCAAGAGTGAAAAAAAGAAAGTGAAAGTGTAAGTCACTCAGTTGTATCCAACTCTTTGCAATATCATGGACTGTAGCCTGCCAGACTCCTTTGTCCATGGAATTCTCCAGGCAAGAATACTGGAGTGGGTAGCCATCCTTCTCTAGGCATTTCCTTCTTCCCAGCCCAGGGATTGAACCCGGGTCTCCTGCATTGCAGGCAGATTCTTTATCATCTGAGCCACCATGGAAACCTCAAAATGTTAGAAGACCCCTGAATATTTCTAAAGCGTCTTTTTCAGCCTGTAGCTCCCTGCTGAAACTTTCATCCATAATTTCAACTACTTCAGGTTTCTTGATCTCAGACGAGAAAATTCGGTAGACTTTTGGGTTTTATTTGGGCTTTCTCTCTCTGCATAAAGTTCTGGAATGTTACTCCAGGCAGAAACCTGAGACAATTGCAATGCTCATCTGATTTATTTTTCTTCTCTCAGCAATCACAGTCTTCTTTCACTTTGGATGTTTGAGAATAGTTGTTTCATATATTTTGTCCAGCTTTCTAGTTGTTTACAATAATGGGATTAAGTCTTTTCATGTTACTTCTCCATGGCCAGAAACTGATTCAGTTTGGATAATTTTTTTTTTTAAAGAGAAGTATCATTTCATTTACTTTTCTTAAAAATGTGTCTAGATGCAGATTTATTTTTATTTATCCTTCTTGTTACATGTTATGAATTTTTATATATGCAGAATTATGGTCTTTATCAGTTCTCAAAACTTCCTTATTATCACAGACTTGTATCTTCTCTATTTCCTCTATTCTTTCATACTGTACTCTCATTAAACTATTTGTTTAACTTCCTCATTCTGTCTTACATTTTTCTTAAATAATCATTATTTATCCTTTTGACTCTCAGTGACTCATTTTGGATAATTTTTTCAAATCTTTTTTCACTTGACAAATTTTCATATCTGCATTCAGATGCTTATATCTTTCCTTTTCTCCTTGGCTTTTCACTTCTCTTCTTTTCACAGCTATTTGTAAGGCTTCCCCAGACAACCATTTTGCTTTTTTGCATTTCTTTTCCATGGGGATGGTCTTGATCCCTGTCTCCTGTACAATGTCACGAACCTCATTCCATAGTTCATCAGGCACTCTATCTATCAGATCTAGGCCCTTAAATCTATTTCTCCCTTCCACCGTATAATCATAAGGGGTTTGATTTAGGTCATACCTGAATGGTCTAGCAGTTTTCCCTGCTTTCTTCAATTGAAGTCTGAATTTGGTAATAAGGAGTTCATGGTCTGAGCCACAGTCAGCTCTTGGTCTTGTTTTTGTTGACTGTATAGAGCTTCTCCATCTTTTGCTGCAGAGAATATAAATATAATAATGGAATCATGCTTTAAATTTTATAGGCAACTTGCTTTTTTTCATAGATCCAGTCTATCACAGATCTCTTCTGGGCGAGTAAATTTCAAGCTGACTCAGGTGTTTTTAGTGGCTGCATGGAATTTCATAGTATGAATATGCAGTACTTTATTCTCTTGAAAAGTACAGTTAGACTCTTTTTTCCTCCGTATTTTAAACACTGCTGCAACAATATCCTTGTGCATTTCCCCGTATAAACTTCTGTTACTATCTTTGTAGGATGGATTCTTAGAAATGGAGTTTATGAGTCTTAGGATTTCCACCTGTTAAGTATTCATCAGTACTCACAAGTTAAGCTAGTCCACAGGTTGTCCCTGCTGCCTCTTTGACTTTGTAAAATCCCACAAAGCTGTCTTGTAAAATTGGGACCAACTTCTGTTTTCTTTCCTCTAGAAAAAAGTTCTTTACCTTTTTCTGTACCTTTCTTCATACTACACAATGTCTCCACAGATCTTTACCCTTTCTTCCTTCCTGGAGAAATCAGCTCTTAAATCTTTTAATTCCTTCCATCATTTTCCCTATCATTATTTCTCTTTTTAAAAGTCATTAGAAAAGTAATAATATTTGATATAATTACTTGTGTATTTTGTTTCAACATACATTTTAAAGGGAAAATTAAGACAAACATTTTCCCAGTGTTCTTTATTTTGGTACTTATTTTTCTTTCATACAAAGAGAAAGATTAAGCTATACCTTATTCTAATGTCTGGAAATAATATATTTTCTAAATTGTGTACATAGTCTCCTTTTTAAGAAAGTTTTATAATTACATTTTTGACTCCCACTAGACTTTTCTTCCATTCATTCAACAAATATTTATGGTGCATCAAGTCCTGTTCTAGGCTAGGAGGGTACACAGAGCAAAGCAGACCAAATTCCCTTCACTCATGAAGCTCATAAGGCTGGTGAGACAGATAATAGATGAGATACATAAATAAAATGTTATGAAACATGTTTGGTAATTGTAGAAACTCAGGTAAGAAGAGTGGAGATAGATTGATCATGTGTTTTGAAAAGAGACACAACTAGGCTTGCTTTGGGTAGAATATGAAGCTTAGAAAAGTGAACAATCAAAAACACTTCATAGGTTTCTATTAAGTAAATGAGAGAATATTGGTGCCCTATTATACTTAGGTTGGGGAAAACTGAAGGAAAAACATGTTTGGATGAGAAAAGTTATGCTTTGGTTAGGTTTAGATGTCTGCTGAACATTGAGACGGAGACAATAATAAGCCTGAATATGGGTTTAGAGCTCAATAAACTGACCTGAAGATAAAGATTTCTGAATCATTTAGCATATATAGTTATTTATAGCCATGGAATGTATGAGATCACGGGTGGAGTGTAAAGGGAGAAAATGGAAGCATGCTGATATTTAGGGAATAGACCTAGGAGAAAGAGCCAAAAAACACAACTGGGAAGGAGCAGGAAATGATGAAGCATATAAACCAAGAGAATGGGACTAAGAATGAAGGGCGGATATAGGCACCAAGGGAAGAGAATGTTTCAAAGAGAGTGCTTCTTGCTGTCCCGTGGTGCTAAGAAGCAAGCAAGATCATGATAGAAAGAAATTCTTGGATTTATCAAGTTGAAAGACTTTGGGAAAAAACCATTATGGTGTAATGATGGAGACGGAAAATAAGTTGGAATGAATTGAGAAGAAAATAAGTGAAAAAATGATGAGAACAAATATAGAACTTTTTGAGAAGCTTAGTTGTTAGAACACAGAAATAAGATTGTATTTGGTGGGAGTAATGGTGTTGATTTTTCAGTGGTTTTTTATTGTAAAATATGTATAACAAAATTTATCATCTTAGCCATTTTTAAGCACACTAGTCAGTGGTATTAAATGCATTCATATCGTTGTGACTGTCATCAAACACCCGTCTCTAGAACGCTTCATCTTGCAGAAGTGGAACTCTGTGTGCAGTAAACAGTAATTCCCCATTCCCCTCTAACCCCAGCTTCTGGCAGCCATCAGTCTACTTTGTGTCTCTGATTTGGATTACACTAAGTACCTCATGTAAGTGTGATCCATATGCATCTGTTCTTTTTTTTAACTGAATTATAGTTGATGTATAATATTATATAAGGTGTACAATATAGTGATTCACAATTTTTAAAGGTTACATTCCCTTTTGGTTATTATAAAATATTGGCTATATTCTCTGTGTTGTACAGTGTATCCTTATAGCTTATTTTATCTATTAATAGTTTGTATCTCTTAATCTCTCTTGAGAAACCTATATGCAGGTCACGAAGCAACAGTTAGAACTGGACATGGAACAACAGACTGGTTCCAAATAGGAAAAGGAGTACGTCAAGGCTGTATATTGTCACCCTGCTTATTTAACTTCTATGCAGAGTACATCATGAGAAATGTTGGGCTGGAAGAAGCACAAGCTGGAATCAAGATTGCCGGGAGAAATATCAATAACCTCAGATATAACAGTGTCAGACTTTATTTTTTTGGGCTCCAAAATCACTGCAGATGGTGATTACAGCCATGAAATTAAAAGACGCTTACTCCTTGGAAGGAAAGTTAAGATCAACCTAGATAGCATATTCAAAAACAGAGACATTACTTTGCCAACAAAGGTCCATCTAGTCAAGGCTATGGTTTTTCCAGTGGTCATGTATGGATGTGAGAGTTGGACTGTGAAGAAAGCTGAGCGCCGAAGAATTGATGCTTTTGAACTGTGGTGTTGGAGAAGACTCTTGTGAGTCCCTTGGACTGCAAGGAGATCCAACCAGTCCATCCTAAAGGAGACCAGTCCTGGGTGTTCATTGGAAGGACTGATGCTGAGGCTGAAACTCCAATACTTTGCCCACCTCATGCGAAGACTTGACTCATTGGAAAAGACTCTGATGCTGGGAGGGATTGGGGACAGTAGGAGAAGGGGACAACACAGGATGAGATGGTTGGATGGCATCACGGACTCGATGCACATGAGTTTGGGTGAACTCCGGGAGTTGGCGATGGACAAGGAGGCCTGGTGTGCTGCGGTTCATGAGTCACAAAGAGTTGGACACGACTGAGTGACTGAACTGAACTGAACTTAATCTCCTACCCTTATGTTGCCCCTCCGTAGCCACTATTAGTTCTCTATATCTGTGAGTCTTTTTTTGGTTATATTTTGTTATAGTTTTATATTTTAGAGTACACACATAAGTCATATTATACAGTATTAGTCTTTTTCTGACTTAATTTCACTTTGCAAAATTACCTTCCAAATCCATTTGTGGTTGCAAATGGCAAAATTTCATTAGTTTTTATGACTGAGTAGTATTCCATTATACTTCACACCTGATTTTCTTCAACTGTCTGTTATGGACACTTACTTTGCCTCCGTATCTTGACAATTGTAAGTAATACTGCTATGAACATTGGGGTCCATGTCTATTTTCAAATTAGTGGCTTCTTTTTTTTTTCAAATATATGTCTACAAATGGAATTGGTGGGTCATGTGGTGGTTCTATTTTTAGTTTTTAAATAAACCTGTTTTCCACAGTGGCTACACAAATTAACATTCCCAACAATGGTGTTCAAAAGTTCCCTTTTCTCTACATTCTTGCCAACATTTGTTACTTGTGTTCTATTTGATTATAACTATTCTGGCAGGTCTGAGGTGACATCTCACTGAGGTTTTGATTTTCATTTCCCTGATGATTAGCAATGTTGAGGATCTTTTTCTGTGCCTGTTGGCCACATGCGTGTCCTTTTTGGAAAAATGTCTATTCATTTATTCTGCAGATTTTTTTAATTGGTTGGCTTGGATTTGGGGAGGAGGTTGTTTGTTTGTTGATGCTGAGTTGTATGAGCTGGATAAGCTGTATATATATTTGGGATATTAACCACTTACAAATAATACCATTTTCCAAGTTTTTCTCCCACTCAATAGGTTGTCTTTCCATTCTGTCAATGGTTTCCTTTCCTGTGCAAAAGCTTTTAAGTTTGATTAGGTCCCATTTGTTTATTTTTGCTTATAATTCCTTTGCTTTAGGAAACAGAGCCAAAAATATACTGGTGTGATGTATGTCAAACAGCATTCTGCTTATGTTTTCCCCTAAGAGTTTTATATTATTCAGTCTTATATTAAGGTCTTTAGTCTGAGTTTATTTTTGTGTATAGTGTTAGCAACTCGTCTACTTTCATTCTTTTATATGTAGCTGTCCAGTTTTCCCAGTACCACTTATTGAAGAGACTGTCTCTTCCCCTTTGTATAGTCTTGCCTTCTGTGTCATAGATTGATTGACTGTAAGTGCATGGGTTGTTTTTTTTTTCCTAGTCTATCTGTTCTGTCCCATAGATCTATGTGTCTGTTTTTTGTGCCAGTACCATACTGTTTTGCTTACTATAGCTTTGTAATATAATGTGAAGTCAGGGAGCCTGATTCCTCCAGCTCTATTCTTTCTCAGAATTGTTTTGGCTATTCAAGGTCTTTTGTGTTTCATACAAATTTTTGAATTATTCTAGTTCTGTGAAAAATGCAGTTGGTATTTGGATAGGGATTGCATTGAATCTGTAGATTGTGTTCGGTAGTATGGTATCATTTAGGATCTCTGTTGCCTTATTGATTTTCTGTTCAGAAGATCTGTCCATTGATGTATGTAAGTCTGAAAAATGTTTTCCTATTATTGTAGTCTCATCATTTCTCCCTTTATATCTGTTAGTTTTTATGTATTTGGGTGTTCCTATCTTGGGTGCGTGTTTGTTGACAAGTATAATTTCCTCTTATTGATCCTCTTATCATTATATAGTATCCTTCTTTATCTTTCTTTACGGCCTTTGTTTTAAAGTCTGTTTTGTCTGATATGAATATTACGACCCCTGCTTTCTTGTAATTTCCATTTGCATGAAATATATTTTTCCATCCCATCACTTCTAATAGGTGTGTGTCCTTTGTCCTAAAGTGAGTCTCTTGTAGGTGGCATATTGTAGGATCTTGTTTTTTTAATCCAATCTGCCACTCTTTTGACTGGAGCATTTAATTCATTGGCACAGAAGGTAATTATGAGAGATGTGTATTTACTGTCATTTTAGACCTTATTTTCCAGTTGATTTTGTATTTCTTCCTCATTTCTTTTTCTTTTTCCTTTTGTGATTTGCTGATTTTCTTTTGCATTATGCTTATGATCTCTTCTTTTGGCTTTTCTCACTCTGTTGCATGTTTTTGATTTGTGGTCACCCTGTTTTCAAGTATGTTAACCCTTTCCAATATAGACTTTCTTTAGACTTAGTAAAATAGGCTCAAACACCTTCTAAAAGAGAATTGCATTTTCTTAATCTCTTCCCCCACATTTTATGATTTTCATGTCCTGTTTTATATCTTTGTGTTTGTCCTTTTGTCATTCATTGTGGTTATCACTTTCACAAAGATTTTGTTTGTTTGTTCGTTTTAATCTGAAGACTGGTCTATGTAAGTAATTTACTTTTCAGTTGTAATTTTCTTCTTTCCAATAGATTACTACTTTTCTTATAAAAGATCTTTCAGTATTTCTTTTAGGAAAGGTTTAGTATTGCTGTATTATTTTAGTTTTTGCAGATCTGAAAAATTCTGTCACTTCTGTTCTAACTGATAAGCTTGCTGGGTAGAATATTTTGATTATAATATGTCTTGGTGTGGGCTTCCCTGGTGGCTTAGAGGTTAAAGCCTCTGCCTGGAATGCAGGAGACCCGGGTTCGATCCCTGGGTTGGGAAGATCCCCTGGAGAAGGAAATGGCAATCCACTCCAGTACTCTTGCCTGGAGAATCCCATGGAGGGAGGAACCTGTGGGCTACAGTCCATGGGGTCGCAAAGAGTCAGACATGACTGAGCGACTTTACTAATATGTCTTGGTGTAGGTCTCTTTGGATTCATCTTGTTTGGGACCTTCTGTGCTTCCTGTACCCGAGTGTCTCTTTCCTTCTGTAGGTGTGGGAAGTTTTCAGCCACAGTTTTTTTCAGTTTGTTTTTGACTCCTTTTTCTCTTTCTTCCCCTACTGCAGTCCCCAATATGCATAGGTTGGCAAGCTTTATATTATTCTATAGGTCTCTTACATTGCTTTCATTTTTTTTTTTTTCAACTTGGTTTTCTGACTGCTGTTCTGATTGGGTGGTTTCCATTGTTCCATCTTCCACTCAGATATCTGATAGGCACTGAGTTTCCAAAGCCAACATGAAGGCATAAATCTGCACACCTCAGGTTTCAGCCCCACTGTCGCATGTGGGCAGTCTGCTGGTGCTCTCCCCGAACTTGTAGAGGTGATGCCAAGTCTTCTGAGAGTGTGCAGGAAAAGAGGCTTTTATGGAGACCTCTGTCCCTTCCTTCCATGCTTATTAACAAAGGCACTTCACTTCTGTGGTGCACCTATCTCCACTTCATTTATATTTTTTCTCTGGGCTTTTATCTTATCCCTTCATCTGGGATATAACTTTCTGCTGTTTCATGATGATTAGCTTTCTGTAATATGGTTTTTGTTTTAGCCGCTGTGAGACTGTGCCTTTTCTTGCCTCTTCTGTCTGCCTTCTGATGGATAAGGCTAAGAGGCTTGTGTAAGCTTTTTAAAATTATTTATTTTATAATTGAAGGATAATTGCTTTACAGAATTTTGTTGTTTTCTGCCAAATATCAAGATGAATCTGCCATAGTTATACATATGTCCCCTCTTGAACCTCCCTCCCATCTCCTTCCCCTTCCCACCCACCTAGGTTGTTAACAGAGTCCCCGTTTGAGTTCCCTTAGTCATACAGCACATCCCCAATGGCTATCTATTTTACATGTGGTAATGTAAGTTTCCACGTTACTCTCTCCATACATTCCACCCTCTCCTTCTTCCCCGTCACTGTGTCCATAAGTCTGTTCTCTATGTCTGTTTTTCCATTGCTTCCCTGTAAATAAATTCATTGGTACCATCTTTCTAGATCCCACATATATATGCTAGTATATGATTATTATCTTTCTCTTTCTGACTTAATTTTGTGTAATAGGCTTTAGGTTCATCCACCTCATTAGAACTGACTCAAATGCATTCCTTTTTAAGACTGAGTAATATTCCATTGTGTATCTGTACCACAGTGTCTTTATCCATTCATCTGTCGATGAACTTCTAGGTTGCCTCCATGTTCTAGCTATTGTAAATAGTGCTTCAGTGAACATTGAGATATATGTGTCTTTTTCAATTTTGGTTTCCTCAGAGTACATCCCTAGTAGTGGGATTGCTGGGTCATTGGTGGTTTTATTCCTAGGTTTTTGAGGAATCTCCATGCCGTCTTCCATAGTGGCTGTATCAATTTACATTCCCACCAACAGTGCCAGAGCATTCTCTTTTCTCCACACCATCTCCAGCATTTATTGTTTGTAGACTTTTTGATGATGGCCACTCTCACAGGTGTGAGGTGATATCTTGTTGTAGTTTTGATTTGCATTTCTCTAATAATGAGCAATGTTGAGCATCTTATCATGTGTTCGTTAGCCTCTGCCTGTCTTCTTTGGAGAAACATCTGTTTAGGTCTTTTCCCCACTTTTTAATTGGGTTCTTTTTCTGGTATTAACTTGTATGAGTTGTTTGTATATTCTGGAAATCAATCCTTTGTCAATTTTTTCATTTGCTATTATTTTCTCCCATTCTGAAGGTTGTCTTTTCACCTTGTTTATAGTTTCCTTTGCTGTGCAAAAGACAAGTTGAATTAGGTCCCACTTGTTTTCTTTTGTTTTTATTTCCATTATCTAGGAGGTGGGTCATAGAGGACCTTGATTTATGTCATTGAGTATTCTGCCTGTGTTTTCCTCTAAGAGTTTTATAGTTTCTGGTCTTATATTTAGGTCTTTAATCCATTTTGAGTTTATCTTTGTGTATGGTGTTCCGAAGTGTTCTAATTTCATTCTTTTACACATAGCTGTCCAGTTTTCCCAGCAGCACTTATTGCAGAGGCTGTCTTTGCCCCATTGTATATTCTTGCCTTCTTTGTTGATAATAAGGTACCCACAGGTGTGTGGGTTTATTTCTGGGCTCTCTATCTTCTTCCATTGATCTATATTTCTGTTTTGGTGTCAGTTCCATACTGTCTTGATGACTGTAGCTTAGTAATATAGTCTGAAGTCAGGAAGGTTGATTCCTCCAGCTCCATTCTTCTTTCACAAGACTGCTTTCACTAGTCAGGGTCTTTAGTGTTTCCATATGAACTGTGAAATTTTTCATTCTAGTTCTGTGAAAAATGCCATTGGTGATTTGATAGGGGTCACACTGACTGTAGATTGCAAGCTTCTTGATGGGAAGGATTGGCCATGGGAAAAGCCGGGCCTTGCTCTGGTGTGCAGGGCCTTGCTCAGTAAGGCTTTAATCCAATTATCTGCTGACGGGTGGGGTTGCACTCCCTCCCTGGTAGTTGTTTAGCCTGAGGTGACCCATCCCTGGGGTCTTTGGGCTCTTGTTGTTGTTCAGTCACTCAGTTGTGTCTGACTCTTTGTGACCTCATGGACTGCAGCATGCTAGGCTTCCATGTCCATCACTACTTCCCAGAGATTACTCAAACCCATGTCCATTGAGTCGGTGATCCAACCATCCAACCATGATGAGCCATCCAACCATCTCATCCTCTGGCGTCCCCTTCTCCTCCTGCCTTCAATCTTTCCCAGCATCAGGGTGTTTTCTAATGAGTCAGCTCTTCACATTAGGTGGCCAAAGTATTGGAGTTTCAGCTTCAACATCAGTCCTTCCAATGAATATTCAGAACTGATTTCCTTTAGGATGGACTGGTTGGATCTCCTTGCAGTCCAAGGGACTCTCAAGAGTCTTCTCTAGCACCACAGTTCAAAAGCATCAATTCTTCAGCCCTCAGCCTTCTTTACGGTCCAGCTCTCACATCCATACATGACCACTGGAAAAACCATAGCTCTCAGTAGACAGACCTTTGTTGGCAAAGTAATGTCTCTGCTTTTTAACATGCTGTCTAGGTTGGTCATAACTTTTCTTCCAAGGAACAAACGTCTTTTAATTTCATGGCAGTGATTTTGGAGCCCAAGAAAATAAAGTCTGTGACTACAGGCTCTATGGTAGGGTTGATGATGACCTCCAAGAGGGTTTATGCCAAGGGAGCCTTCCAGTGCCCCATCCCTGTGGTGAGCCCCTGCCGACCCACGCGTCCACAGGAGGCCCCCAACACTAGCAGATAGTTTTGGTTCAGTCTCCTTGGTGGTCACTGCTCCTCTCCTCTGGGTCTTGGTGTGCACAAAATTTTGTTTGTGCCCTCTATGACTGGAGTCTCTGCCTCCCCCAGTCCTCTGGAAGACCTATCATCAAATCCCACTGGCCCTCAAGGCCAGATTCCCTGGGGATTCCCAGTCCCTTTGTTGGATACCCCAGGCTGGGAATCCTGACACGGGGTTCAGAACCTTCACAACAGTGTGAGAACTTCTTTGGGTATTACTATTCTCCAGCCTGTGGGTCACCCACCCAGCAGGTATGAGATTTGATTTTATTGTAATTGTGTCCCTCCTACTGTCTCGCTGCGTCTTCTTTGTTGTCTCTGGACGTGGGGTACCTTTTTTTTTTGGTGGGTTCCAGTGGCCTCCTGTCCATGGCTGTTCAACAGCTACTTGCAATTTTGGTGCTCTCGCAGGAGAAGAACACACATCCTTCCACTCCCCCTTCCTGAACCGGATGTCTGTGGTGGGCCTAGACTTTCACATACACCCCTGGTTGTGGCCTATACCATGCTCCAGTCGCTGCAGGCTGTCTCCATACCGCCAACCTGAGTCCTGTCCCCAGTTGCGGCCTCTGAAGCCTGAGTTTCAGCACTCAGCCCCCGCCTGCACCAGCGGACACAGGCCTGAGGGCAGCACAGGGTGGTGGCCCAGACCACCTGTGCAGGCCTCTGTTTTGGTTGCCACAAACCAACAGCTGCACTCTCCTCCAAACCTTGCAGCTTCCTGTCTGTTCTGCTTTGTCTTGGGTATTCTTTAAGTTCTTCATTTTAAAGTCTCAGGAGAGAATATATTAGTATATACTTGTTAGTTTGGTAGTAAAAGAAACAGCAAGTTTTTTTTTTTTTTTTTTTTTATTAGGTTTCTGATAGGCTACTTGCAAAGCTTGCAGGATAAACATACCCAGGTTCAATAGGTCTGAATTGTTGATTCTCCTTTGCCCCAACATTCAATCTGGTCACCAAATATTTGTGTCCCTTGCACTGAGCATTTCTTTTTGCAGTTGTCATCCCCTTATTAGATACTATTAAGAGAGTGAAATTGAGGGATAAGTTTTGTACTGCCTAGCAAATTGGGAGAATTCAGCATTCTTGTAGCATTTCTAACAGCAGTAAACCTCTGAGGTGCATAGAGAAAGAAAAGCAGCAGTAGATTTTCCAGACTGCAGAGGCTCAGAAATGGAAAGAGGAGTTGACTTCAAGAAAGTCTTACCTAAAATACAGAATGAATTTTAGTCATATTCAGTTGCATGTTGATTATACTTGGTGACTCATTTTGCTTTTGGTGCACTTTGGCCATATACTGAGAAAGCAATAATAGCTGTTGCTTTTTAATGAGGAGGATAAAGCCAATAAATATAAAATGTTAAAAGGCAGCAGATAAGCATTAAAGGCAGTAGAAGAGATGTACAATAGGGGCTTGTTCAAAAAGAGTTCAATGTGGGAAGAAATAACTGGAGACTGCCCCAGTTTCTGAATTATATATATCCTTTTCTCTGCTACTGTCAGCAGATTCTAGGCTCTGGGACTTTATGCCTATTGGTGAAAAGAAGAGAGGGGAGGAGAGCAGAGGGAACTTAAGAGAGAAGTCTTGACCCCTGGGTCTGCTCGTGACAGGGAGAGAATAGATTTTATCCCATTCTTTTCTGTTGAGACCTAGACTGTGTTTGGGAAAAGTACCTGTATTTTGGTTTTAACTCCTACTGAAAAATATTATCTGTAATTTTGAGACCTCTAAATAAAAATTGTGAATAAGTTCTTTTTTTAGAGATCTAACACATAATTCTCTTTGGTATGGAAAGATACTTCAGCATCTTTCTTGGGTCCATAACAGGATGGGATGGAGTGGAACTAAAAATTGCCTTGTGTAATATAGTGAAGTATAATGGATATACTTCTGTTCAAGTTATTGGTCTGCCATTCCACTCAGTGGATCTGTGAGGCAGATAAAAGATGCTGTCAAGCCTGAAACAGTCAATACACATTGCTAAACTCAGGGAATAATTGCGTGACTCATTTTAATGACTTCTCCACATTGACCAGGAACTGGAAGGCACTTTTCAGGGGGTGGGATTTTGGGTGGTGATGATTCTAGTGGTATCCGCGATGAAGAAGTTGAAAAATTGAGAGTCATAGAGTGACTTTCATTAAAGAAGACTGACACCCTGGTGCCTTTACGCAAGATCTTTAATAAGAATTCCCTCTGTGGGGTATTGGCAAGGAACTTTAGAAACAGGGATATGCAATACTTTGTTTTAGGTTCTTTCCCTGCTGTAAATACTCACCATTGATTTTAAACTAAAGTAAGCATCGGTTGTACCACCAGCCTTGAATTATTAGTGCCTTGACGAATGGAGAGAGGGGCCTGCCTTCATTAAATAAGATCTAAAATACTTGGTACAGGTGGTGTCACCAGAGTATAAGCACTACCTAAGTGTTACATCATATTATTATGCCTAGGGAGACGGAAAGTGTCCGGCATGGAGGACCACAGAGCACACAGTCGGAAGTGATAAAAGAGCAGCTGAGAGGAGTTTAGCGTGAGAGCTGACAGGTGACACGGAAGACGTTTAAATCCTCATCTTCACTTCCTCTCATTCCCAGCCCTTCCTCCCCCCAATCCTAAGGAACCCCAGGAAGCATACTTGGCTCCAGGCAGTTACTCGAGTAGCTGCTCCACTTGGATAGTAAAAGAAAGGGGGACTTTAGAAAGCTAAAACCTTGTGACGGCATGGGGACCAGACAACTAGGTCTCGAAATTTGTTCAAGAGGACTCTGGGCAGATAGGAAGGGAAGAACTAAGAAAACCTTACCCTCTTATTTGGCTTTTCATCCTATTGTATACCTGATAAGTTACTAATATAAATTAATTTTGCACTGACTAGGCTATGAAATTCTGTGTGTTCTGTTCAGGGTAGAGTTTTCTCAATAGTAGGAACCACTGAATTGGCCTGAGTTCTCCCCTTGTATTTTGCAATAAGATGTCTATGGTCTGTTTGAACTAAACAAAACACACATCTCTCTTTCTTGTTTACACCAAAAAAAAAAAAAAAACCACCCTTTATTTTCCTTGCCTTCAATCCTTCCCCTAGACGAAAACAACCTGCACGTTGCAGACAGTTAGTCATTCCAGAATAAAGCTTTCTTGGCAAGATTCTCAAGTGGCTCCACGGCATTTACGAGACTGAGTCCAACCTCAAGCTGGAGGCCAGCCCTCCCACAGCTTGGCCCCTCTGTCTCTCTTACCTCTTGATGTGCATGAACCCCTGACCCAGGTGAGGCTTCTCTCTTAATCCAACTATATTTACATTTGCTTCTTCCCAACTCTGAACTCTTGTTCTCTTGCCACTGAATTCAATTTTATCCCCACCTCTAGGCCTCACTGAAAAGCCATCTTTCTTATGAAAACCTCCCAAGTATTTTAGTCCATAATGAGTTTTTTTCCTGCATTTATGTTGACATCAGTCATTTGGACTCATCAGTGAATTAAACAGTTATTTGCTGAGTGCTAACAATATGCCAGGAACATAATATAAATAAGTGTGTTATTTGATTATATGCTCTTTTATATTTCTCTGACTTCCCTGGTGGCTCAGACGGTAAAGCATCTGTCTACAGTGCGGGAGACCTGGGTTTGATCCCTGGGTTGGGAAGATCCACTGGAGAAGGAAATGGCAATCCACTCCAGTGCTATTGCCTGGAAAATCCCATGGACAGAGGAGCCTGATAGGTTACAGTCCATGGGTCGCAAAGAGTCGGACACGACTGAGTGACTTCACTTTATATTTCTCACCTATTTATATATGTATTTTCTTACTGCCAAAAGTCCCTGTAAGAACTGTTTGTTTTCTTACAGAATTAGGCACAAAGTAGGAATGCAGAAAATATATCTTGAATTCACTGAAGTATATTCATGATAAACTTAACCTAGGATACAAATCACTTGGTAACTTGTCAACTTATGATCACTCACTGTATTAACTGGGTGATGAGTCTTCTTAATAATAGACATTTTTTATTATGCTTGATCGAATTAAATCTTGCATTGTGACAGAGTTTGTTTAAAAGTTTTTATTAATAGGTCTTTTTCATAGCTCAAAAAGGGGGTTACAGATGATAATCAGCAGAACAATTGAAAACAAAACCTCACCTCTATAGAGTTAGCCAGTGTGTAGACTTTATTACATAGGCACATATTTTTTTAAGTAAACTTTTTACATNTTTGTTTAAAAGTTTTTATTAATAGGTCTTTTTCATAGCTCAAAAAGGGGGTTACAGATGATAATCAGCAGAACAATTGAAAACAAAACCTCACCTCTATAGAGTTAGCCAGTGTGTAGACTTTATTACATAGGCACATATTTTTTTAAGTAAACTTTTTACATAAAATAAATCACAACACTGAATGAGGATGGCTGATGAAGAAAGGAAAACCCAAGCCCTGGACCAGCTGAATCGTTCAATGGGACCCTGGGTCCCTCCATCCTGACATATTGAAATTCACGATGAGCATCACAAGTGGAGAGTGAGGAGGGGGTGCTCTTTTATCACTTCCAGGCTTAAAACACTGGTTGTTTCATTTCCTGAATACGGTAAACTTTCTCTAGGTTCTGTTGGCAGACTGGCACAAAGGTTAAATGAATGCTGACTGAGAGTGAGAGCTGTTCCTATTCTTCCCTCTGCTACCCCAGTACTTCAAAACCCTTAGACGCTCTGGTCCAACTAGCTGCTTGCTGTCAGGACTGAGTGGACATCTGCTTCCCCACAGCTGCTCCCCTTGGGAACCATATAGGGCACTGACCCCAACGCACACGGAGGCAAGACCGCAGTGCTTAAGGCCTCAGTCACAGTGTGGCTGGNACTAACTGCTTGCTGTCAGGACTGAGTGGACATCTGCTTCCCCACAGCTGCTCCCCTTGGGAACCATATAGGGCACTGACCCCAACGCACACGGAGGCAAGACCGCAGTGCTTAAGGCCTCAGTCACAGTGTGGCTGGAGGGAGTCCGAAAGCCCAACCTGCACTGTATTAGAGGCCAAGGAATCAGTGACAACCCAGAAAAGAAATTTTGATGTGATCAGAGAGACAATCACCAATCTTCCTTCACACCACAACCTCCTGCCGCCAAGATGACCAGTGTGTATAAGTTTACCACTTTTATTCATAAACTATTTCAAATTTGGAAGAAATAGATATTCAGCTGGTAGTTGAGATGTTACAGAGTAAGAATAAGCATGTCTGGAGCATGAAATGGTATCTGCTAAGTATCCAGACAGTCCTCTGCTTTAAGCTTAATCCCCACAACAATCCTGCTAGGTAGGGACCCAGTACAATGATGAACATTCTGCAGATGAAGGGAGGCTGAGGAACTGAACCAATACACACCTAATAAATGGATGGAAGAAAAGAAAACTGGAAAACAACTCCATTTATTCTCCAAAGAATACAGAACTTCTAAGGAAAATGAGAAAAAAAGGTACAAAAAGGAAACGATGGACAAATTCACTTATACATATAAGTTAATGCTCTTAAAACATTGCCAAATATAACTCAAGAGCACATAGAGACGATAGCTAACGCCAATACTTCAGTAAGTCATTTAAGGAAAGCTAAATACTCATTTCAATATGTATTGAGAAGCATTTTGACAAAGTTGTATACTCACTGTTTATTTTATTGTAAAAGAAAATATACATGCTTGGTATGAACTGATAACTGTTGTGCAATGTAGACGTGGCTGGTAAAAAACAATCTCAAAATCAAGGTGCAGACGCTCACTGCTGTTTTTAATGTTGATCTGGAGATGCTGGCCGATTTTTTCAAATACGTTAAAAATTCTTTACCCACTGATTCAATGATTATGTTTTCAGACAAAGTTCACTCATAGGAAATCATCCCAAATTTAGAGACAAAGCTTAGTGGGCCTTCTGTGTTGGACTCTCTCATCCGTTTGATGCCGGATCGCTTTGCACGTAGTGCTCTAATTCTTGTAGAATTGTTTCCCCACTGGCAACAGGCTCAAGAGAATGATAACTACGTGCTTATTACCAGTAGTGAGAGGTCACAGGTCACACCTTCCAGCTATATGTATTTAGGAGAATTATAAATGCTGAACAGTACAATATTGTTTACAGCTGTGAAAAACTGGGAACCACCCAATCATGCAAATATTAGAAATGCTAGTATAAACTGTGATATTCAATTCTTAAAATATTAAAGCCATTAAAATTACATTAAAGACAAAATGTTAGTTGATAAAAATATCAACACTGAGCAGCCATATGATACGGTAATAACTATGAAAACTGGAAGAAAATGCATTGAAATGTGAACAGGGGTTGTAATGCTTGCAACTTGGGCAGCTTATTTTTTCTAATTCTCTAGTGAGCATGTTTGCATTGTTTAGATAGGGAAAGAATAAAAAAAAATTAGCAATTTATATATTTTTTCCTATTTATTCCTTAAATACTGCATATGACAAAACAGATCAAAGGAATGGTCTTTAATGGCTGGAATCAAGCCATTACATTTGACCAACTCTTAGCATTAGAAACAAAATCATACTAACACACACCACAAAGGAGATGCTACTTTGTAGCTTGTATGTGGTTTTTAAAAAATTAATAGTTACATTTTCCTGTTACTAAAAGATCAGATAGGGAGGACCGGCCCTTCCTCTAGTCTGGTTTTGCCATAACTATGTGACAGATATTCCCAGAATCTTACCTATTTTTTCTTCCTTCGATTTCTGAAGTCTTTTATATAAAAGGACATATTTATAAATTGTTGGTCAGCCATGGCCCTTCTGTATCTGGAGGGTTAGACCTACTTCTGTTTCGGGTAGTATCCAAATCCTATGAAGTCCTCTTCACCCCACTGTTGTGCTGGATGATGCTAGGGGAACTTCCAGAGCCCGGCGCCAGTGAGATCACGATCCACCGTGTTTCTCTGTGTTTTGAAGGCAGCTTCTAAATAGAGGGTTGCAGGGTCGTCTGGGCAGACGGTCAATGATAGAGACATAAAAAGGGGAAAGATGGGCCGGTGGCTTTCCCCAGTATTCACATCTGAAACTTCTTGCTTCTCAAGACTGTATAAAGAGTCCATTGACATGGAGTATGATTAGCAGTGGCACCAGAGCAGAGTTTATGTGAGTGGAGCTGGAAAGGACCTGAGCGAACAATTAGTCCAGCGTCTTCACTTTTTTAGCTGAGGTTTCTGAAACCCAATTGGAAAAACAGCCCGTGACTTACCATGATGATTTTCTCTATGACTGTGTCCTTTAAAGATTCCTAGAAACCCCGGTTCTCTTTACATCAGCAGTCCAGTGTCCTTGCGTTTCCTTAGCTACCATTACAGAACTGACCACTGGAACAGAACCTTGACCAAATACGTGTTGAACTCAATTAACTCTATTGTTTATCTCTGCCAGGCAAACTTAGTATTCCTGGAGCTCCTGACATTTAAGGGATGACTTCTCGTTCATGGATTTTGAGGTTTGGTGGCCAGTGCTCTCTTTGTCATTTCTCCATACTTTATATTTTTTGATTCTGTTCTTTTATAACTTTTCATTAAATGCCATTATTATTTGCCTCTCTCCAGGCACTACCAAACACATTACTATGGATATTTTCTGCCTTTACAGGCCTGGAATATTACAAATTCAGAGATACTTTTTTTTTCCCCAGTTGTTAAAAGAACTAGACTCTTAATCAGACTTGCTAAGGCACAGTAGTAGAAATGTAAAAATTCCATTTTCCTGGTTTTGTCAATACATGGGAGAATACTACTGATACACACATTTATTTCCTACATTGTTGACTGCCTTATACATCTCTTTCACTTTTAATTCCTTAAATACATAAATATAAGCCACAATATCGAAAGCAAGTTTCATTTACAAAGAATATAATTAAGAAATGAAGAAATGGTGACTTGTAGGGAATTGGCACTTAAAGATTGGTCATGTTTAGAAAACATGTTTAGAAGTTGGTGAGAATGCTATGACTAATTTCATAAGAGCTGTCACAGTTCAGATGACACTTATTAGTGAGATAATTGCTTTACTGGATGACATTTTTTATTGATTTAGCTTTTTGGCCAGTTTTGAAGTTCCTGTTGCATTTTTAACATGACCTAAATTCTAGATATGCCAGAATTAACTTACAATCATCATTCATAGAAGAGTTGAAGTTACCATTCCCAACTGAGAAAATTTTAAAAAAGTAGGCTAGATGGCAGTACTTCTTATTCACATCAACTTAATATTTTCAAGAGTTGGAGGAAATTTGGATCATTCTGTTTTCCCACCACCATGAAACTTACGAGATTGAAAGCAGTTCTGAAATCCTGATGTTACTTGACAAGTTTCAGCTTACTATCTCAGGCCTCCTCCTTACTATCTCAGGCCTCCTCCTTACTATCTCAGGCCTCCTCCTTACTATGATAACAAAATAAATACACAGTGACACTGGTGAGTGGTTACTGTTAGGAAAAACAAAAGACCTAGCACACAAGAATGCCCCTGACTCTAGTAAATGCTTCCTTCTCCCACTGACCATTCAAATAGACAAGGCTCGGGCTCACAGAGCTCTCTGACTTGCAAGAACAAAACTGAATCAGTAACTCAGACTATTGACAGCATCTGTGCTGCTGCTATCTTTGGGCACAAAAATGTTTTTCAATATGAATAGGTTCACTGTAATTTAAATTCAGCTGCATATTAAGTGCTTAAGTGCTGACAGTTATTAGTTGACAGTGGAGGCAAGAAAAGAAATTACTTAAGTGCTCCAGGAAATGAAAGCATGCCTGTATGCTTAAGGTTAAGTGTTTGATGATAAGGAAGGGTTAGTTAGTCTTGGAGTCTCAGGGTCAGTATTCATTCAGCAAACATTTACTGAATACCTAATAATTTTTCTTTATTACATGAATATGTTCGACCTATCAGCATGGACTTAAGGTAGCTGAAATTTATTATATTCCAAGTTTGGTGCTAGGTAGTAGAAAGAAAGAATAAGATACATTTCTTGCCTCCATGAGTCACATTTCTTGGGAATGTAAATGTCTAGGGACCTACCGATGCTAAAGCTGAAGCTCCAGTACTTTGGCCGCCTCATGCAAGAGCGGACTCATTGGAAAAGCCCCTGATGCTGGGAGGGATTGGGGGCAGGAGAAGGGGACAACAGAGAATGAGATGGAATCACTGACTCGATGGACATGAGTTTGAGTGAACTCCGGGAGTTGGTGATGGACAAGGAGGCCTGGCGTGCTGCAATTCATGGAGTCTCAAAGAGTCAGACACGACTGAGCGACTGAACTGAACTGAACTGAACTCCAGTATACTCTTGCCTGGAGAATCCCATGGACAGAGGAGTACGGAGGGCTACAGTCCAGGGGTCACAAAGAGTCAGACAACGAATGAGCGGCTAACACTTTGAAGGTCCTGCCCTCATCTATAAGATCTGAAAAGAAATTACTCTCATTTCAAATAAGAAATATTTTACATTAAACAATGTTCTCAGGAATTCCCTGGCAGTCCAGTGGTTATAACTCAGAGCTTTCAATGTAGTAACCCAGATTTCCCTTAGTCAGGGAATTAAGATTCTGCAAGCCATGCAGTGCCCCCGTCCCTGCCCCCAAAATAATGTTCTCAAGAGTTATGATCCCTGACAATAATGCAGGATGGTCAGGGTAGGTGGGGGGCGGGGGTGGGGGACAAAATAGGAAAAAAAAAAAAAAAAAACTGTCCAGATGGTATTTAAGTGAAATATAAAATTTTGATAAGACATAACTAGTACTATGTTCACAAGAGTAAGAGTGGCAAAGGGGGGTTAATGGTCTCCCCCCAAAGTACCTCATATTCTCCTGTCTGATATATCATAATGAGAGCATTTCTTATCTTCCTTTATTATGAAGTCATAAAGCAAGTCACTAGCCTCAAAAAAAAAAAAAAAAAAAAGAAGCACAGCTCTTGATATCAAGGGACATCTAATTTATGTTCTAATAGGAACAGGCTGTGTACTGGTAAAATAAATTCACTTCTAATATTTTCACATTATTGATAACATAGAAAAGGAATATTTGTGGCTATAGACACACAAAATAGAAATTCAGGGTAGCAAACTTACAATCTGCATATCAAAAAGGTATTTGTCCAACTGTGTTTTCTATGTAGGCTATTAACAAAACTACATAGAAACTATGTCTAAAAATAAGTAGTCTTACATTTTGCAATTCCCTAAATGTTACCCATAAGCAATTTCTAAAATACAGAGGAAAAACAAATCTGATGAAATCAAGATGTTAAGTTTTCAAAAATGAATGGTAATTTGATTGCTGAACTCAGATAGCATGGAAGGAAGTTTTCCAATCCTTGGTTTAAAAAAAAAAATCCAGGTAAAGCACAAAGGCAATGAGAACTAACCAGTAGGAAAAAAGGGTCCACCCACCAATACATATGTGATGCTAGCAGGTGAAGCAGAGCTCTTGAGAGGGTGTGTGGGCTCTAAACTTGGGTAAAGAAGATGCTAGAATACGCTTGACCTTGGCAACTCTTCCACCCATCTCAACGCTTCTATGAGGAATCCTCATGAGCTTTTAGCACAAGGGGGGAAGGACTATGCCTTGGAGTCCCCCTACTTGACAAAGACCTCTAGAGGAACTCACCGTATTTCAAAGAGCATGAAAAGCCACTTACAAACTAAAAACAAGTAGGGTTAGAGTCCTATTACGATTGAAACTAAACATCTGTGTGGAAGGTATCTTGGTAAGAATCTTGCCTACATCCAATCTTAGAGTCCCTTTCATGGCATTTAGGAGAGATGGGTTATTTTCGCTTTTGCTTGGGTATCTATAGCAACTGGAAATTCTACTAGTTGAGTCCATTCCTCTTTAGAATAACTCCTATTACAAGGTTCTTTCTTGTGTTGAAGCAAACATCTGTCATCTATTAAGCTCCTCTTTTTGCCCTGTGAAGCAACATAGGAAGAGTCCAGTTCCTCTCCCCTTCTATAGTTCAATGGAGATTTCAAGGTAGCTATTATATCATCCCCTCTTTTTCCCTTTGCAGCTATACCTTCTGTTCTTCAGGGGAACTATTGCCCGGTTCCACATATAATCAGACTCTTCATGGTCCTGGCCACCTGACTCTGGATGCAATAATTTATTAATGTCTCTCTTAAAATGCAGTTCCCAGAACGGAACCCAGTCCCCCGTGCAGATGTGGACTGAGCTGTGCCGCGCGCGTGCAGGGCTCCCTGGATTTCTGTAACCACAGGCCAAGTATGTTCGTTTAGCTGTGAGATACCCCTAACTCAAAGCTGAACTCACATTTCCCTAAGAAAACATTCCTACACAAACTGCTGTGAAACCAGGACTTTCTAACACCTTTCCTATTAACACACACATCCGTACACACATAGGTGCCCTCGTCTATACTCAGAAGGTTGCATTTAAGAAACTCAGAATATGGGAGTCTCTCGTTAATGCCTGTTCAATTTTATCCTTTTAGTTTCAGTCTTATGTTCACATATTTCAAAAATTATAATGATTTCTATATCCTAATGTCAGTACATAGTTAGAATTCAGTGAATATTTATGGGATGAATTAATCCTGAATCTACTAGTCAACAGACTAGATATATATGTCTACTTCTGGGTCATCTGTAAATCTGATAGGCATACTTTCTGCCCCCCTTACTCTCTTCTTCATCAGAGAACTAAGAAGGCAAATAAAAGCTGCCTTTAAATTGTTGAGCTAGTATCCCCTTTGGGATGCGGAGGTACAGAATGTGAGCAGGAACAGATGAAGAGAAAGAATATTGAGAGTCCTAGATCCTTGGGATCTGGATTTAAGGTTCCCAACATTAGAAAAATATGGCTTCCCCCTATCTCTACCCTAGAGTCTTCTGCCTTTCAGATCTATTAGAATACTGTGATTATCAAACTGTGAATTTTTAGGAAAAGCTCATACAAGCTTAATTTTGAGACAGCTTTTAAAATGATCTTTTCAAATTACATTTCCTGCAAAGTCTGAGTTAGAGACACACAGCTGTCTATTGGCTATGAGGTATAAAATGGAGTTCCCAAAATGCCCTTGACAAATGCCTGAGATGTATGTATCCATTTATTTCAGGAGTCAGAATGGCATATATTTTTCAGTGTGAATTTAGAAAGTCACTGAGATTGAAGCTGTCTCCTGAATCAAATACTATCTTAAAATGTACGTTCCTTTTTCCCTGGAAGAAAAATAGCTCAATTTTGCTTTCCCTTCAACAGTCACTCTTTGCAGAATACAGGGCTAATTACAGAATTTAAAAGCATCCTATTGTGCCCTTTTCCCCATTGTCTATTGTGACTCAGGATGGTGAACCCTGGGACTGACAGTTTAGAAGATGGAAAAAGTGTTTCAATCTCGAACTAGGAAGAAAAACATTTCAGGAACGTCTCTGCATAGTGCTAACATTTGAAGCATGGAGACACCTATGAAAGGTCTAGCAGACCCAGAGAAGAAATTGGTTTGGTACCTCTTGTCATTTTTTTCTCTAGAGGGAATGATGGAGGTGGAGTCTTGGTAAATTAACTTCTCAAGAAACTGTTTTCCAGAAATTGATTGACAGATGAACATCAGGAAGGAATCCCACCAACACTGTAGGGGGCGGGGGGTGGTGGTGGTCTTTTCCTGACTATTATCAGTCACGACAAGCCACACGCAAGAGCCGTGAGACAAGCAAGAGTGGAGAAGAGGCTTGATTACACGGTGACTCCGCAGGCCAGGGGACCCCAGAGCTTCAAGCACGCGAGAGCCTCTCTGAGGCAGCCATCTTCGGGTTTCCTGTTAGAATACAGGGAGCTACGGGCAGGACGGTCCACACCCTGTTCCCCACAGCGAGGGGCCACGCTAGGTACTGACTTGAATTTCAACTATTCGGGAAGACATCCTATCGGGCCGCTTGGGTCAGGAACCCCTGCAAGACAGCCTCGTCACTGGACCCCGCACTCCTTGGGATTTTCCATGTCGTCTCCGTCCAAGTCCAGCTTCAAACTCTTTTTTTGCTCAATTTCCACCTGTCAAGGAATAGACATCGGAGAGAAATAATCAGAAAGAAGTATCAGGAAAACACCCCAACAACTAACCAAAAGAGAAAAACCTCACTAGGTTCTTTGAGAGTCTGTCCTTATAGTTGGGTTAATGTTCTGGGGTTTAGCCACACCAAGCTCCTGGGCCTATATGCATCATGGCTTTGAATGTGCACATGCCCTCGGCTTGGTCTGGAATTCCTCTCCCTCTCAGTCCACCTGGGAAAGCCTTCTTCTTTGCCTTGCACAGTTGCTCAAAGTCTCCTATAAAGCTATTTTTGACTCCCCAGGTAGAATCAGGTGCCCCCCTGTGTATATTTCCCCTGCACCCTGTACACTTGCCCAGCCCCACTACACCACAGGCTCTGTAAGACAGGGCAGGCCCTTTTTAACTATTAAACCCCCAAAATACAGGCATACACAAAGGTTTATCAAATGAATGGATTTCTTTGCAGCTGGCTGTTTACACTCTCTATGACTTTGTCCCTTTAAACAGTCTGCAGAGAATTCCCTGGTAGTCCAAAGGTCAGGACTCTGCACTTCCCCTGCAAGGGGCACAGGTTCGATCCCTGGTCAGTGAACTAAGATCTTACCTACCGTGCAGCACAGCCAAAAAAAAAAAAAAAAAGCATCCAATAGTATTTACAGTTCTGCCTGTATCTTATACAGAATACCATAGCTGTTAATTATAAAGGGATTAATCAATTAATCTTGTCTTGAGAGTGACATTGCTCATCTGAAGGCTTTTGATAAGTCAGGCAGGGAATCTTTTGAGTTATGGAGCTTCATAATGAAAGCTGCTTCTCTCAATACCGATATTTATAATAATGAGGGAAAGAATCCAGACAAAACAGCTGACTATGGTCATGTTTGAAGTGCTGAGTTTTGTTTTTTTTTCCTGGCCACAAGATGGCGTATTTGTTCTTTTCGGTAGTTGAATGTTTTGGATTGCACAACTAAGGAAACATTTAAAGAACAATTAAATGATGGTATAACTCTAAGGGTGTTATTATGAATAGAAAATTATTAAACCGCTTTGCCAAATCCCTCTTCAGTATGCCCCCCGCCCCCTTGCCCATTTTCCATCGTCTCTGGCATTTAATCTCCTGCGTGTGTGTGCTCTATTGCTTCAGTCGTGTCCTGACTCTTTGCAACTTTATGGACCTTAGCCCGCCAGGCTCCTCTGTCCATGGGATTCTCCAGGGAAGAATCCTGGAGTGGGTGGCCATGCCCTCCTCCAGGGGATCTTCCCAACCCAGGGATGGAACCCGCACCTTGATGTCTCTTGCGTTGGCAGACGGACTCTACTACTAGCAGCTCTTCCTACTGAATCTCTCTTAACTCCCCAGGATATAATCACTCTTTATGTCAGAACTCTCCAGCTTCACAGCCCCCTTTACAGCCCCGATCCTGTTACTACTACAAAGGTTTGCTTGGCTTTCAAGATTGCTCTGTTACAGCCCAGTGACCAGGTCAGATGAGTCTTAACCTCACTCAGATCCACTTCACCAACATCTGCAGCTGAAATATATGCTTAGAGTTAGCATTTTTCTGAGCCTGCCTGCACTTCCAAGCCCACTCTCCTGCACATAAATTATATGATAAACGAGTAATAATAATCCCCTTACCCCATGACTCTTGTCGTTGTTCATGAGACATTATATCCTCCTCTTTCATTAGCCTCTACTTCTCTTTCCAGCCTTTCTGTTGCCCACGAGCAGGATTATTTATTTAGCTCGGAGCAGACTCAACCACAGCTATGCGCGATGGGCCACCTCCACGGTGGCCGGAGTGCCTGTCTGCACCCTGGGAGGGCAGTGCTAAAAGGAACGGGAGCAGTGAGCATTTGGGGGTAAACAGACAGACTTGGAAGCATTAGCCAGATGCCCCCCGAGGCTACCTTGTAGCTGTAGTGTGCGGAATAATTGACCCACTTCCTGACGTCCGTCTTGTCTTCCACAGAGATGGATCTCACAGCAGCTTTGGAGGCAGACGTTGTAGGCATGCTGAACTCGACGTTCACATGATTGGCAAATCTGGAAGGCACTTCCCGGTCCGAGCCAAGTTCAAGGTGGCAGAAGAAACAGTGTGGGTGACCAGAAGCTATAAAAGAAAAACAAAGAATCTAGGGTTCGGGTTCTTTGGTGAAGAAATGGAAGGAGAGCCTGAGTAACAATCAAAGGAGGCCTGGCAGCCTTTCAGAGGGTCCAACGCTGAGCAGAGGACTGGCCTCGGCGGAAATCACACTGCACGTATATGCCTCAGACCACTGGACATAACACCGTCTCATTTCGGTAGCCTGGTATCCTAGCAATAAAACACATGACCTGGGAAATGAGGCTCACTCTGCCTGCTCAGGTCAGAGCGCAACGTGAACATAGCACAAATACCAAGAAACAGAGATTGTAGATTGGCAGAAAGGAATGAAAGAAGCACCTAATAAAACATCAAAGACAGCCTGGAGCAAAATCATCAATTTCTTTTGAAAGCTGAATTGAATTTTCTTCATAGCTGTTCATATATTTTTTTTAAATGCTTTTGGCATGTTTTCCAGGTGAATGAAATATGTAAATAACAAAGGCCTTAGAAACTGCACATAATAAGCATTAGGGAAGCCTGGTTTCCCAGATGTCTCCCTAGGAAGACATCTTTCCCAGTGGTAAAGAATCTGCCAATGCATGAGCCCCGGGTTCCATCCCTGGGCCATGGAGATGCCCTAGAGGAGGAAATGGCAACCCACTCCAGCAGTCTTGCCTGGGAAACCCCGTGGACAGAGGAGCCCGGGGGGCTACAGTCCATGGGGTTGCAATGAACCGGACACGACTGAGCATGCAGGCATGCCCACAGAACACCCGAGGGAACACAAGACCAACAGCCAGGACCTGTTAGTCCTGGATTTGACCTGCGACTCTTCTAAGCGCAAAGACCCCACACCCAAATCCTTTGTTCTCTCCAGGCTTCTTCCTCAAGGATGAAGTGCGGAGTTGGGGGTTAGTGGGAAAGGGTGAGCTGAACAAGGCCAGGCATTGGCCCTTACTGCTCTTTAACTCTAAACTCTTCTAAGTGCAAAGACCCCACACCCAAATCCTTTGTTCTCTCCAAGCTTCTTCCTCATGGATGAAGTGCGGAGTTGGGGGTTAGTGGGAAAGGGTGAGCTGAACAAGGCCAGGCATTGGCCCTTACTGCTCTTTAACTCTGTAAATCTGTGGCTGGTTCTGCCATATTTGGAAGGCAAATTTATGGTCTGATTTTCATCTGAAGATTGTTGCCAGATTATTTGAGGCAGAAGAGCCAGAGCTGAGTTCCCTGCCTCGCCACAGACGCGTCGCTGCCGCCACCGGTCAGATGCGGCAGGAGACGTTTTCTGAGAACCCTGAGCCAGGTCGTGAGCCAAGTGTTCTCTGCAGATTCTCTCACTGTATCTTCATAACCGTCCCCTGAGGCTGTGCTTTGTTATGTTTGTACAGATGAGGAACTAAGGCTTCGGGAGGTGAGCTCAACCGCCCAGGTTCATAGCTAGCAAGTGGCAGAGCCAAGAAAACTAGACCCAGCGGTCCGCCTCCCAGACACTCTTAACCGATTTGTCTGTGTGACAGCCTCACAGTCCTCAAACCTCGGTGCCAGGGTTTGCAGGGTGACAGGGGTGGAGAAAAAGCCTTAAGGACCCTCGCAAAGCAACTCACTATGGATAAACAGTGTGCCTCTGACTTCATGATGTAACTGAAACAGCCCTTGGTTATCTGAGTTTCCCCAAATAAACAATTCCAATTTCCTCTATTGGTCTGGGCAGGACTTTTTAATCTCAGAGAGTGAGAACATACACACCCGCTCTCCAAGGAAAACATTACAGAGTGAAGTATTTGTTTTGCTCTGTTTCACAAATGTAACATATTTCAGTGGTTCTTTCTAAAAAGCAATACTTAAGAAAAAGATTGCAGCTTTTGGGGAAAGGAATTTAAGATACATGTAGTAGTAAAAATTACATTATTTGAAAATGAATTGATTCAGCTTTTTTTAAACTGTGTAACCACAGATGTCATTATACAGCCATCACTTACTGAACGTTTATTACAGGCCAGACACTGTGCTAAACACTTAAAAGCATTATCTAATTTCATTCTTATTAATGAAATAATAATGTTAGTGAAATAATAAGAGTATTAATAACTGTTTTATAAAAGAGGAAACTGAGATTTCTCTGAAAGGTTCAAGTAAATTGCCTGAGGTCACAGCCATTAAACTGTAGAACTGGGAATAAAATTCATATCTAACTGACTCCAAATTATGTCCTAGACTCCTCTCAATATATTGCTATTAGATCATTACAAAGTATATAGAGGAGTTTCTTAATTCAGTACCAACCTCAACGACAATTTTATCTTAATGCTCTTATTTACATATTCTTGGAACACTGAAAATCATAACTTTCCACAAAACTGAACCTCCTCTTCTCACCCCACCAAAGAGTATTCAACAGCAAATTCTATGAAAACAACATTCTTTCTTGAGTTCTAGCATCAGCCAATGGATGCTGGGGCTCGTGGACAGTTGTGCTTGTGTGCTCAGCCATGTCTGACTCTGACCAGCAGGCTCCTCTGTCTCTAGCCCACCAGGCTCCTCTGTCCAGGCAATTTTTTAGGCAAAAATACTGGAGCGGGTGGGTTTCCCTGGTGGCTCAACCAGTAAAGAATCTGCCTGCAATACAGGAAACCTGGGTTTGATTCCTGGGTCTGGCGGATCCCCTGGAGAGGGGAATGGCAACCCACTCCAGTATCCTTGCCTGGGGAATCACATGGACAGAGGAGCCTAGTGAGCTATAGTCCATGGGGTCGCAAAAACTCGAACACAACCGAGTGACTTAAACTTTCACTTTCACTAGAGTGGATTGCCATTTCTTACTCCAGGGGATTTTCCTGACCCAGGGATCAAATCTGCGTCTCTTGCATCTCCTGCATTGGCAGGTAGATTCTTCACCACTGATCCACCTGGGGAGCCCAACAGATAGGGAAGTGCAATTTTGAAAGCTAGTATGGTTTAATTCATTGGAATTAAATTGAAATTGAATTCATTGACTCATTGGAAAAGACCCTGCTGCTGGGAAGGCAGGAGAAGGGGACGACAGGATGAGACAGTTGGATGGCATCACCGACTCAATGGACATGAGTTTGAGTAAACTCCAGGAGTTGGCAATGGACAGGGAGGCCTGGTGTGCTGCAGTCAATGGGGTCACAAAGAGCTGGACATGACTGAGCAATTGAATTTAACTGAACTGATAGTTTAATTCACAGTAATGTACTAATTAGCTCACAGATTATGTCATTTTATTCAATGACGTTGAGAAAATTTAACATTAAAATTCAGACTGCTATTTCTCATGGAAGGGGGGCCCTACTGGAATTGTTTTCTCTTTACCTGATCTAATGAGAACTGGAATTCCAGCAAAGAAAGCTACCTGTTCAGGACAGGATGTTTTGTTCCCTGGCAGACAGCCTGGGAAAGCACAAAACTTGTTCCGGGTGCCTTCTAGGAATCAGGAACGCCCTTGGGATGAGGGTGAGAGGGAGAACACGGACGGGCCCCGCTGACGGGAGCCAAGTAGGAATCCAGTGCGGGGCTTGTTAGCCTTTTGCAGGCTTGTTGGGATGGCCCTGCTGTGGCTGCAGGCTTGGGGCGCTGGCAAGGCCCGGGATGCCAGCCTGGCCGTAGCTGCCTCTCGGTCTGACTATCCTGGCTCCGGGAGCTAGGATTGCAGGGCCACCGCAAGTGGGATACACAGGCAGAGGTTCAGTCCTCTTCCACTGCAGAGACGTGAGGATTCTGACAAATAATAGCCTTACAAAGGCACCTTCTCAAAGCCTTCTCTAGACTGAGACAGAAGAGCTCAGAAAGGCAACAGTTACTAATAGATCATCACCAGCTCTCTGGGTTCATGGGTGGAGCCCCGGATGGGGAAGGCAGGGGGCTCAGAACACCAGCAACGGTAAGACCCTGCAGTCTGCCTAGAATTCCGATCCTGTATATTTCCAGTTGCCAGAAATGGGGTGCTATCAATTTCCTGAACCGATACAGAAATATAGTTAGCCAGAAGTCGAATAAGAAGTTCTCGGGGGGCAGATGTGTATAAGAGACAGTTTCCTGACTACAAAGAAAGCTACCTGTTCAGGACAGGATGTTTTGTTCCCTGGCAGACAGCCTGGGAAAGCACAAAACTTGTTCCGGGTGCCTTCTAGGAATCAGGAACGCCCTTGGGATGAGGGTGAGAGGGAGAACACGGACGGGCCCCGCTGACGGGAGCCAAGTAGGAATCCAGTGCGGGGCTTGTTAGCCTTTTGCAGGCTTGTTGGGATGGCCCTGCTGTGGCTGCAGGCTTGGGGCGCTGGCAAGGCCCGGGATGCCAGCCTGGCCGTAGCTGCCTCTCGGTCTGACTATCCTGGCTCCGGGAGCTAGGATTGCAGGGCCACCGCAAGTGGGATACACAGGCAGAGGTTCAGTCCTCTTCCACTGCAGAGACGTGAGGATTCTGACAAATAATAGCCTTACAAAGGCACCTTCTCAAAGCCTTCTCTAGACTGAGACAGAAGAGCTCAGAAAGGCAACAGTTACTAATAGATCATCACCAGCTCTCTGGGTTCATGGGTGGAGCCCCGGATGGGGAAGGCAGGGGGCTCAGAACACCAGCAACGGTAAGACCCTGCAGTCTGCCTAGAATTCCGATCCTGTATATTTCCAGTTGCCAGAAATGGGGTGCTATCAATTTCCTGAACCGATACAGAAATATAGTTAGCCAGAAGTCGAATAAGAAGTTCTCGGGGGGCGGGGGGAGCGGGGGGGTGGGATTTCACTTCTAAAAACACACAACCATGACAGCAAATCAGTAATTGAGGAGGGGGCGGGGGTAGGTTTAAGTGAGAAACATCCCCAGATATTCTTGCCATGTCCTGTATTTTAACAGTCGTTCACAAGTAAGGTGCCAGTAACCTGGAAATATCCTATGCAATATATAGGCTGCGCTGACCTGGCCTTGAGCCTGCCGAGTACTTCCTGCCCTGGGAAGCCTTAAGGAAGCTAGTTGCTGTTGCTTGAGGACGATGTATTCCCTATCCTGGATCTACTCCCTTTTTAATCTGGTGACAATCTTTTTTTTTTTTTTTTTCCTTCTCTCTCTCTGAGAAATACTCTTCCCCAGCACTGCATCTTGGGAGAAGGAAATGGCAACCCACTCCAGTATTCTTGCCTAGAGAGTTCTGTGGACAGAGGAGCCTGGCGGGCTGCTATCCGTGGGGTCGCACAGATTCGGACACGACTGAAGCGACTTCAGCTGCAGTAGCCCCAGCTCACTGCGTGTCATCTCAGTGGTTATGTCAGTCACGACCTTCGAGCCTTGGGAAGTGACACGAAACGGCTGGTGATGGTTTGTCCCAACGGCTGCAGCCTGAGGACACCTCCCACAGCTCCTGCCTGCCAGAATTATCCTTTCTGAAGCCTGCTTGATCCTCTAGTTCTCCGAGACCACCTGTATCTGCCCGACAGTCTCTCTCTTTTTGCTGAAAGAAGCCAGCCAGTCTCTGCTGCTTATAAAGCCCCTCCCATGGTACCTTTCAATATTTGAGAGAAGGAACTTTGAAGCAAAGGAGGTATGTGAGGAAACTGCAAATCCCTGTGCTCAAAACGGAAGTTACTTCAAGTTTGTGTCTGTTTTGTATGACCTATCGAGAGGCAGCGGGGTTATCGAGAATAAAAAAAGACCCTGGATGTGATGGGTCAGGTCACTCCTGGTCCTTAATTTTTCTGTCTGTGGAAGGAAGAGGTTTGCCTAAGTCATCCCCCAGGTCCCTTCCAGCTTGAAAATCCAGTTATTCCACAAGGAAGTGACCTGAATCCATGCTTACTAAATTGCAGAGCTGAAAATCCCAGTAAACACANTAAAAAAAGACCCTGGATGTGATGGGTCAGGTCACTCCTGGTCCTTAATTTTTCTGTCTGTGGAAGGAAGAGGTTTGCCTAAGTCATCCCCCAGGTCCCTTCCAGCTTGAAAATCCAGTTATTCCACAAGGAAGTGACCTGAATCCATGCTTACTAAATTGCAGAGCTGAAAATCCCAGTAAACACAAACCAGAGGCCCTGTTTTCTGTGATGTCACCCCTCCAGCAGGTTAAACGGTGATCTCCCCCTTGTGACCTCGGTTCTGTTCTCAGGGGGCATCTGTGCCACAGGAGAGGTGAGAGGTGAGGGCCTCTTCTCTGGGCCGTCAATTCAGATGGGCCAAGACAGAAATCCTGGTGCTGTCAGCCAGGTGATACTGTGCTGCCTTCAGAGAAGTGAATGAGCAGGCGCCTAGAGGAAGGCTTTAAAAATCCTGCCCGTTTAGCAACAGGGTGGCCAGTCCAGCCTCAAACACAGAAGCCCAATTGTCCCTTCAGTCTGCGCCGCTACACCCAGCGTCAGACACAGAAAGCCCTGGTGTGTGTCCCCGGCCTGGCCCGCCAGGGGAAGCTGACTGGATCGTATTGCCTCTTGGCTTCATGTCATATGGCATCTAGGGTAAAACACAGCCACTCCACACTCCGAACAGGAAATGAAGACTCTAATTATGTTGTTAGGATTTAACAGGGAGAACGGAATAAAGAATATCTGCATAAGGGAAAGTTTATCCAACAGTTTTTCCAAACATTTGTTGTTGTTGTTGGCCAAAATACCCACTTTTGTTTATTACAGATGAGAGGTGGTTTAAAGGACCATGGGCTTTATTGGCTACCATTGGGATCACCCAGACTTACTCTAAGAAACAAAACTATTAGAGCTGGTTTGCTCACTCCCTAGTTTTGTCATTCCACCAAACCTCACCGGACCCAAGAGGAAAGTCATTGCCTTTGGGCTCACCCAGGCAGACAAGCACCCTTTATTGCTCACTGTGCGCAGGCCAGCAAGGGCTGGTAAGCTGTCTCCTTTGATCAAACATTTGATCAGCATTTTTGTCAGCATTCCAGTCCTTCTGGACCTTCTTGTCCTGGCTGTCTGCAATCTGATCAGAGGCCCCTTCTCTCTCTCTCTCTCTCTCAAAGTTGCTCGTGGACGATTCTTTCGACCCCATGCACTGTCTGCCAGGCTTCTCCATCCGTGGACTTCCCAGGCAAGAATACTCGAGTAAGTAGCCATTCCCCTCTCCAGGGGATCTTCCCCACCCAGGGAATGAACCTGGGTCTCCTGCATTGCAGGCAGACTTCTTTACCATCTGAGCCACCAGGGAAGCCTCCGGAGGCTCCTTCCCCATGCCCAAATCCCAGCTCTAAGCTTGGGACATTATGATTGACGGGCCTGGCACAGGATTGCTGGAATCATAAATCCAACTCCCCGCCTACACTGTACGCGATTGGCCATCACCTGGCCCTTTGACCTGCACTCGGGCAGGGAAACCTGGTGTGCAGCAGCCCGTGGGATGGCAGAGAGCTGGATATGACTCAGCAACAGGGTGCAAGTGTCTCTTCAAAACCCAGAAGCCTTCTAGGGTCTAGAAAAAAAAAATAGCTTCCAACACCAGCTAACACTTTGAGTCAGAAAACAAATTCATAAGCTGTCTTAAAATGTGCTTGGCAATCCCGCTGAGAAGAATAACGCACCGTTTCACAAAAGAAGGTAGGGGAATAAAAAGATGGAGTGACCTTGGTCATGCAGGTTTGTGACTTAACCTTACTGAAATAACTTGTGCTTCCTGGCCATCCATTCCCTGACCCTCCCCTTCACCGTTCCCCTCACATAGCACAAAACCAGCACGTCGCAGGGGAAGAGAAAGCGGGCACTTGGATCCCAGCTCTTTCGCCCCGGTGTGGCGGCTCTGAAAGAAGACGGAGCTCTGCCTACCTGAGTTTTTGTCGGGCAGTCGGTTTATCCTCCACACGATGGCATTGAAGGCGTGCTCGTACTTGGCAGTCCCCAAGGAAACTCTCATGACCGGCTCAGAGCCGGAGATGCTGGCTGAGCCAAAACTTGCCCCCCGGTTCACTTTGGCTTTCAGAGACTTCTCCCCCAGGACGCTTTCCCTGCGGAAGTTTTTCACCCACTCGCTGGGCACGGGGTAGCGCACCATCACATTCTCGCAGGGGACCTGGGTGAGGGGGTCCCAGTTGGAGGAGAAGCCCGCCGACATCCTCAGCCAGCTCTGCACCTCCACCTCCGCCCCGTGGATGCTCGCCGCCGTCCTGAGCGTGAAGGGCAAGGTCTTCTCGGCGAACACCGTCCGGAACCGCATGAGCTCGAAGCGGCAGGCGTCTAGAGGGTTGAAGAGGATGACGCGCGAGCTGCGGAACACGTCCTCATCCACGCAGCCGTGAAAGCGGCACTCGTGGAGCCGGATCCACTTGGCGGTGGTGGTGGGCACGATGTCCTGGCGGGACACCACCTCGTTCCCTTTGACCAGGACGTCGTTGAGACCCAGCCGGCACTCGGCCAGGCCCGAGAGGAAGCTCAGCACGTGGATCCGCGTCAGGACACTGTGCTGGAGGATCTGGTCTCCCTTGCTCACGAGGCCAGAGAATTCATCTTGGACATCCACCGTCATCTCCTCTTCCAGGTAGTTCAGGCCGACCGTGCTCAGCTCCGTGGACAGCACCGGCAGCTCCATGAGGCGGTCCTGAACCGCGCGGATGAAGCTCAGGAAGTCCTCGTAGCTGGTGGTGCCCAGCTTGATGACCTGCTCCCTCTCGGCCAGGTGGGCCACGGCGGGTTTAGGCTGGTACTTCTTCTTCTCCTTGTAGGTGACGCGGTCTATCCGCAAGCTGTGGATCCTACCATTCTCGTCGTAGTTTTGGAGCCGGGGTTCGGAAATCTCATGGCACATCTCCAGCTTGAACTCACGGAATGGCCTCTCCAGGCCCTGCTCGTAATACAGCTGCAGGTAACCACCGTCCGTCAGTTTGACGTAGATGGGTCCCCAGTGCCTGGAGGACATGATGTTCTTCTTCTCGGGGATCCTAAGCATCATGGGCCACCCGTCCCTGGGCGGGGACTGCTCGGAGCCTGCCGGGTGGGCATCCAGTTCAGCCCAGGCGGCCGGGTCATCATCAGGGAGTGTCGCACCCCCCAAGTGGTCGGAATCCTCGATTTGGAGCCGCTTGAGTTTTTCCACAGCATCCGAGCGGGACTGGTTTCGGCTCGAGTCATCAAAACTGATGGCGTCCCGGTAGACGACAACGAGGGAATCTCTCTGGCTCTTGCCTGGGGTACCGGACACAGAACTGTTCTGGGCTCGCCTCTCCTGCTCCTCAAAGAAAGCCCGGAAAGGGTTGATGGGGGAAGGCTGTACATCCTGTAGCGTCTCATTCAGAAAAGGATTGGTGGCCCTCCAAGGTGGAGCCTCGGGCACTGTAGGCGGATGGCTTACGGAGGACACGTCTAGCTTCTGAACTTTGGAGAAGTTCATCAAAGTGCTCCTGGGCCGTTCCCGCTTCTTAAATGACCCTGTTGAGTTGCAAGGTCTGTCTGGCATCACAGAGGTGAGAGGCAGTGTTTCTGGCTTCAGAGGAGACGTGATGGGGGACAAAGGGCCGCTGACTTCATTGTCATCAAAAGTGACCCAGCTGGGGAAACGCGCAGAGGTGACTGGCGTGGCGGGGTGCCCGTTCACGGCCGGGCTGCCGGCCTGCCAGCTGATGGCCTCCATCTCTACCTCCTCATCCTCCTGAAGAGACGAGGAATTGTCTGAAAGGAAAAGGAGAACACATGAGGGACTGCTGCTCAGGGCCTCTAGGAGTATGGGGACGAGGGAATTTTGCTAGAATTTTAGCTGGAATCCAGTAAATTCCTAAGCAGTTCATTACCTGTCTCAGGTGTTTAGTCTGGCACAGCTCTTACAGGTGTGTAGTAAGCACACCAGACAAAGCAGAAGTTGCTCAGTCATGTCCGACACTTTGTGACCCCGTGGACTATACAGTCCATGGAATTCTCCAGGCCAGAATACTGGAGTGGGTAGCTTTTCCCTTCTCCAGGGGATGTTCCCAATCCAGGGATCGAACCCAGGTCTCCCACATTGCAGGTGGATTTTTTACCATCTGAGCCACCACAGAAGCTCACCAGAGGGCCATACATTAAATGCAGTGAGAATGCAAACGTCAATACAGAAGCACTGAGAGAACCCAGGTCCCTCACAATTTAACTCTTATACATTCTACTTTATTTTATAGAAGTTTCTGGAATAGGTTTTTTTTCTTTCTTTTTGACTCTAATGTATGTATTCTTAATTTTTAAACATCAAAACCACCTCTTAAATAAAATGATATAAAGCTGATCACATGGAACAAAACAAGCCATATGCTCTAAGTGGTGATATGACTGTGAATAAGGGCTTCCCTGGTGGCTCAGAGGTTAAAGTGTCTGCCTCCAGTGCGGGAGAACCGGGTTCGATCCCTGGGTCGGGAAGATCCCCTGGAGAAGGAAATGGCAATCCACTCCAGTATTCTTGCCTGGAGAATCCCACGGACGGAGAAGCCTAGTAGGTTACAGTCCACGGGGTCGCAAAGAGTCGGACACGACTGAGCGACTTCACCTTCACCTTCAAATGTAATTGGAGGGATTTTTAACCAAATGTGATCAATAAATACTAAAGACAAAATGCTAACATCCTTAATATGAAATGTTTCATATGCAAGTGAATAAGAAAACTATAAACACTTGAAATACAGGCAGAAGACAGATAGACAAGCCAGGAAAGAGAAAGCAAAAATGTCTAATAGCCACGTGGGAAATGCTCAGTTTCACTGCTACTGCTGCTGCTAAGTCGCTTCAGTCGTATCTGACTCTGTACGACTCCATAGACGGCAGCCCACCAGGCTCTGCTGTCCCTGGGATTCTCCAGGCAAGAACACTGGAGTGGGTTGCCATTTCCTTCACTAGTAATAAGAAAAATGAAAATTAAATCCCCCCAAATAAAGTGAAGATTTTCCAAGTTTTAGTATTTGATGAGGGTAAGGGTGCTGTAATATTAACAGTAAATAGATCCTCAATGAGATCATAAGTTGCTATAAATTCTCTGAAAATGGTTTAGCAGTTTGTATTAAAGGTCTTACAATGACTTAGTAATCTTACCCTAAGGAAATGAATCCAAATTGTGAACCAAGTTTGGGGTGAATGTTAGGAAACTGAGGCACACAGTGGAATAACACGCAGCCATTAAAATGCTTATAAGTCTGTAGAAACATAAGAAAATGCTCCTGATATTAATCTCTTCTTTTTTCTCTAAAATAGTTTTCCATTTTGGGGTTTATTTTATAAAGGACAACAAAGATTATTATAAATAAAACTCCGCTCTTGCAGAGCCTTCAAGGAAGGAGCTGCGAATTTGAGTTTCAAGGCAGGAAAAATCCAAACCTTTTCGGTAAAGACCCTGTGCGTCTGCTGTGGTTGTGGGAAGGGAGAGGGGCATGGGACCTTTACAAAGCCAGGAGTGGATTCTGATGAAGGAATGTCCCAGGAAACAAATCAGTGTCTAGCACAGAGCCATTACTCAGTAAAGGGTTGTTGACTGAATGAGTGAGAAAAGAAACTCTGGTTTGGAGCAGTTGTGTTCTCTCTGTCTCTGTAGAAATGTGTATCGGGATCTCCATTCCACCAACTGTTTCCACCTCCAGACATTTGGATGCAAAGAGAAATAAATATTCAAACAGTTGAGTTTTCTTACCATCCTGCTAAATCTTCATGAATATCATACCCAGCCAAACCAAATCAGCAGTGTGACATATAATTAGACACGTAATTACATGTGGATGGGATGGCTACCTGTCATCCATCTTTCAAAGTATATTTATTCAAACAAATAGTGATTACCTCTACTGAAAGCATCAGTTTGAAAATGTAAGCTGAATACATGCTCTCACACACATACACACCCACACTCACCCCAGAAATAAAATGAGCAAAAAGTATTTTCTATATGTACAGCATCACAAAAGAATTTCAAAGCATTTTAAAATTAAAGAGGAGACTCTCCTTCAAATTAATCATTAGTGTACTTTTGTAGATGTATAAGTGATTTATTTTCTGGAAAATGAAGGGAAAATAATCAGAAAACAATCAAGGTTTGTAGGACATATTTTACTACTACCACTACTATTGTTATTATTATTATTACTGTTGTGGTGGTTGTAATGAAGGCTAAAGGGAACAATGTAGCCCTAAGTAAAATATAATCACTTCCTTGAAATAGTAACTGAACCTCCCTAGGGAAGGAGATGTATCACAAAATGTATCACTTTCTAATGAAGCAGCTCTATGGAGCTTTTGTGGACAGTATTTCCATTCAGACAGTCTGGTGCTGACTCACCCCTTGTACCAGGGATATCCTTTCTGCCTTGGAGCTCAGGACAACTCCCAGGCTTCACATGTACCCTAAGTCCTTTTCGCTTGCAGGGTGGATTCTGCCAAAGCTGTTTATTCTTGCTGGCAAAGGATTCTCTTCTGTTGGAAATTCTGTCCCCAAAATAGCACTTACCATCCTCTCCCAAACTGAAAAAAAAAAAAGGGGGGGGAAAAGGCCTTTGTCTTCACTGAAGATAATTTAACTTTCTTACAGTAAGTCTTAGAATTTTAAGCCAAGTTACTTGAAATCACACCAAGTCCTAGACAGTTTTGAAGCATTAGACTCATAATACAATTTAAATGAAGCTATCTTTAAATTTGGGGCTTCCCTGGTGGCTCAGACGGTAAAGAATTGCCGACAATGAGGGAGACCCAGGTTTGATCCTTGAGTTGGGAAGATCCCCTGGAGGAGGAAATAGCAACCACTCCAGTATTCCTGTCTGGAGAATTTCATGGACAGAGGAGCATGGTGAGTCCATGGGGTCGCAAAGAGTCAGACATGACTGAGTGACTAACACACACACGTCATCAAATTTGGAGGCAAACTTTTTAAATTAGATCAATTTCTGCTGCTGCTAAGTCGCTTCAGTCGTGTCCAACTCTGTGCAGCCCCATAAATGGCAGCCCACCAGGCTCCCTGGTCCCTGGGATCCTCCAGGCAAGAACACTGGAGTGGGTTGCCATTTCCTTCTCTAATGCATCAAAGTGAAAAGTGAAAGTGAAGTCGCTCAGTTGTGTCTGACTCTTCGCGACCCCATGGACTGCAGCCCACCAGGCACCTCTGTCCATGGGATTTTCCAGGCAAGAGTATTGGAGTGGGGTGCCATTGCCTTCTCCGAGATCAATTTCTTGAGATTCTATATTCATTAAATAGTATCAAAAGACTGTTACAAAGCTACCTCTTCTTTGGCATCTTCATCTTCCATGATTACAAACTGTTTTAAAAATCCATCTTTGGGGATGGTAGTAGTATAATAGGTCAAATTTCTGAAAATGAGAATTTGGTTTTCTACAAAATCATTTATAAGGAAAAAATAATAAAAGCACTTTTCTAGATGAAAAACAAAATTGGTTCATAGTTCACAGAGGGTCACAGTGGTTCATATTTTCATATGAAAATAAATCATTTCTTGAGGTGAACCTAAGGACTGCCAAATACTATTTTTAAAATTCTCCCCTATTAACACCAAGTTTTCTTCCTGGGTCGGGAAGATCCCCACTCCAGTATTCTTGCCTGGAGAATCCCGTAGACAGAGAAGCCTGGCAGGTTACAGTCCATGGGGTCACAAAGAGTTGGACACGAATGAGTTAACAACACTTTCACTTTCTAAATATCCACTAATAGGAGACTGGTTATATCCATTGTTATATCCTTAAACTGGAATCCCATGCATCAGTCATGATGATGCTGTTGATAATGTTAACTCACATGGAAGCTGATCATGACATCTATATTGTAGAGTAAATAACAAGAGCCCACAGTGTGGAGTTAGACTGCCTGGGTTTCAATTCCATATCTGCAGCTTATTAGCTATATGGCTTCGGGCAAGTTGTTTTAACTTCTGTGTCTCCGCTTTCCCATCAATGAAACTAGAAAAATATTAAATCCTACCTAACAGGGTTGCTCGGAAAAATTAATCCAGATGTTAGAATTGTGTTTGGCAAACATTAAATGTTCATTAGATGTTGGCTGCTATACCTACTGTTGCTGCTGCTGCTAGAATGATATATACTCATGATATAAAGTGTATAAACATATTAAAAAGCTTTTTGATGTGAAAACAAATATGTGGGGTAAGAAATGATTTTTGAAATTCTAAATCTGTAGTCTTTTCCTCTTTCAAAAATGCAGTGTTGCTTACAAAATAAAGAAATACTAAAAGGTCAAAATGTATCTTTATGCCTCCCACTAACCTTAGAGAAAGAAAACCAAGAGCTTTGCTGTAGTCTGTGTTGATAAAGCAGCAGTTAGATCTTTCCTAAGACACTTGTGACTGGTGTGGCTGGTATTGGAAACAATCAGGAGAAAGGAAAGTCTGGCAAATTTCTCCACTAAGAAACAAGCAAAATGAATTATCTTCAGAAAAACATCATCCACAATTCTGTTTTACTGACTTATTAAAATATAACAAAAAATCCAGCTTCACTTTACTTACTCTCTCTTCCACTCCCTCCCTCCAAATTACTTTTAGTATTATGAGTTGTTGGTGGTAGTTTAGTCACTAAGTCGTGTCCGACTCTTGCGACCCCATGGACTGTAGCCCGCCAGGCTCCTCTGTCCATGGGGATTCTCCAGGCAAGAATACTGGAGTGGGTTGCCATTGCCTTCTCCATGGGTGTTATGAGTTGGGCTGCTGCTAAATAAAAGCCATGGATGAGGGTTAGGTTTTCATTCTGCACCACAGGGAGAATTTCCAGTACCTTTCCAGTCGTCATGTATGGATGTGAGAGTTGGACTATACAGAAAGCTGAGTGCTGAAGAATTGATGCTTTTGAACTGTGGTGTTGAAGAAGACTCTTGAGAGTCCCTTGGACTGCAAGGAGATCCAAATCTCACCCTCTGTCACCCTCTTCTCTTTCTGCCTTTAATCTTTCCCAGGATCAGAGTCTTTTCCAATGAGTCAGCTGTTTGTACAGGTACCCAAAGTATTAGAGCTTCAGCTTCAGCATCAGTCCTTCCAATAGTATTTGGGGTTGATTTCCTTTAGGATTGACTGGTTTGATTTCCCTCCTGTCCAAGGGACTCTCAAGAGTCTTCTCCAGCACCAGAGTTCAAAAGCATCAATTCTAGCAAGAAGAGGAACACAGAATTTTCTGACTTGAAGGGATTTTAGAAATAAGAAAACCTGACTCCTTCCTTTTGCTGAGAAAGCTGACACTTAGTGAGTTTAAGTCAACTGCCTAAAATAAACTGAAAGTCAAGTCCTAATTTTAATATTCATTAACTCCGGTATTGTCTTAACGCTTGTTCATTAAGTTAAAATCTGGTTAATTTACCTTTGAGATTGGTAAGAGTTATCTTGACTCACAACTTTTTAGGAGCACTATTCAATGAGAGAAAAAAAGTTAAACAATGACTGACATTTCCAGAGGGAAGACTTTTGGCATGAAGTCATCCCCTGATATGTGAAGGCGTATGGGTGAGAGAAAGGAGTTATTCATTTAAACCTTACCAGGGGAGCTTCTTAACTTGGATAAAATAAGCTTAGTCATCGAAATACACTGATAAAAAGGGGAGTCAGAGGGTCTGAGTCTGTTTATCCGTCCTTAGCATTCTTAGCATTTATTGATCTGGAGAGGGGATGTTTGGATGCTGGTCAGAGATATATCACAGTGAAGAAGTGAGTTCATCAAACTACCACTTACCACCACTTGACAGAATCTCTATCATCTCACACTAGGTTCTGGTTTTTATTCAGTGAACTGAACTGAAGCGGGACTAAGAAGCAGTATTGAGCACCTTCCGATGACTGGTCCAGCTCACTGTGCCAACTCCCTCCCTGCTTATCAAGACGGGCTAACATATTTCATCACTTGTTTTTCCTCATAAAAGCAAGCATCAGACTTTAAGTTTGATGAATGGCCCAGGAACATCCCCAGTATTTTGGGTGTGCCTACCTAGGCTGTTCTAAATTTTTAAATTCTGGTTCTAAACATCTGGGCTTCCCAGGTGGCTCAGGGCTAAAGAACCAGCCTACCAGTGAAGGAGCCACTGGAGATGAGGGTTCAGTCCCTGGGACGAGAAGATCCCCAGAGGAGACAATGGCAGCCCACTCCAGTATTCTTGCCGGGATAATCTCACAGAGAGAGAAGCCTGGAGCGCTACAGTCCACAGGACTGCGAAGCGTTATACACAACTGACCACACACGCATGCACGTCTAAACATTTCCTGGTTTTACCATTACCCATTTCCCCATGCATCTTCAATACTCAGCACTTTGGATCCCTACTTTTGGCTTCTTCCTCTAACAACTAAACTTCCAACTCAACTGGCTCACTGGTTCTCTGACTTAATGTGCCTCTTTGATATCGGCTTTTCATGTTGTCTGAGATGAAGGCTCTAGTCTCCAACACCCACCTGGGCAGAAATCCCACTGTAACACCTCGCTGTTGTCTGAAGGGGCCAACTTCAGTTCCCCAGCAGAGGTCACAGGCAGGGAGCAGGGCTAGATTCCAGTATCCACGGTAAACCGAAAAACTGGCAATCCATTTTATAAATTAGTCTCTTAACATTTTAAATATCAGGGCATCTCAGAGACTTAACTAGTGATGCTACCTGATGACCGAACCTAATCCGTGTTTTACTTATTTTTCCATTGCCACAGCGAAAAAGCCTCCTGCATTTCCCTCCCATCTTAAACTGTTTTCAGAGCCCACCAAAGGGGAGTGAACTGGGAGGAGTTTCCAGGGTCGGAGCCCTTTTGGACAGTCTGTGAAGCTCTCTGCTTACTGACCCATCACACTCTTCTATGACGTGACAAGATAGTGGAAAGGGCTCTTTTGGTTCAGGAGCTAAAAAGAAAAGGAGCAACATCCAGATGTTACTGTCAAGGAGACAATATAGGAGGGCAAGGGAAGCAAAGGTGTCCATCCTGACTGATTTGAGCACGGCTCTTCTGCCCTGCAAGTGCCAGGCCTGGGGACCCGGGAAAGGACTGCCTAGAGGGGCACTGGGCAAGTTCCCACACGCCCTCAGCGTGGTCAGGACGGGTCGCTCAGCAGGACTGCCTGCCCCGTTGCCATTGTGGGAGTCTCACCTGTGGGTGTCCCCACAGCCTCACCCACGACTCACCTAGTCACCACGTGAGGACACACCCCGGTCACGACCCAGGACGCTCATAAGCCCCAAGGGACCACTGAACCCACAAGGGGGCAGCGGTGCAGTCAAGGTCCCGGACTCCAGTGGAAAACGACAGTGGGTCAGCACATCCTAAAGCAGTGTTAAAAGGGACCGGACCCTGCTGTTACATTTGGTCAGAGATCTCGGGGTCTAACAGCCTACCAACAGGTAAAAATCAGGTGTCAGGTTTTGTAGGTTGCTCCCCAAATCCTGGAACTTCTTCTGATGAAGGTAATGACACACCTCACCACATTTACCATGTCTTACTGCAACGGTGAGAAATAGAGAAGGTCCAGATCTGTGAAGGATTAGGGAGCACCCAAAGAAAGCTGAACGCTGAAGAATTGATGCTTTTGAACTGTGGTGTTGGAGAAGACTCTTGAGAGTCTCTTGGACTGCAAGGAGATCCAACCAGTCCATCCTAAAGGAAATCAGTCCTAGGTGTTCACTGGAAGGACTGATGTTGAAGCTGAAACTCCAATACTTTGGCCACCTGATGCGAAGAGCTGACTCATTGGAAAAGACCCTGATGCTGGGAAAGATTGAAGGTGGGAGGAGAAGGGGACGACAGAGGATGAGATGGTTGGATGGCATCAAGATGGTTGGATGGCATCACAGACTTGATGCACATGAGTTTGGGTAAAATCCAGGAGTTGGTGATGGACAGGGAGGCCTGAAGTGCTGCAGTCCATGGGATCACAAAGAGTTAGACATGACTGAGCGACTGAACTGAACTGAGGGAGCACCCAAAGATAAGGGCTTGATTTATCCTGCTGGTCATGTTAGTAACAGAAAATAGATAATGTCAAAGTGGCCAGATGGAATTAACAAAGAGGCTTCAGTCTCACCAATGGCTCTGACACTTCCCTGTCCACTCCCTTCAGTACACGAATCTACTTTTAACTGCTACTGATGTCTTGCCACAGTGACTTTGGCAAATCACCAAAATCACTGTGAACGGTGACTGCAGCCATGAAATTATTAACATAAAACACTTGCTCCCTGGAAGAAAAGCTCTGGCCAACCTAGACAGCATGTTAAAAATGGGCAGAGACATCACTTTGCCAACAAAGGTCCATCTAGTCAAGGCTATGGTTTTGCCAGTAGTCATGTATGGATGTGAGAGTTGGACTATAAAGAAAGCTGAGTGCCAAGGAATTGATGCTTTTGAACTGTGCTGTTGGAGAAGACTCTTGAGAGTCCCTTGGACTGCAAGGAGATACAACCAGTCAATTCTAAAGGAAATCAACCTTGAATATTCACTGGAAGGACTGATGTTGAAACTGAAGCCCCAATACTTTGGCCACCTGATGTGAAAAGCTGACGCACTGGAAAAGACCCTGATGCTGGGAAAGATTGAGGGCAGGAGGAGAAAGAGGCAGCAAAGGATGAGATGGTGGGGTAGTATCACTGACTCAATGGACATGAATTTGAGCCAACTCCGGGACACAGTGAAGGCTAGAGGAGCCTGGCATGCTGCAGTCCATGGGGTCACAAAGAGTCGGACACGACTGAGCAATTGAACAATAGCAACAAACGTCCCGCCACTCTGTGCCCCTACAGAGCTGGGACTCATTGTCTTCTTTAATATAATAATACTCCTAACTCTGACTTCCATGGCCTGGGACAGGAGCACCTGCACCATGAGCATGGACCCTTTCCTACTTATTATGGGGGTGGGGCACGGGAGTCTCATCTGCTTGTAAGTATCCAACCATGATGAGTTTATACACTGTGAGTACACAGTCAGGCCCTCTTTCCCTTCCCGGTCCTGAAAAAGTTCCAGAGCAGAGCTGTTCTACTGCAGACCAGGTTCAACGTCTGATCATTCTGAACCTCAGTGATGGGAAGTGCTCCTTCTCCACAGGTGACTGAGTCTGTATCAAGCCTATAAGGCGGCTTCTGGAAGGAATTCAAGAGGTCCGTTGGGGGTGGGGGGCATAAATCAGCTGGACTAAGGTCACTTATGGTAAAGTGAGGGGCAATCCCTGCAAGCTGGAAGGATCTGTACAAATGATCCCCTTGCACCAATATTACCCAAAGCTCATTGCTCTCGATGTAAATTTTCCAGCAGTGGCAACAACAGCAAAATAACCAAACAGCTCCTTTATGCAGTAAGTCACTTCTTTTCAACTGAATTTGGAGTAGTTTGATTTCATTTCAGTACTTGTCCAGCTCCCTTTTAGTCATCAAGATCAAAGGAGACATTCTTACAGACTGGTGGTAGGTGCGATTTATAAACTGTAAACACAAGTTAAAACGGTGGTTTAGTCACTAAGTCGTGCCTGACTGGTATGACCCCATGAACTGTAGCCCACCAGGCTCCTCTGTCCATGGGGTTCTCCAGGCAAGAATACTGGAGTGGGTTGCCATTTCCTCCTCCAGGACATCTTCCTGACCCAGGGATTGAAGCTGGGTCTCCTGCATTGCAGGCAGTTTCTTTACTGAGCTATGAGGAAAGCTCCTAAATTAAAATAATCTGTTAGAAAAACAACAAACAATGAATTCCTCCCATGCCAATAGATTTCTTCCAGCAGATAGAGATCTACCTGTACCCTTGGACCTGTCAAGCTTTTCGGAAGACCTCAAAGGCAAATAGAGTGTAAAGCTCCTTCCAGATGATTTGCAGCCACACTCAGCGCTTTTCCCGGCTGTCCCCAGCACCCTCTTCATCCAGCATATGAACAGCAGGGTCCCCTGGGTGGACACAAGGACTATAATATAAAACATAGCTTCAGGGTGGTTTATACTAATGCTGGCTTGAGTTCCTCACCACTTACTCTGTGACCCTGCAGAGAAGGTAAAGGACTTTGGTGTCAGACTGACATGGCCTTGCTTTGGAAAACTGCGATCTTGGGCACATTACTGAACCTTCTCTAAGCCTCATGTTTATCAACTCTTCAGGGGAATTAACAGTACCCACTTTGTAGTGTTGTGAGGATAAATGAGATCAATTAAGGACAGTGAATTTAACTGGTCCACAGCACAATAACTGTTAGCAATCATGATAAAAATATGTAAATATTATCTTTATTTCAGAGTCCTTAGCAAAAAAAGGAGCGAGGGGGGCGGAGAAGTAGGGAGAAACAAATCCTTGGAAGTTTTATCATTATCAAAGGAAAGGGGGGGTGGAGAAAGAAAGAAGAATGTTTGTTTCAGGCTACAATTCCATGAATCTGAATCTTTCCACAATTATTGCAAAGACTTAGGAATTACAAGAGATGTGAGAGCCTGCATTCACAAAGCCACCTTGATTATCACAAAACAGCACTAGAATCAGCTACATAAGGGAAGGGTGAAGTCATGAGTACACTTTGGTCAAGACAGGACACAAAACTTCCTATTAACCCTCTGGTACCAAGAACTGCCTTTGCAATTGCAGGCTGAGTCTAAGATGTGTTAGTGTTCCAGAGCAGCAGGCCCCGAAGAGGTGGAGAGCAAAGTACGTATACAGAATGAGCCACTTGGACATGAGAAGAAAAATACCAGAACTTCTGTTTTTGTTGACTTTTTAACCCATCCTTTAAACATTTCTATTTTTTTGTTTATGTTAGAAAATATATACCAAAATATCTAGTATGTTTGTAATCTAGAAATACATTTATAATATAGTATATTTATAAATATACAAATATTAGAGGTTCACGATCAAACCTTTGGAGAGACATGACCAAACATTTAGAGAAGGCCGGATCAGTGCACTAGGCATATTTTAAATTCTTATCATGGGTGCACATACACACACACACACACACACACACACACACAGACATACACACACACACACACACAGATACCACCTCTTCCCTGTCTCTGTCAGAGTGGGCTACTGTAATCAGAAATATGGTCTTGATTGTCAGTCAAAAGGGAAAGGTACTTTGGCAAATAAGAAGGATGTATTACTCTCTGAAGCTCTCCTTTTGTTTGGGCACTAATTGAATTGTAGATGCTCCAGCTCCCTGGTGACCATGCTAACAACCTATATCTTAGCCTTTTCACGTTGCATAGAACCTAGTTAAGCTTGACTTGATCATCACCCATCTTGCTCTCTCAGTTCAGTTCATTCGCTCAGTTGTGTCCGACTCTGCGACCCCATGTATCGCAGCACGCCAAGCCTCCCTGTCCATCACCAACTCCCGGAGTCCACTCAGATTCACATTCATCGAGTCAGTGATGCCATCCAGCCACCTCATCTTTGGTCGTCCCCTTCTTCTTCTGCCCTCCCAGCATCAAAGTCTTTTCTAATGAGTCAACACTTCGCATGAGGTAGCCAAAGTACTGGAGTTTCAGCTTTAGCATCATTCCTTCCAAAGAAATCCCAGGGCTGATCTCCTTCAGAATGGACTGGTTGGATCTCCTTGCAGTTCAAGGGACTCTCAAGAGTCTTCTCCAACATCACAGTTCAAAAGCATCAATTCTTCGGCACTCAGCCTCCTTCACAGTCCAACTCTCACATCCACACATGACCACAGGAAAAACCATAGCCTTGACTAGACAGACCTTATTCAGCAAAGTAATGTCTCTGCTTTTGAATATGCTGTCTAGGTTGGTCATAACTTTCCTTCCAAGGAGTAAGCGTCTTTTAATTTCATGGCTGCAATCACCATCTGCAGTGATTTTGGAGCCCCCAAAAATAAAGTCTGACACTGTTTCCACTGTTTCTCCATCTATTTCCCATGGAGTGATGGGACCGGATGCCATGATCTTCGTTTTCTGAATGTTGAGCTTTAAGCCAACTTTTTCACTCTCCTCTTTTACTTTCATCTTGCTCTCTAGAAAGTTTTAAAACCAGTCTTCCTGTTAGGACCCAAACAGGTGCCATAACAGGCTTCAGGGGGCCAAGGCAGGCCAAAATCTCCCTTGCATGGGAGCTAAGCCATTGCCAGGAAGAAAAGGGCTAGTTTCAGTCTATCAGGAAGAGGGTGGAAATCCTCTAAGAAAGCCCACGCGCGCAAAAATTTAGCCAATTAGTAGATGCCATGAAACACTTGCAACCAATTCGCCCTAGCCAACTCCCTGTCTTTGTCTTAACTCTATAAATACTGGTGTAATTCAGGGCTCGGGGCTCTCGTCAAGACTCCACTGCGCTGGATGAGATGGGAGCCCTAGCTCGGGCTAGAAATAAACCCCTTTATGCTCTTGCATTGCTGTGGATGTCTTATTCTCTCAGTTTTGGGGACTCGGACTTTGGGCATAACATTCCAACTCTGCAAAAATTATAAAACTCATCTAAACAAATAACTGTTGGAGTTGCTCCCAGGGCCAAAGATTATTCAACCTCACTATCACAATACTGGTCTTTTGATGTCTCTCTCGGCTATACTTTTAGTGCCCAATAAACATATAGCAATGCTAGAAAGAGGGGCTGTCTCCAAAGACCCTGAATAGCCAAAGTAATCTTGAGAAAAAAGAATGGAGCTGGAGGAATCAATCCTCCAGACTTAAGATTGTACTGCAAAGCCACCATCATCCAGAGTGCAGCACTGGAACAAAACAGAAATGAAATGGAGGGTAAGGGAGTTAGAGAAGGCGAGGTTCAGAAAAAGAACGAGACGGGCACTTTACAGGAACAGATCACCTTTAATGAGGCTAGAAGGGGCCGCAGTCAGGTTAGTGAGTTGCTGCACTAACCCAAGAAAAGAGTGAGTATATATAGGCATGTATGTAGAAAGCTACTGTCTTAAGGGGGCCTGTTCTTCTCCAAGGTTGTTGAGAGTAGTTATCTCTTAAACGGCTGGGGCAAGGAATTTTGGAGATCGGCCGGAGGCTAGACTGGCTGGGAGCTGGGTGTAATCAGCCTTAATGTCCAATTTTTTTTGGGAGGGGGGGTGAGAGAGTTCTTTGTTTTGCATAGAATGGTGAGGAGGACCTGGAGGAGAATTTTAACTCCAGGCTATTTTGAGCCATGTAACTTTCCTTCTTATAAACCAATGGAACAAGATGGAAAGCCCAGAGATAAATGCACGCACCTACGTGTACCTTATTTTCGACAAAGGAGGCAAGAATATACAATGGGGACCCATGAACTGTAGCCCACCAGGCTCCTCTGTCCATGGGGTTCTCCAGGCAAGAATACTGGAGTGGGTTGCCATTTCCTCCTCCAGGACATCTTCCTGACCCAGGGATTGAAGCTGGGTCTCCTGCATTGCAGGCAGTTTCTTTACTGAGCTATGAGGAAAGCTCCTAAATTAAAATAATCTGTTAGAAAAACAACAAACAATGAATTCCTCCCATGCCAATAGATTTCTTCCAGCAGATAGAGATCTACCTGTACCCTTGGACCTGTCAAGCTTTTCGGAAGACCTCAAAGGCAAATAGAGTGTAAAGCTCCTTCCAGATGATTTGCAGCCACACTCAGCGCTTTTCCCGGCTGTCCCCAGCACCCTCTTCATCCAGCATATGAACAGCAGGGTCCCCTGGGTGGACACAAGGACTATAATATAAAACATAGCTTCAGGGTGGTTTATACTAATGCTGGCTTGAGTTCCTCACCACTTACTCTGTGACCCTGCAGAGAAGGTAAAGGACTTTGGTGTCAGACTGACATGGCCTTGCTTTGGAAAACTGCGATCTTGGGCACATTACTGAACCTTCTCTAAGCCTCATGTTTATCAACTCTTCAGGGGAATTAACAGTACCCACTTTGTAGTGTTGTGAGGATAAATGAGATCAATTAAGGACAGTGAATTTAACTGGTCCACAGCACAATAACTGTTAGCAATCATGATAAAAATATGTAAATATTATCTTTATTTCAGAGTCCTTAGCAAAAAAAGGAGCGAGGGGGGCGGAGAAGTAGGGAGAAACAAATCCTTGGAAGTTTTATCATTATCAAAGGAAAGGGGGGGTGGAGAAAGAAAGAAGAATGTTTGTTTCAGGCTACAATTCCATGAATCTGAATCTTTCCACAATTATTGCAAAGACTTAGGAATTACAAGAGATGTGAGAGCCTGCATTCACAAAGCCACCTTGATTATCACAAAACAGCACTAGAATCAGCTACATAAGGGAAGGGTGAAGTCATGAGTACACTTTGGTCAAGACAGGACACAAAACTTCCTATTAACCCTCTGGTACCAAGAACTGCCTTTGCAATTGCAGGCTGAGTCTAAGATGTGTTAGTGTTCCAGAGCAGCAGGCCCCGAAGAGGTGGAGAGCAAAGTACGTATACAGAATGAGCCACTTGGACATGAGAAGAAAAATACCAGAACTTCTGTTTTTGTTGACTTTTTAACCCATCCTTTAAACATTTCTATTTTTTTGTTTATGTTAGAAAATATATACCAAAATATCTAGTATGTTTGTAATCTAGAAATACATTTATAATATAGTATATTTATAAATATACAAATATTAGAGGTTCACGATCAAACCTTTGGAGAGACATGACCAAACATTTAGAGAAGGCCGGATCAGTGCACTAGGCATATTTTAAATTCTTATCATGGGTGCACATACACACACACACACACACACACACACACACAGACATACACACACACACACACACAGATACCACCTCTTCCCTGTCTCTGTCAGAGTGGGCTACTGTAATCAGAAATATGGTCTTGATTGTCAGTCAAAAGGGAAAGGTACTTTGGCAAATAAGAAGGATGTATTACTCTCTGAAGCTCTCCTTTTGTTTGGGCACTAATTGAATTGTAGATGCTCCAGCTCCCTGGTGACCATGCTAACAACCTATATCTTAGCCTTTTCACGTTGCATAGAACCTAGTTAAGCTTGACTTGATCATCACCCATCTTGCTCTCTCAGTTCAGTTCATTCGCTCAGTTGTGTCCGACTCTGCGACCCCATGTATCGCAGCACGCCAAGCCTCCCTGTCCATCACCAACTCCCGGAGTCCACTCAGATTCACATTCATCGAGTCAGTGATGCCATCCAGCCACCTCATCTTTGGTCGTCCCCTTCTTCTTCTGCCCTCCCAGCATCAAAGTCTTTTCTAATGAGTCAACACTTCGCATGAGGTAGCCAAAGTACTGGAGTTTCAGCTTTAGCATCATTCCTTCCAAAGAAATCCCAGGGCTGATCTCCTTCAGAATGGACTGGTTGGATCTCCTTGCAGTTCAAGGGACTCTCAAGAGTCTTCTCCAACATCACAGTTCAAAAGCATCAATTCTTCGGCACTCAGCCTCCTTCACAGTCCAACTCTCACATCCACACATGACCACAGGAAAAACCATAGCCTTGACTAGACAGACCTTATTCAGCAAAGTAATGTCTCTGCTTTTGAATATGCTGTCTAGGTTGGTCATAACTTTCCTTCCAAGGAGTAAGCGTCTTTTAATTTCATGGCTGCAATCACCATCTGCAGTGATTTTGGAGCCCCCAAAAATAAAGTCTGACACTGTTTCCACTGTTTCTCCATCTATTTCCCATGGAGTGATGGGACCGGATGCCATGATCTTCGTTTTCTGAATGTTGAGCTTTAAGCCAACTTTTTCACTCTCCTCTTTTACTTTCATCTTGCTCTCTAGAAAGTTTTAAAACCAGTCTTCCTGTTAGGACCCAAACAGGTGCCATAACAGGCTTCAGGGGGCCAAGGCAGGCCAAAATCTCCCTTGCATGGGAGCTAAGCCATTGCCAGGAAGAAAAGGGCTAGTTTCAGTCTATCAGGAAGAGGGTGGAAATCCTCTAAGAAAGCCCACGCGCGCAAAAATTTAGCCAATTAGTAGATGCCATGAAACACTTGCAACCAATTCGCCCTAGCCAACTCCCTGTCTTTGTCTTAACTCTATAAATACTGGTGTAATTCAGGGCTCGGGGCTCTCGTCAAGACTCCACTGCGCTGGATGAGATGGGAGCCCTAGCTCGGGCTAGAAATAAACCCCTTTATGCTCTTGCATTGCTGTGGATGTCTTATTCTCTCAGTTTTGGGGACTCGGACTTTGGGCATAACATTCCAACTCTGCAAAAATTATAAAACTCATCTAAACAAATAACTGTTGGAGTTGCTCCCAGGGCCAAAGATTATTCAACCTCACTATCACAATACTGGTCTTTTGATGTCTCTCTCGGCTATACTTTTAGTGCCCAATAAACATATAGCAATGCTAGAAAGAGGGGCTGTCTCCAAAGACCCTGAATAGCCAAAGTAATCTTGAGAAAAAAGAATGGAGCTGGAGGAATCAATCCTCCAGACTTAAGATTGTACTGCAAAGCCACCATCATCCAGAGTGCAGCACTGGAACAAAACAGAAATGAAATGGAGGGTAAGGGAGTTAGAGAAGGCGAGGTTCAGAAAAAGAACGAGACGGGCACTTTACAGGAACAGATCACCTTTAATGAGGCTAGAAGGGGCCGCAGTCAGGTTAGTGAGTTGCTGCACTAACCCAAGAAAAGAGTGAGTATATATAGGCATGTATGTAGAAAGCTACTGTCTTAAGGGGGCCTGTTCTTCTCCAAGGTTGTTGAGAGTAGTTATCTCTTAAACGGCTGGGGCAAGGAATTTTGGAGATCGGCCGGAGGCTAGACTGGCTGGGAGCTGGGTGTAATCAGCCTTAATGTCCAATTTTTTGGGGGAGGGGGGGTGAGAGAGTTCTTTGTTTTGCATAGAATGGTGAGGAGGACCTGGAGGAGAATTTTAACTCCAGGCTATTTTGAGCCATGTAACTTTCCTTCTTATAAACCAATGGAACAAGATGGAAAGCCCAGAGATAAATGCACGCACCTACGTGTACCTTATTTTCGACAAAGGAGGCAAGAATATACAATGGGGCAAAGATAGCCTTTGCAATAAGTGCTGCTGGGAAAACTGAACAGGTATGTGTAAAAGAATGAAATTAGAATACTTCCAAACACCACACACAAAGATAAACTCAAAATGGATTAAAGACCTAAATGTAAGACCAGAAACTATAAAACTCTTGGAGGAAATCATAGGCAGAACACACTATGACATAAATCACAGCAAGATCCTCTATGACCCACCTCCTAGAGTAATGGAAATAAAAATAAACAAGTGGGGCCTAATTAAACTTAAGAGCTATTGCACAGCAAAGGAAACTATAAACAAGGTGAAAAGACAATCCTCAGAATGAGAGAAAATAATAGCAAAGGAAACAACAGAAAAGGATTAATTTCTAAAATATACAAGCAGCTCATAGAAGTCAATACCAGAAAAATAAAACTTAATCAAAAAGTGGGAAAAAGACCTAAACAGACATTTCTCCAAAGAAGAATACAGATGGCCAATAAACACATGAAAAGATGCTCAACATCACTCATTATTAGAGAAATGCAAATCAAAACCACAATGAGCTATCACCTCACACCAGTCTGAATGGCCATCATTAAAAAAATCTACAAACAATAAACGCTGGAGAGGGTGTGGAGAAAAGGGAATGCTCTTGCAATGTTGGTGGGAATGTAAATTGATACAGCCACCATGGAAGACGGCATGGAGATTCCTCAAAAAACTAATAAAACCACCATAGGACCCAGCAACCCCACTACTAAGCATTAACCCTGAGGAAACCAAAATTGTAAAAGACACATGTACCCAGTGTTCACTGCAGCACTGTTTACAATAGCTAGAACATGGAGGCAACCTAGATGTCCACTGACAGATGAATGGATAAGGAAGCTGTGGTACGTATATACAATGCAATATCACTCAGCCACAAAAAGGAATGCATTTGAGTCAGTTCTAATGAGGTGGATGAACGAAGAGCCTATTATACTGAGTGAAGTAAATCAGAACGAGAAAAACAAATATTGTATTCTGTTCAGTCACTCAGTCGTGTCTGACTCTTTGCGACCCCATGGACTGCAGCATGCCAGGGATCCCTGTCCATCACCAACTCCCAGAGTTCGCTCAAACTCATGTGCATTGAGTCGGTGATACCATCCAACCATCTCATCCTCTGTCATCCCCTTCTCCTGCCTTCAATCCTTCCCAGCATCAGGGTCTTTTCAAATGAGTCAGTTCTTCACATCAGGTGGCCGAAGTATTGGAGTTTCAGTGTCAACATCAGTCCTTCCAATGAATATTCAGAACTGATCTCCTTTAGGATGGACTGGTTGGATCTCGTTGCAGTCTGAGGGACTCTCAAGAGTCTTCTCCAACACCACAGTTCAAAAGCATCCATTCTTCGATGCTCAGTTTTCTTTATATCCAACTCTCACATCCATACATGACTACTTTGACTAGACGGACTTTGTTGGCAAAGAAATGTTTCTGTTTTTTAGTATGTTGTCTAGGTTAGTCAAAGCTTTTCTTCCAAGGAGCAAAGAAAGAAAAGAAAGATAGCACTAAATCATGTCTGACTTTTGCAACCCTGTGGACTGTAGCCTGCCAGGCTCTTCTGTCCACAGGATTCTCCAGGCAAGAATACTGGAGTGGGTTGTCACTCTTTTCCAGTGGATCTTCCTGACGCAGGAATTGAACCTTGGTCTCCAGCACTGCAGGCAGCTTCTTTACCAACTGAGCTACATGGCAAGCGTCTTTCGGTTTCATGGCTACAGTCACCATCTGCAGTGATTTTGGAGCCCCCAAAATAAAGTCTCTTCCTGTTTCCATTGTCTCCCCATTTATTTGCCATGAAGTGATGGGACCTAGAGCTACCAGGGAAGCCCCAAATACTGTATATTAACACATATATATGGAATCTAGGAAAATGGTACCGATGAAGTTATTTGCAGGGCAACAATTAAGACAGACATAGAGAATAAACTTACGGACACAGAGACTGGGGAAGAAGGAGAGTGTGAGATGTATGAAGAGAGTAACATGGACACATACATGACCATATGTACAGCCAGTGGGAATTTGCTGTGTGACTCAGGGAACTCAAACCAGGACTCTGAAACAACCTAGAGGGGTGGCCTGGGAAGGGAGGTGGGAGGGAGGTTCAAGCGGGAGGGGACATCCCTACGGCTGACTCATGTTGATGTTTGGCAGAAACCAACACAATACTGTAAAGCAATTATCCTTTGATTAAAAATAAATAAATTTTTAAAAAAGATTAATAAGAGGGGCTGTCTGTGAGATCCTGACCTATGCCAAAGTCACCACTAGCTTTATAGCAAATGTCTTTGAATTAAATGCTTTAAATCTCTTATTGTTCAAACAACAGGTTGACACTATGGTTTTCAATGGAGTCTTAGAGGAAAAGTCAACCCACATGGTTCAGAGGGGAAGAATAAAGTCAATATAGCGAGCAATATATAGGGAAGGAACATTGTATTATTACCTGCCCCAGGCATCCCTCCCCTGCTACTTGGGGTAACAACATTGCAACTGAACTTCTCTCCTCTCATGCAGGTCTTCCTGGAGTATCAATCAAGGTACTCCACCCAGGATGCGTACGACCCAAGTAAAGTCAGATTCTTGTTGGAAATTTTGAATGGACTAACTCAAGTGCAGGAAAATAGTGGGAGCTGTTATTTAGACGGATGCACCCTGAAGAGTCTGCACGGAGGTCCTGACCATCTGTTCTTGTTCAGTCACCAGGTCATGTCTGACTCTTCCTGACCCCGTGGACTGCAGTGCGCAGGCTTCCCTGTCCTTCATTGTCTCCTGGAGTTTGTTCAAACTCATGCCCATTGAGTCGGTGATGCCATCCAACCATCTCATCCTCGGTTGTCCCCTTTTCCTTCCACCTTCAATCTTTCCCAGCATCAGGGTCTTTTCCAATAGTTGGCTCTTTGCATCTGGTGGCCAAAGTATTGGAGCTTCAGCATCAGTCTTTCCAACGAGTATTTGGGATTGATTTCCTTTAGGATTGAGTGGTTTGATCTCCTTGCTGTCCAAGGACTAAGCTGCCCATCTGTGGGAGACAGCAAAAATGGCCACAGAATCTTTTCTCTACCCATGCTCTCAGGCAGTCCCCCCGACCCGCCAACTGACTTTGAGACAGAGTACATGACTTGTTTTAGTCTAGATCAAATACCTTGCTAGCAGAGAACTGAAAAGTGCTGTGAGCTATGACTTGTCCTCTTCTGCTCTGCTTGGAACCCAGAGATCATCATTCGAATGAGGCTGCAGGTGGATGAGTGGCCAGGTGAAGAAGTAAGTTACCCAAGTCAACCAAGCAACTGACTACAGACGCATGCGTGACCCCCTAAGGAGATGAGTCACCTCTGCTTAGACAGGGAACTGCTCAAGCTTGCCCAGATTGCCAAGTTGCAGAATCTTGAGCTACTCTTGAACAAACGGCTGTTCTGCAGGGAGGCACTAATTTTCAGGGTGCTTTGTAACACAGTAGAAGCTAACACAGCAACTTCCAGGAGTTTGAGGTTTTAGCTTTTCTTCTGATTCTGTAAACAACTATATCCTTAAAATAAATTCCTTTCCTTTAAAGGTAGTCAAGTTGGCGTGCTGCTGCTTGCAGTCCAAGCTTCTTAACCGCCAGGAGGAAGAAAGGTGAAAAGATCTTTGTTGGAAACATGGGCGAATATAAATTCCTAGAACCTTCCAAACGTGTCTGGCTATTGAGCAAAAGTGTTTCCATTTTATTGCCCCTCTCTATTCTCCTTACTCTTTCTGCAAGGAAGTAGGACAGTACTCTTCTTGTTTAAATAATACAAGACACATACCTTCAAACTCTGCAAGTTTAGAGGAAAGGAGTTTCAAGGGCTCTTATCCTTAGAATTGTCATCTTTGGCCCTGGTCACCCTGGGCACACACAGGTGGAAAGTGGATCTGACCGCCCTGTCCAGTGGTCAAGAGTATGGACTCTGGCTCCAGGCCGGCTCCTGCCCTAGCTCTGTGACCTTGGACAAAAGCACTAGTTACTACAGAATGACAAATTCACAAAGCCTCAGTACCCCCAACTGAAAATGGAGGTCATAATAATACTGACCTCTTAAATTGCGGTGAGGACTGAGTTAATATATTTAAAGTTTGCATAGCAAATATTATATAAGTATTAGGAGGATTATTATCATGATACTCCTTAGGGTCCCAGTACCCTTGGGAAAGATTTTGAAAAGAGACACTTGGCACTGCGGAAGCTTCAATAAAGGCCCACTACAGAAGGGTTTTCTTCTAGCCCTGGCTCTGCCACAAACCCCCAGTGGTCTTAGGCAAGTCTCGCTGTGCCATTTCCCCCTTTAACATGGGATAAATATAATCCCTCTTCTGGTTTGGAAGCAAACATGAAATAACACATGGGAACATGCTTCTACACATCCAAAAGTGCTCGACCCCTGTTTGGGAAGGCCTGTGATTCCTTTTCAGATAGCGAGGTGGTTTGAGGTTCCAAGTGAGTCCTATAGTCCCTCATGCTGTGTGAGTGGATCCGAGGTGGGCAGTTATTGCACCGTCTAAAATAGAAGACCATGGACATGCAGAAAACAGTCTTGGATTAAAGACTTATTTACAGGACTCCTCTGGGGGTCCAGGGGTTAAGAATCCACCTGCCAATGTAGGGTGCACGGATTCGATTCCTGGTCCGGGAAGATCCCACGTGCCATGGGGCAACTGAATCCACAGGCCACAACTACTGGAAGTCTGAGCACCCAGAGCCCATGCTCGGCAACAAGAGAAGGAACCGCAAGGAGAAGCCCACTCCCCGCAACTGGAGAGTAACCCCTGTTCGCCACATCTAGAGAAAGCCCGCACACAGCAACACAAACCCCGCCAAATAAATACACCTCTAAGAGTAAATTTTTATAGACTTATTTACAGAGACATTAAACTCAAACTTGTGTGTGGACAGACTCAGTGGCATATCAGATCAAAGGGGTCCTGGACTTTTCAAAAGTCTCCCAGAGACCAGTAAGTGTTTCTGAGCAAGGACACGAAATGAAATAAGCAGAGAAGAGGAGAAAGTAGATGAGCGATCACACTTTCACACCTTTATGCCCTTGAACTGACAGATGTCCCTTAAGTGATTTTGCTTCCCAACTGTGCCTGGGACCAGGGTTGAGTGTTCTTTACCACCACTGGGGGCAACGCAAGATTTAAGGCCCACAGAACTTAATGTACTCACATTTGAGTTCATTTTATTATTTTTTAAATGTTTATTTTTATTTATTTATTTGGCTGTGAAAGTGAAAATCGCTCAGTCGTGTCCAATTCTTTGCGACCCTATGGACTATACAGTCCATGGAATTCTCCAGGCCAGAATACTGGAGTGGGTAGCCTTTCCTTTCTCCAGGGGATCCTCCCAACCCAGGGACTGAACCCAGGTCTCCTGATTTGCAGGCGGATTCTTTACCGGCTAAGCCTCCAGGAAAGCCCTTATTTGCCTGTGCTGGGTCTTATTGTCGGCATGCAGGATCTTTAGTTGCAGCGTGTGGGATCCAGTTCCCTGACCAGGGATCAAACCCCGGCCCCCTGCACTGGGAGCACAGAGTCGCAGCCACTGGACTGCCAGGGAAGTTCCGTTCAATTTAAGTTGAGTTCAATTTAAAGCATACCAGGTCTATAAATGTTCCAGCCACCAAATCCTAAAGCAAATAAAAGTTTGTTTCTATAATACAAACAAGGCGAAATTTTTGATCATTTTAAGGAAGAAGTCGTATTTTAGAAAATTTGGATGGTACAGAAACACAGACAGACAGTTAAAAGCACCCAAACCTTGCAGCCACCTGAGACGATCGACATCACTGCGTGTTTCCTCCACACTGTTTCACTCTGCCCTGACACGTTCGTGAACACACACCTCTCTACAAAGCAGGGATCATTCCGCACATGCAGTTCTAGGGCCTAGGTTTTTTGGCTTAACGTTCTCAGATGAGACTTTTCATGGGACAATGTCCACAACAAGTACGTGCCAGTAGTTTGGCAGGATCTGACCGAGCCGTTAGCATGAGCATTATGTTTGCTACAAGGGTTTGGAATGCAGAGCATGCAAGTATATTCATTCCAGTCCCTAAATGCAATGCCTCGCTGTCTCTTGAGGGAGGGGCAGGACATGTGAAAAATAATAAGAAAGTGTGACACTGCATGAAGGGCGACCAATGCTGATGATTTGTTTCAGGAAGTAAATGTGCCTCCTGTTGATAGTTAGGGGCTACAGAGATGAGGCAATGGGATCAGGACTATTTCCAAGCCTGAAGCTTCTAGCCTGGCTGTGGCACAGAGAAATGTTGACAAACATCTGTGTCTCACTTTGTAAAAACAGGAACTTTTCTGTCCTCACTGGGGGCCCTTTCCTGGGGGTCATAATGAATTTCCTCTGCAGTTGGATCCACAGCCAGCTGACCAATATATCTTCCTTGGCGATCCAGGGGTTAAGACTGAGTCGCTTCCACTGCAGGGGACACCGGTTCAAAGTCTGGTCGGGGAAAAGAAGATCCCATATCCTCATAGCGCAGTCAGAAAAATGAAAATCAAACAAACAAAAAAATACACGTGGTAACTTGTTACAATGTTGTGGAATCTGGAGTTGCAAAGCACACCTCGGAGGACACTCAAGACAGTGGAGTACAGTTTATCACACCAGCGGGTCCAAGGGGAATCAGTTCCCAACAAGGACCCTGATGATTCTGAGAGGCCCAGTTTTGTACCCCATGGTACGTGACTGATTACATGTTAGCAACCTCTTCGTTGTATATTACTGAGTTTTACATCAAGTAGGTGCTAGGAGAACAAACAATTAAGGTTTAAAGGGGAGAACAATGATTATACATCAAGGGGGGATATCTCCATGGTTAATCTAGCAAGGGCAGCCTGACCTCCACTAGAAATCCCTGTTTGCTGTCTGTAGGGAGGGAAGTCTCCAGGAGAGCTGGTTTTCACTAGCAATGGTTTCCTCACTCTTGGGCAGGGTTCAGGCCCAGTTCACATCCTGTCTTTAAGATGCATGACAAGCTTCAAGGTGGAATCTCTCCTGCTTTTCTCACACTGGCCCCAACAATAGCTTCTTCTTTGCATATATGAGAGAAGTTAAGCAAAGGACCTAAATCCAGAAGCATGTTGCAGGGATCACAGTTCCCCCACCAGGGATCTGAACCCACATCCCAGGCAATGAAGAGCTGCAACCACTGCACTCCCAGGGATCTGCCACTGACTATACAATCGATTTCCATTATTACTAATAAAAGGGAAAGAAGGAGGGCACTAATTTCTTCATTTTGAGGTTTTCTCTTTTTTTTTTTTTGCTTAGTATAAAAGTTTTAATTTTAACAATCAACAGAAAGCAATGAAAATAATTGATATTCACTAGTAGGTGAATCTGCAGGGACCCACATAGGGGAAGGCAGGTACATTAAGTATTGATTACAAATCAGAAACACTTCCTGTATCAGGAACCTATGATTAAGAAAGAAAAGAAAACAGTGATTATTTTGACAGGACAATGACTTAGAATGGCTCCTTGGGGGGCTGGGCTGCTCTGGTGATAAAACTACTCGACCGGCAGGCAGGTTGCAGTTCCCTTCTCGGAAAGGGAGATGAACTCTCAAGGACTTGTGACTCTCCAGATAATGACTTCCTACTCCACAAAAAACAAAGCCCCGCCTTTGAAAATAATGGCCTGTCTCTGGTCCTGGGGCTGCCAATCTCGGTCTGGTCTGAGGGAGGCTTCTCAAGCTGCAAGCCTCCAAAGCTTCCCTGTTTCAGAGACACCCAAAGATGCCAGGCTTCCAAGCCAAGGTTAGAAAGAGTCACCTCTGGGTGAAGTCACCCTGGGCTCAGACTCTGTCTGCTGTAAGTCATTAAACACCCAAGCAGGCCTAGAGTTCCTGGTCTATACTTCTATTCCAGTACCCACAGGTGGGACCTTTGTGCTTATTTTCCAAATATGGCCAGTAAGTTCCCTGGAGAAGAGAGGCTACATAAAAGCCTTCTGTAACCATAACCCTGTATGCAAGACAGCAAAAGAGACACAGAGGTATAGAACAGTCTTTTGGACTCTGTGGGAGAGGGAGAGGGTAGGATGATTTGGGAGAATGGCATTGAAACATGCATAATATCATATATGAAATGAATCGCCAGTCCAGATTCGATGCATGATACTGGATGCTTGGGGATGGTGCACTGAGACGACCCGAAGGGATGGTAAGAGGAGGGAGGAGGGAGAGGGGTTCAGGATGGGGAACACGTGTATGCATGTGGCAGATTCATGTTGATGTATGGCAAAACCAAAGAATATTGTAAAGTAATTAATCTCCAATTAAAATAAATAAATTTATATTTTTAAAAAAAAACTAAAAGAAAATAGAAAAGATAAGTAAAATAAGCCTTATGAATACATACAGTTATCCAGAATTAATCATATACAACTTATACAGAACTAATAAGAGCTAGTAATTACTGCATTGTAAAAAAAAAAAAAAAAGCCTTTTGGCAGGGGGAGGAAGTTCCCTAGTGGTCCAGTGGCTAAGACTCCGAGCTCCCAACCCAGGGCACCTGGGTTCAATCCCTGGTCAAGGAATTAGATCCCACAGGCCACAAGTGAAGATCCTTTCTGTTACAACTAAGACCCAGAGCAGCCAAATGAATAAAAGTAAGCTGCATGGTTGTTTTTTTAATAAAATTTTTTTGGAATGATTTGCACTGGGGACTTCATCTAGGCACACAACATTGGGACTGAGAGAAAAATGAGCATCTCCTGTAATTACATGATAAAAAAAAAAAAAAAGAAGAGTTTAGTCATCCATTACTAATGGTTTGTGAATGCGCTGCTCTCAGAAATTTAGGAAACACCCAATACTAATCAAAGGTAACTTGGATATAATTTCAAAAAGATTTGATAGGAATGGGTCTAAAGTTTACTATCCATAATCTAATTACATAGAAGTTAAAAAAAATTTTTTTAACACAAGTAATTCATGTCCACTGAAGAAAATTCACAAAATACAGAAAAGCGAAATAATAAAAAGCATCCAAAGTCCCACCTTTGCCATCAAAATAGAAGACATCTGTGCTGTCATGAAGGCTGATGAAGGAGAAACAGAAAATTCCAGCCAGAAGTGCTCAAAAGTTAAACATGCATGGCACTAGGAGCTGGTGGTCATGTTAATACACATGCCGGGACTTCTGTCCTCTTAGGCAACTCCTCGTCACCTCGCAGGAATATTATGAAAGTTATCCATATGTGCAAAGGATAGTGTTGTGCAAGAATATACTGTGGCATCACCTCAATAAGTTAAGAAAAGTATCTAGTAAAATGTAAGACCCGTTAGTGATAAAAACTTTCAGCATGCTAGGAATGGAAGAAAACTCCTCCATCTGATAAAGGGCATGTACCATAAAAAGACCAGCTAACTTCACACTGGTGGAATAATGAATGCTTTCTTCCGAAACTCATCACTTTATTCAATATTGTATCGGAGCCCTTGGGCATTGCAACAAGGTAACGAAACGGAATCAGAGAAGCTATACACATGTCCATATAACACAAAAAAACGTGCTCAACATCATTAGACACCAGGGAAGTATCTTATGGTGAAGCAACAATTAGATACAACTAAAAAATGTGAGAACACTACTACAGCGATAAACATAACGAGCTATTTCGACATGCAGAAACATAATGAATCATTAAATCACTATCTGAATCTCAAAAGTCACTATCACACCATTGCTCACCTTGGTTTCATTCATTCCATCTCATACCAACCCTATAAAGTAGCTACTATGATCCCTATTTTAATAATGAAAAAGATTCACAGATGAAAAGCAATCTCCAAGATTATGTTAATTCATTCAATATTTATTGAGCATATAATTCGTGCAAACAGGCAGTGCCGCATGTGCTGAGTGTGTAATGTTAGCAAAACTGAACCCAGTTCTTCCTCTACACAAAACAGCTAGGTAATGTGATGGGCCTGTCATGAAAAAACTAAGACACCGTCACTGCCTTTAAGGAGTTCAGAGTCTAGCTGTACACTAGAGTCTACCACAGTATTGTAAATCCACTATTTGGTGGTGGTATCCCGTCTCTAGGTCATGTCTGACTGTTGGCAACCCCATGGACTGCAGCACACCTGGTTTCCCTGTCCTTCACCATCTCCTGGAGTTTACTCAAATTCATGTCCACTGAGTCACTGATGCTACGACCTAACCTTCTAATCCACTGCCGCCCTCTTCTTTTGCCTTCACTCCTTCCTAGCATCAGGGTCTATACTGGGTCTATACTCCAATTTCAGAATCTAGCAGAAGAAACAGGCAGATAAATAAACAATTACAATGCAGTGAAAGAAAGTGGAAGTCACTCAGTCGGGTCCAACTCTTTAAGACCCCATGGACTATACAGTCCCGGGAATTCTCCAGGCCAGAATACTGGAGTGGGTAGCCTTTCTCTTCTCCAAGGGATCTTCCCAACCCAGGGATCGAACCCAGACCTCCTGCATTGCAGGCGGATTCTTTACCAGCTGAGCCACAAGGGAAGCCCAACAGTGCAGTGAAAGCAATTACAGATCAGCACGAAGTGCTCTTACAGTATATGCAAAGTGCTATGTGAAGCCAGAACGGGAAATGACGGATAATGCTGTGGGATTCATTGAAGCCAAACTGGCAAACATTTGAGCTGATAATATAACAACAGACAGAATGCCTTCAGGCCCTGAAGAGCTCAAGATTTGTAACTGAATACACCTGGCTAAAATGCCAGCTCAGGATCCCCATGTGTGAAATGTGAGTTTCCAAAACTTTGAAAGGTTGTGTGAGAACTAAAAATAATACCTGTAAAGATCGAAGTACATACATAAGGAACTCAATTCATAGTATTAATGGCTTTTAGTTTTTGAACAAATCACTAGTGACAGTCATCTTGCTAACAGACATCTCCTATTGTAAATGTGTGTCATTCCCAAAAGTCTCAGCTCTCAATACAAGAATGATTCACTTTCTGAAGCTGAAAAGCTTAAGTTATTCAGTCGCTCAGTTGTGTCTGACTCTTTGCGACCCCATGGACTGTAGCACACCAGGCTCCCTGTCCATCACCATCTCCCGGGGTTTACTCAAAATCACGTCCATTGAGTCGGTGATGCCATCCAACCATTTCGTCCTCTGTCAAGTGCTGCTGAATACTCAGTCATTTATAGAAAAGAGCTCCGAAGTTTTGTGCAAGGATGACTGGCTCTTTATTGCATTTCCAGTCTAAGTAGAATGGGGACGGGGCCCACCTCTCTCCTAACTACATGAGTTTATATGCACACAGTTGACTGAAAAACTGATGCAGAAGGGTGTTTGTGTGGTTTAATCGTTCGAGCAAACCCTGAACAGCTCTACCAGGAGCCCGGCACCCAGAGACACAGCTGACTCGCACTGTGCCACAGATGGGCTGTGGGTGATGCTGGGCAAATTATGGAAGCTATCCAAGCTTCAAGTTCCTCACCCATAATGTGGGATAACGATGCCTGGAGGATGTCGTGAGAGTTAAATGATGTAGACAAGAGCCTGGCAGCGAACACCTAGTAAATGGCTATTTCTGTTACCATAACTAACGGAACACATGATCATCCACTGTGTGGGGGAGCCAAGGAAAAAATATACTGGGTTGGCCAAAAAGTTCATTTGGGTTTTCCTGTAACATGTTATGTTAAAATCTGAACAAGTTTTTTTTGCCAATTCAATATATGCTGCCTTGATTGTTTTCTTAGGTAGAGACCATGATAAATAGCCTTTAGCCTATGTACATGGAGTTGAGTGAAGTTTGCATGTATGTGTGTGTGTGTGTGAGTGAGTGAGAGAGAGAGATGATGAAGAGAATGAAAATATGAGAATATGTACTAGGTGAGTAGAGGATACCAGAAGAGAAGGGAGGGAAAGCTTTCAGAAGAAACACTTGCATCTTTTTACTAGACTATAAGCTATTTGCAGGCAAGGCCTCTGCTTTATTTTATTGCACTTTTAGCCCTGTTTTTTGTCACTACTGCATGCTCCATCAGAGTCTGCTGGGACGCCTGGTACTGAGCAAGCACTCAGGAGACAGTTCCTGGACCGCACTACCGTCCCACTTGCAGGTGCGGCTGTGAATAGACGGGAAAAGGAAGCCAGCAGTGGTGGGAGGGGCACCTGTCAAGCAGTGGCTCTGATAAGCAGAAGTGCCCTTTGTCCCCGGAGCTGAGTCACGGCACCACCTCTCTGGTGCACTCTGACAGGTTCCATTCACGCCAACAATGACATGAGGTCATTCCCCCAACAAAGCAATAAACCCCAGGTGGAGGCCCCACATCTTAATGCAGGAAATGTCAGCCTCTACCCTAGGGAACCGATCAGGGGCATGAAATATTTTGCCGTTCCACCCTGGAATAGGTATCGCACATAACCTGCTCCCAAATCCTCATGACAACCCTTTGGGAGGTTAACAGTCCTAGTTTAGAGGTGAAGATCCCCTGGAGGAGGGCACAGGCAACCCATTCTCCAGGCAAGTATTCTTGTATTCAAGTATTCCTGCCTGGAGCATCCCATGGACAGAGGAGCCTGGCGGGCTGCAGTCCATGGGGTCACAGAGTCGGACACGACTGAAGCGACTTAGCACCCATAGGTGAAGAAAATGAAATTCACAGAGGTTAAGTAACTTGCTTGAGGTCAAACATCCACCAGGTTTCAAAACCAATGCCTTTTGCAGATACTTGAAGGAGAACACACATACAGAAAGGTGCACAGGCGTGTACAGCTCCATAAATTTTCACAAACTGAGCTCATCCGTGTAACCAACACTCACATAGTGAACAAGTCACCTGCATCCTTCTTCTTCACTCCCGCTCCAGCGGTAGCCCCTACTCCCACCTCTCTGAGTTTCACCCAGAACACTCTATGACTGTCTCTTCTTCCAGTGAATCCTCAGGCTTTTCTTATGTGTACCCCCATCTGGAATTTCCCAATACTCCTTTCTAGTGTCAACTATTTATTCTTTTACCCACTTTTCTAATTACTACTATAAACTCCTTGAGGCCAGCATTTTTATGCTTCTTGACATGCCCCCTAATACATTTGAAAGTGAAAGTAAAAGTCGCTCAAGTCGTGTCTGACCCTCTGTGACCCCATGGACGATACAGTCCAAGAAATTCTCCAGGCCAGATTACCGGAGTAGGTAGCTGTTCCCTCCTCCAGGGGAGCTTCCCAACCCAGGGATCGAACCCAGGTCTCCCACATTGCAGGCGGATTCTTTACCAGCTGAGCCACAAGGGAAGTCTTTTTTGGTATGGAGCAATTACTCCACAATCTATGTACCTAACAGTTATTGTCTGTACATCTGACACTATTTCCAGCACTTTATCTGATCTCATTTATTCCTCCCAACAACCCAATAAAATAGGTGTTGCAATCATCTCCCTTTGATGGATGACAAAACTGAGGTACAAAGAAGTAACCGGCCCAAGGTCACACAGGTGGGGGGGGTGGAGTGAGGTTCAAACCCAGGCACCATCACTCCAGGGCACACATGGACTGGAGGCCTTTCATTATCCTGGTCCCCTTTCATAAATTGTTTACTGAACAATTGACAAAACCGCATAAATCACACACTTAAAGTTCCGCAAGTTTTCACAAAGTGAACGCACCTGGGTAATTCACACCCAGATCAACAGACAAGGTGGCCAGGAGCCCGGAAGACCCCTTCATGACCCCCCTAGGTCACCCCCAGGTCACCTGCTGTCCTGACTCCTAACACATTAGGAGTTCACCTGTTTTTAATTTCAATTCTAAAAAATGCATTAGTTTACCTGTAACTATATAACTGAATTACACAGCACGCCTCTTTATAATCGTGAGATTCGTTCATTTTGCTGCACGTGGTTTTATACAAACACCAATTTGTATTTCTGTGATGTATTTAATTGCATGAATATGACACAATTTATCCATTCTGCTGTTAATGGACAGTTAACAGACTCTAGATTTGAGTAACTATAGCTAGTGCTTTGAACATTCCTATACACGACTTTTGGCATATGCCTTTTCAGCATACATATCCAAGAATGGAATTCGTCTGTCCTCAGGTATGCCAGGTGACCATAGCAACTGACGTTCTCATTCACAGTGTTGGAGAGTTCTGGTAGCTCTACACCTTTGCCACTGATACTATTATTTTCGGTTTAGCTATGCTGGTGGGTGTGTCATGATGTCACATTGTGGCATTAGTTGGCCTTTCACTGATGACTAATGAGGTGATACAACTTTTCATGTGTTCATTGGTCATATGGATATCTTGTTTTGTGAAATAGCTTTTCAAGGCTTTTGCCCACTGAGTGATCTGCGGCTTCATAGAAGGTGATTTGTAGAAGTTCTTTATATATTCTAGATATGAGTTCCTTGTCAGATATATCTATTGCAAATACCCTCTTTCACTCTGTGGCTTATCTTTCTCTCTCTTACCAGGGTCTATTGATTGCTGTTGCTGCGGCTGCTGCTGCTGCTAAGTCGCTTCAGTCGTGTGCGACTCTGTGCAACCCCATAGACGGCAGCCCACCAGGCTCCCCCGTCCCTGGCATTCTCCAGGCAAGAATACTGGAGTAGATTGCCATTTCCTTCTCCAATGCATGAAAGTGAAAAGTGAAAGAGAAGTCGCTCAGTTGTGTCTGACTCTTCATGACCCCATGGACTGCAGTCCACCAGGCTCCTCCGTCCATGGTCTATTGATTGACAGTCTTTATATTAATGTAGTCTAATTTATTAGGCTTTTTTCCCTTTATAGTTAGTACTTTGGGATCTTGTTTAAGATGCTTTTTTCGGCCATGCCACATGGCATGCAAGATCTTAGTTGCCCAACCAGGGGTAGAAGCCAAGCCCTCTGCAGTGGAAGCCCAGAGTCTTAACCACTGGACCACCAGGGAATTCTCTAAGATGCATTTTTAGGGACTGTCTCATTAAAGTCACTGGTAGGACTGTCAGTAAAGGTATATTGCCTTCCTATAGCCACACGAGTTAAGCTAAGCCACTATCAAATTCTTTCACTGAAATTTAGGTCTTTTTTGAAAATAAAATTGAAAATGGTTGTCATTCATTCATCATGATAGTAGCACTGGAAGAAACATCTGCAAATCCTTTCTAGAGACCCAAATAAATACTATTCCAGCTGCTGCCCTTTTTGGGTCTGGCTTTTCAGCTTGATTTCTCAACCTTTCCTTCAATTCTGTGAACACACTCTTTTGCCTCAGATCTTCTAACAAACTCTCCTTTTTTATTTCTAAGTAGCCAGAATCTACTTCTGTTGCTCGCAACCAAAAAATCCTATTGATTTCTTCTTTCACTTTCTCTATGTTGACAATTTTTCTCTATTTTTATATATGGTACTAAGCACAGAAGCATAGCTTGACCACTCACACACACTTTCATGATTTCAGTATAACTTTTCACAACTTTTTGAAAATATTTATTTATTTGCCCGCAACAGGTCTCAGTTGCAGCATGTGGAATCTAGTTCCTCTTCCAGGGATCAAATCCGGGCCCCCTGCATTGGGAGAGTCTTACCCACTGGACCACTAAGGAAATCCCAGTTTCAGTATAATTTTTGAAGACTATGAGCTTCCTGACATCCCAGAGCTGGTTCTGCCTTGACACTTACCACAGTAGGAAAAACAACGGCATTTTCAACACATTGGCTCTCAGGGAAATGAAGAAGGGGAAATCTAGCTAAAACTGGATGTTCTCCAATAAAGCTGACAATAAAAAGGTACAATCGGGCATGAACCCCTTAAATTATCGAGCAAAGGCAGCTCTGCAGCTGTGTCTAAGCATGATAATTGCTATCTTTTCTACTGGTAGCTACAATAACAAGCACTGATAATTTAAATGAAAGAGCAAACAATACTTTGGGTGGAATATTGTTTAAATAAGGAGCAATTCTAAAAATCAAATTTATCCTGAAAAGCCAATCTATAGGAACACTGTTATTATTGGAAGGGTGTCTGGGGAATCGTCTCAAAGATTGCTCTCTTAGACCCTTCACGTTTCAAAAAATATGAACACAGGCCAACATGAACAAGAGAGATGAAAAAAAAAAAAAAAAAAGAAACAGAAATTACAACTCCAAATAAATCTAAGATGGTCCAGGCATCCTGCATGCTAAGTTACTTCAGTCACTTGTCTGACTCTTTGTGACCCTATGGACCGCAGTCCGTTAGGCTTCTCTGTCCACGGGATTATCCAGACAAGAGTACTGGAGTGGGTTGGCATGCTCCTCTCCAGCAAATCTTCCCAACCCAGGCATCGAACCCATGTCTCTTCCGTCTCCTGCATTGGCAGGCAGATTCTTTACCATTAGTGCCACCTGGGAAGCCCCAAAGATGGTGAGCCACACATGTATTGCACTGATGCAGTTATAACATTAGGTGTTGTGGATTGCATCTTCTGGAAGTGTTTTCAGAAGCTGTGGTGTTGTCTTCAGCATGACCCAAGAGCTGGCAAACTCAAGGTCAACTGGGTTTGATTTTGCAAGACAATCAAAACTCACTTGGAGTGAAAGCTAGTAAGTAAATTTCTATAAATCTCTCTTTAAAAAAAAAAAAAGAGAGATAATACAATATAGTAGTTAAGAGTACTGACTTTTAGAGAAATCTAGATTCTAAGTGATATTTGCTGGTATGATCTTGAACACAAAACAGCCTATTTTAGCCTCAATTCCCTTATGCTTAAGAAGGGACTAACATGGAAGCAGAGACATTACTTTGCCAACAAAGGTCCGTCTAGTCAAGGCTATGGTTTTTCCAGTGCTCGTGTATGGATGTGAGAGTTGGACTGTGAAGAAGGCTGATCGCCGAAGAATTGATGCTTTTGAACTGTGGTGTTGGAGAAGACTCTTGAGAGTCCCTTGGACTGCAAGGAGATCCAACCAGTCCATTCTGAAGGAGATCAGTCCTGGGTGGTCTTTGGAAGGAATAATGCTAAAGCTGAAACTCCAGTACTTTGGCCACCTCATGTGAAGAGGTGACTCATTGGAAAAGACTCTGATGCTGGGAGGGATTGGGGGCAGGAGGAAAAGGGGATGACAGAGGATGAGATGGCTGGATAGCATCACCGACTCAATGGACATGAGTTTGAGAGAACTCCGGGAGTTGGTGATGGACAGGGAAGCCTGGCATGCTGAGATTCATGGGGTCGCAAAGAGTCAGACATGACTGAGTGACTGAACTGAATTGAACATGGAATAAGGATATACTCTACAGCATAGGGATATATAGCCACTATTTTTTAGTAACTTTAAATGGAGTATAAACTATAAAAATATTGAATCCCTATGTTGTACACCTGAAAATAATATAATGTTGTAAATCAATGATATGTCAATTTTTTAAAAAAAGAAGGGATTAACTGTCTATCTGATTGATGGATGTGACTGGTAAATGAGATCATGCAATTGAAGCTATTACAGCTTTAGCTTTTATTATTACAACTAAGGAAGAAGAATGACTTTTGCCTATGGAATGTAAATTGATTCTGGAAGAACTTCCCAAACAGAAGTGTATGAGTTTTACACATTAGCATAGTCATTTGTGAGTGTCAAGACTTAAACTGTTAAATTTATGGAATGGAGCTCAGACCCAGAAATGATTTTTAAAAGAACTCTTGAGCTTACAGAATATGATCACAGGGTTTGTGTCCTACCACAGCTGGGATATTTATTCACAGGTGTGCTTCCTGGTGTTTGACAAGGCCTAGCCACTCACGCTCTGAGTTCACCGTTAACAACCCGTGGGAGGTGAAGGGGGCTGTGAAGACAGGGTGACTTTGGGGCAGGGAAAAATGAAAGAACGGATGGAGGAAACAGACATTCTCAAGGGACAATCAGATTTACCTAGAGACATTTGTCTATGTTTTCCCCATAGACATATCCTCTGAGAGACTCTGGGAGGATTCAGGGCAAAAAACCCCCCTTAGATAGGCAAAAATCAGAATTTCAAAATTCAGAAGGGCTGGTTTCTAGAGCAGTGCTTACCAGGTAGAACAGGCTGATATTCTAAAAGGAAAGCTTTATTTGATTCAGCAACGGGCTGAGCAACCTTTCCTTATGTTTGCCTAAAACTTTTGTTCTGCCTAGCTTCGACAAGAATAGAAATCAATCATCAAAACAGCCCTTGCCCCTGAGACTCAGTGTTACCTTGCCCCTGAGCCTCAGTGTCCTTATCCATAAAATGAGACAACTCATACCTACCCTCATGGCCCTGTGCAAATTAAATGAGAGGTCATGAAAAGCATTCATTACAGCATCTGGCACATAGCAGTTGCTTAATAAGTAACAGTTATTACTATTATTGGTTTTAAACAAACAAAAAAAGAGATGCTAAATATTTGGATTCTGAACTTTAGGAAGATAATATTCTGAACTATTACAGAAGATAATCTGTATGTTCATGGAAAAATTAGGTCTAGTCTGGATAATCCTAGAACTTGCTGAATCTTGGTTTGAGCTACCATAGCCTGAATATATATTTTCTCAAAATACATTCTCTATAACTTTGTGTTTATCTGCATGAGGTGAGGTGAAGTCGCTCAGTCGTGTCCGACTCTTTGCGACCCCTTGGACTGTAACCTACTAGGCTTCTCTGTCCATGGGATTCTCCAGGCAAGAATACTGGAGTGGGTTGCCATTTCCTTCTCCAGGGGATCTTCCCGACCCAGGGATCGAACCCGGGTCTTCCGCATTGGAGGCAGACGCTTTAACCTCTGAGCCACCAGGGAAGCACATCACACAATTTTACTTAAGAGAATGTTTTTTTTAATCACTTCATCAATTCTAAGACTCTTTATAAGTTTCTGGGTCTCATGCTCTGCAGATCTGAGCCTTTCCTGGGGCTGCAGAGCTGGAAAATGGCACTCCACCATGAAGTGTGCTTTCGGTCAACCCCTTGGACCGTGTGGGGAGCTCAGGGATCTGGATCTTCTCGGATCATGGCTCTAGCTGCAGGCACAGAGTCTGTGGAGGAGATACCCTTCAGAGGGAAAAACAGGAACCGTTCACGCTGTTGTCCCTGCCACTGTCACATAACAGACGATGAGCATTTCCTATGGAGAGTCGGGGATGCCGTGCCAAGGACAGGAGGAGACTGGGTCACAGGTGTTATTGTTTTCTTTGCGAATCCCCCACACTGATGACCACGCGCACATTTCAAAATGATGACTCAAATGTCCCCCGATCACTCTGGAAGAGGAATAAACTAAGAGGCCCTGTATTCAGGGCCTGAACTGGGGTGGAAAACTGTCCCTCAGCCACTCAGAGAATTCATCAAGTGCCCATGGGCCTCAATCTCCACACCTGTAAGTGAAGGGACTGCGTTAGATGATCCAGAATTTGTCTTGTCTTTAAAACGCAAAATTCATCTCCATTCTTCTACTTTTTCATTGTGAAAGAAAACAGGGTAAGCCACCTCACTTCCACAAGAATGAAGGATATGACATTGCTTTGATGAGACCGCAAATAAAAGACATGATAAACTGTGGATTCGTGTTAAAGAAAGAAATACACACAGTGCTATCCTGCAGTTGTTAACAGAGAGCTGTCTGCTACCATATCACGGGCCAGCTTGTCACATGCTCTTTCTCTCTCGTCTATGGCAATGATCGAAAAATAGTTCTGAACTCTCAAAATGGGTCATTTAATTTCCATTTAAGAACTGTCAAGACTAACCAGAGCTGTAGACAGTGCACCTCCATGGTCAACAGGTGAGTAATGGCAGCCTCGGGGGCAGGTGGTGACGTTGAAATTATACAGGACTGAGAAATCCAGTTAGTTAGTGTTACTCACTCAGTTGTGTCCGACTCTTTGCAATTCCATGACATCACACAATTTTACTTAAGAGAATGTTTTTTTTAATCACTTCATCAATTCTAAGACTCTTTATAAGTTTCTGGGTCTCATGCTCTGCAGATCTGAGCCTTTCCTGGGGCTGCAGAGCTGGAAAATGGCACTCCACCATGAAGTGTGCTTTCGGTCAACCCCTTGGACCGTGTGGGGAGCTCAGGGATCTGGATCTTCTCGGATCATGGCTCTAGCTGCAGGCACAGAGTCTGTGGAGGAGATACCCTTCAGAGGGAAAAACAGGAACCGTTCACGCTGTTGTCCCTGCCACTGTCACATAACAGACGATGAGCATTTCCTATGGAGAGTCGGGGATGCCGTGCCAAGGACAGGAGGAGACTGGGTCACAGGTGTTATTGTTTTCTTTGCGAATCCCCCACACTGATGACCACGCGCACATTTCAAAATGATGACTCAAATGTCCCCCGATCACTCTGGAAGAGGAATAAACTAAGAGGCCCTGTATTCAGGGCCTGAACTGGGGTGGAAAACTGTCCCTCAGCCACTCAGAGAATTCATCAAGTGCCCATGGGCCTCAATCTCCACACATGTAAGTGAAGGGACTGCGTTAGATGATCCAGAATTTGTCTTGTCTTTAAAACGCAAAATTCATCTCCATTCTTCTACTTTTTCATTGTGAAAGAAAACAGGGTAAGCCACCTCACTTCCACAAGAATGAAGGATATGACATTGCTTTGATGAGACCGCAAATAAAAGACATGATAAACTGTGGATTCGTGTTAAAGAAAGAAATACACACAGTGCTATCCTGCAGTTGTTAACAGAGAGCTGTCTGCTACCATATCACGGGCCAGCTTGTCACATGCTCTTTCTCTCTCGTCTATGGCAATGATCGAAAAATAGTTCTGAACTCTCAAAATGGGTCATTTAATTTCCATTTAAGAACTGTCAAGACTAACCAGAGCTGTAGACAGTGCACCTCCATGGTCAACAGGTGAGTAATGGCAGCCTCGGGGGCAGGTGGTGACGTTGAAATTATACAGGACTGAGAAATCCAGTTAGTTAGTGTTACTCACTCAGTTGTGTCCGACTCTTTGCAATTCCATGGACTATAGCCCGCCAGGCTCATCTGTCCACATAATTCTCCAGCCAAGAATACTGCAGTGGGTTGCCATGCCCTTCTCCAGGGGATCTCCCCGACCCAGGAATTGAACCTGGATCTCCTGCAATGCTGGCAGATTCTTTACCGTCTGAGCCACCAGAAGTCTCAGTTCAGTTCAGTTCAGCCACTCAGTCATGTCCGACTCTTTGCTACCCCATGAACCACAGCACGCCAGGCCTCCCTGTCCATCACCAACTCCCGGAGTCCACCTAAACCCATGTCCATCGAGTCGGTGATGTCATTCAACCATCTCATCCTCTGTTGTCCCCTTCTCCTCCTGCCCTCACTCTTTCCCAGCATCAGGGTTTTTTCAAATGAGTCAGCTCTTCGCATCAGCTGGCCAAAATACTGGAGTTTCAGCTTCAACATCAGTCCTTCCAATGAACACCCAGGACTGATCTCCTTTAGAATGGACTGGTTGGATCTCCTTGCAGTCCAAGGGATTCTCAAGAGTCTTCTCCAACACACAGTTCAAAAGCATCAGTTCTCTGGTGCTCAGCTTTCTGTATAGTCCAATTCTCACATCCATACATGACTACTGGAAAAACCATAGCCTTGACTAGACGGACCTTTGTTGACAAAGTAATGTCTTTGCTTTTTAATATGCTGTCTAGGTTGGCCATAACTTTCCTTCCAGGGAGTAAGCGTCTTTTAATTTCATGGCTGCAATCACCATCTGCAGTGATTTTGGAGCCCCCCAAAATAAAGCCTGACACTGTTTCCACTGTTTCCCCATCTATTTCCCATGAAGTGATGGGACTGGATGCCATGATCTTCGTTTTCTGAACACTGAGCTTTAAGCTAACTTTTTCACTCTCCTCTTTCACTTTCATCAAGAGGCTCTTTAGTTCTTCTTCACTTTCTGCCATAAGTGTGGTGTCATCTGCATATCTGAGGTTATTGATATTTCTCCCGGCAATCTTGATTCCAGCTTGTGCTTCCTCCAGCCCAGCATTTCTCATGAGTCTAACTGGCCTCTAAATAGATAAGTATCCAGGTGTTGTTCATGAGCTAACTGTGGCTAACATTTACTGAGTACTTATTAATACCTGGCCTTAAATCCACGAGCTAAATGTATGTATAAGTTTATGTATGTATGTGTGTGCATATATATAAAATCTCATTATATGTTTGATTATCACGCTTATTTTGTGGGCCAGGAAACTAGAGCTATGAAGGCTCAGGTCCTGGCCATGCTACTCAACCCAAGTGTAAGGACAGCTGGTGAACACAGTGGAGAGGAACAGGACATCTCCTGTCTCCTTCCTTGTGTGCCTTTTTTCCTGGTCCAGTAATTCACATCCTTTTCTCTCAAGTCCTGAGAGGCTGGATGACTCAGGAAGGTGGATACTTGATCTACCCTTAAACTTTTTAAAAGTGCCCCTGAACATGAAATGGTTAAACAACTAGCTCTGTCATCCAGATCAAGTCAGCTGGGGCCACAGATACCCCTACAGGGCTTGCTATGTGCTGGGCATAAGTCCGTGTGTTTGGGTTGAGCAGAGAGCGCACGTAAAGCAATGGTCAATGGTCTCTGCTCTGCTTGCCTCTCCTCCCACCACCCTCCACAAAACTGGAATAAAAACCTTGGTCAAATGTTTTTGAGCATCAAATGTCAGGAGCATCAAATGTCAAGCGCTGTTTCTAATTCTGGAGGGGCAAAGGAGAAAAAGCTGAAATCTCTCTTACTGGAATTGAAAAAATGATAATTTTTAAATTTCTACCGTGTGCCAGGCACTGTGAAAAAGCTTTTTCAGGCTGGTCTTCTTTGCTTCTCACACGAATCCTATGAGGGTGATGTTATTACTGACGCCACATGAAGAGGAAGAAGCGAAGCCGAGAAAGGCTGAGTAACACGACCACGTGTCCAGTTAGGGAGTGGCAGAGCTGAGATTTAAGAGAAGCTGAAAACGTTTGTAAAGAATTTTGTTGGGACTTCCCCAGTGGTCCAGGGGCTAAGAATCTGCTTTCTAATGTGGGGTGCGTGGGTTTGATCCCCATTTGGGGAACTAAAATCCCACGTGCTGAGGAGCAACTAAGCTTGTGCACGCAGTAGTCACTGAGCCGGCAAACCGCAGCCAGAGAGCCTGCAGGCCGCAAGGAAGATCCTCTAGTTGCAGCGAAGATGCGATGCAGCCAAATACATAAATAAATAAATACTTCTTTCTTTTTTTTAGAAAATTTTGTTAAAGTGGTATTTGTTCCTGAAAGCTCTTTAAAAAAAAAAAAAGGCAAATCTCCAGGAAACCCAAGAGATGGCTTATAGCTGAACTTCTCTGAAACAAACTGGCCAGGAGACATCAGATAGGAAAGTACCCTATCCCCACAGATTATCCTTGCTGTGTCTATTCTTGTAAATAAAGGAGTAGGCAATTTATATTGCCCAGGGAGACATGAGAGCCTGGTGCTTGGCTTGGCTGCGTTTTACCCCAACACAGTTATTTCCTGGTTTCTGGCCAGCACAGCATGCCGTACTGTCTCTGCTTAACTATGTGAATAAGCAAAGTGGATGTGTGTGTGTAGTGTGGTGTGTGTATATGCGGTGTGTGTGTGTGGTGTGTATGTGGTGTGTGTGTGTGATGTGTGTGGATGGTGTGTGTGTGGTGTGTGTGATGTGTGTGGTGTGTGTGATGTGTGTGGTGTGTGATGTGGTGTGTGTGGTATGTGTGCATGTGTGGTGTATAGTGTGTGGTGTGTGTGTGTGTGTTGTGGTGTGTTTGTGTGTGTGATGTGATGTGTGTGATGTGGTGTGTGTTTGTATGTGTGATGTGATGTGTGTGATGTGGTGTGTGTGCATGTATGGTATATCATTTGTGGTGTGTGTTTGTGTGTGTGTATGATGTGGTGTGTAGGGGGGGTGTATGGTGTGTGTGATGTGTGTGTGATGTGGTGTGTGTGTGTCTATGTGTGGTGTGTGTGATGTGTTTGGTGGAGGGAGTGTGTGTGTGTGTGGTGTGTGGTGTCTGTGTGGTGTGTGTGGTGTGTGTGTGTGGTGTCTATGTGTTGTGTGTGGTGTGTGTGTGTGGTGTGTGTGTGGTGTGATGTGTGTGTATGTGGTGTGTATGTGTGTGGTATGTGGTGTCTGTGTGGTGTGTGTGGTGTGTGTGTATGGTGTGTGGTATCTGTGTGTGTGTGTGTGATGTGTGTGGTGTCTGTGTGTGTGTGTGTGTGATGTGGTGTGTGTGGTGTGTGTGCATGTGTGGTGTATAGTGTGTGGGGTGTGTGTGTGTGTTGTGGTGTGTGTTTGTATGTGTGATGTGATGTGTGTGATATGGTGTGTGTGTGGTGTGTGTGCATGTATGGTATGTCATTTGTGGTGTGTGTGTGTTGTGGTATGTGTTTGTGTGTGAGATGTGGTGTGTGTGTGGTGTGTGTGTGATGTGGTGTGTGTGTGTCTATGTGTGGTGTGTGATATGTGTGGTTGGGGGAGTGTGTATGTGTGGTGTGTGGTGTCTGTGTGGTGTGTGTGGTGTGTGTGTGTGTGGTGTCTATGTGTTGTGTGTGATGTGTGTGTGTGTGTGGTGTGTGTGTGGTGTGGTGTGTGTGTATGTGGTGTGTGTGTGGTGTGTGGTGTCTGTGTGGTGTCTGTGTGGTGTGTGGTGTGATGTGTGTGTATGCGGTGTGTGTGTGTGTGGTGTCTGTGTGTCTTAGGCAGCGCAGGCACAAAGCCCACAGGCACACCTTGCATTCTTGGCTGGCGTTCCTTCCTCCCCTCGGAGAAGAGAGGCTCTGTGATGGGTTAGTCCTTCCTCGCTTCCTGAACCGGCTTTGGGAGGAATAGCCAGGTTGGGGTCCACGCTCCCCGCAGGACTGTTGACTGTTGACTGCCTCTGGGTCCGGGCGCGGGGGAGAAAGGGAGGCAGGCGCGGCCACGCAGGGAAAGGCTGTCCTCTGCCAGGAAAGGGGGCCTCTAGGCACAGAACCGGGAGAGGGACTTCACCTGCCTTCACCTGCCCATATTCTTTCTCTCTATACCTCTTCTCAAAAGAAACTGAAGCTGCTTTGGCTTTTTGAAACTACTAATTTCATGCTTTCTACCAAAATTTAATTAGTAAAGCTCCCCTAAGCCCCTTCCCCTGCTGCTACTAAGTCGCTTCAGTCGTGTCCAACTCTGTGCGACCTCGTAGACGGCAGCCCACCAGGGTCCCCCGTCCCTGGGATTCTCCAGGAAAGGACACTGGAGAGACCAAAAGGAGCTGCATCTTCTGATTCAACCTCTTCCCTGCCTCCTGCACCTGGCTGATGGATGAACACCCCTCGCACCTCCAGCCTAAGGAATTCTTGCTCTTCCCTCCTGGCATCGTCTAGACCTGGCTTGCTGTTTAAAGTCAAATTGCTCCTGGCTGTCTTATCATGTACTGGCTTGCTCTGTTTCACAATGCAGAGGCCTGTATTGATCGTAACTGTATGGGTTTACAGGAACCCACCAATCCTTCTGGAAATTAGTATCTTTCTGGTGTTTAAAGAGAAGAGATTTCTGAAGTCCAGTCAACTTTTTGTGTATTCGTAATCACCTTTTGTTGCCAACGCTCCATACCATGACTCAACCCTTCGGGTAAGAATTCTGTTGAAGAAACATGTCTTTGCTTGTAAAGCCTGGCAGTCAAAAAAGGAGGACACTTACCACCAAATTAATTAAAGAGACACAGCTCAGGTTTTCACTGCCTTTCTGGTCTCTGCCTCCTCTTCCTTTTCATCTCTTTCTCCCTCCCTCTCTTTCTTTCCTTCTTTTTTTTGGTCCACCACTTCCATTCTATATTGTTGTTGTTGTTTAGTAACTAAGTTGTGTCTGACTCTTTGCAACCCCGTGGACTGTAGCCTTCAGGCTCCTCTGTCCATGAAATTTTCCAGGCAAGAATACCGGGGTGGATTGGCATTTCCTTCTCCAGGGGATCTTCCCAATCCAGGGACTGAACTTGTGTCTCCTCCAATGACAGGCAGATTCTTGACCGCTGAGCCACCAGGGAAGCCCTCCATTCTATATAAGTAAGTAAGTGTTAGTCACTCAGTTGTGCCTCTTTGTGACCCCATGGACTGCAGCTCACCAGGCTCCTCTGTCCATGAGATTTCCCAGGCAAGGATATTGGAGTCGGTTGCCATTTCCTTCTTTATGCTATATACTATCTTCTAATATCTCCTTTCAGAGTGTTGGTTCATTTCATGGATTCTAACACAAGAGACTAATTGGTCCAATCGAGGAAAAATAAAGTCTATTGAATGAATACACAGATCAGTGACAAGAACCCAGGGTTTTTTTGTTTGGTTTTCATTTCTTGCAGCATATTTTTGGTGTAGACTGGGATGATGCTACAGAAGAGGAAAAGCGAGAGCAAATCTGAAGACCCTTGAGGCAGAGATTGTGATACAATCACTTCACACCCTCCATGGAACCTAAGTCAGCCACACAACAGTGTCTACTGAGCAGCTTCCACGTTCAGAACCAGCGGTGGACAAAACGCACTGGCTACATGCCTCAGAGAGCCCTCGGGCTCATACCAAGAAAGAAAGTTAAATGAGAAAATAAATAAATAGGTAATTACAAACCATGGTAAGTATGATGAAAGAAAAGAACAAACCATCAGGGAACATGTGCCCAGGGCCTGAACGAGTCTAGGGGTCAGTGACACTGAAACAGAAGCCTAAAGTCTGAGCAGGAGTTAATAGAGTTGCAAGTTATAAGACAGTCAACAAAGCAAAGGGCTTTTCTACTTCTAAAACAACTGCAGTACCACTTCGTGTGTGGGAGAGACATGAAAGAAATCTTAGGAATGTCGTTCAAATCTTTTACTTTACATGTAACAGAGTTAAAAATCCCTGTGTGAGCTGCCCAAGGCCCCTCCAGCTAGGACAAGACCCCAGGCTCCTGGTTCCCAGCCCGGCGCTCCCTGGAGCACCCTGTGACTACAGCAACAAGCAGTTTCAGTGGCCCCAAAGGACTTAAAAGCTACTGGAGTGGGGAGCCCTTCCCTTCTCCAGAGGATCTTCCCAACCCAGGGATCAAACCCAGGTCTCCCGCATTGCAGGCAGATTCTTTGCCAGTTGAGCCACCAGGGGGCCCCAAGAATACTGAAGTGGGTAGCCTATCCCTTCTCCAGGGGCTCTTCCTGACCCAGGAATTGAACTGGGGTTTCCTGCATTGCATGCAGATTCTTTACCAGCTGAGCTATGAGGGAAGCTAAACGCAGTGACAGCCAGGACTCTGAGATGTAAAGATCAAGGGCTTATCCCATATTCAAATAGTATGTAGTGGGTTCTCCTGGAGAAGGAAATGGCAACCCACTCCAGTATTCTTGCCTGGGGAATCCCATGGACAGAGGAGCCTGGCAGGTTACAGTCCGTGGGATTACAAGAGTCGGACACGACTTAGCGACTAAGGAGAGATGTAGTGGGTTGGGGATAAAAAGTTTTTAAGCTTTTAATAAAAAAGGACTCAGTGCTGCTTCTGAAGAATGACTTGATATGGTGCTGAGATTTTTTGTTTTTTGGGGTTTTTTGACCAAAAGGTATTTGTAAATCAGGAACAAAGAGTGAGCCAGGCAGATATCCCCATCTGCAAGCAACATGCAAACAAGGGGTAGGAGTGATATCAGTGGTAGCAGCAGTGTGGCGACGTGATAAATCAACCTGAAGTGACAGTTAAAGTCTAGAGACTTCATCTATCAGCCCAGCGAGAACTCCAATTACCCCTAAACTCAGACCACTCCCACCCCCACCCCCAGATGACAAGCATCACCCCGAGTGACACATGGGGCATTTTCAGGTGCCCGTGAAGCCTCCTAGGAAGTCAACAGCACCTAAACACCTTTCTCAGCAGATTCCCTGCTTCCTTTCCTCTCCGGGACACCAGGGGAAAACGAACGCCACCACTTATCTTTCCTGATTGGCTTGAGGAGAGCTCTCAGAACAGAAGTTTCATTAAAAAGGGAGAAAAAAACCCGATTCTATTGACTGGAGATTAAACCTCAATTCTTCCCGCTGCCTCACACCTCTTCAAGGGACAAGAGATTGGAACTGTTGCTCCAATCAAAACAAAATCTCTCTCTGCCTTTCCGTGATTCTTAGCCCTTGCTTTGTGTTGGCCTCTTTGTCTCTGCCAAAAAGCTGCTTCACTGAAACATCGCAGAGAAAAAAAGACAAAACCGTTGTCCCCCCACCAGACAATGAAGTCGCCTGCACTCAGCCATCTCCAATGTAGGCAGAAGACAATGCCAGGCAGAATTCTCAACCTGTTGCTATAGTAGCAGAAAGAATGTGATTCTAGCAGCTCTGGAGAGATCCATATCCAAATCCCACCTGCTCCCCAAAAGCACATTAACCCTTTGCTGGCCCTTTCCGGGGCAGAAACACCTGGAACGAATCCTAAAGTTTTCTAGGAGCTGGATGTTACAGTCTTAACATTCACTCACCCATTCATTTATCGAACGGCCATTTATTTTGATTCCGTTAGGCTGGTTCCTAGGTTTTCCCTGGGAAGCCATACAGACCTGGCCCTTGGCGTTAAGCAAGTGGAGGGAACAGGATATTAAATTACTGTTCAAAGAACAATATACTCCGCGGCATCAGGGTTACAAGGGAGATACCTGTTTTCAGCAAAGCCATCACCGGAATGGAAACCACCTACCCAAGAAACTAGCTGGAACATTAGTTGTAGCTGCTGGAACATTAGTTGTAGCTGCGGCTGCTAAGTCACTTCAGTTGTGTCTGACTCTGTGTGACCCCGTCCCTGGGATTCTCCAGGCAAGAACACTGGTGTGGGTTGCCACTTCCTTTTCCAATGCATGAAAGTGAAAAGTGAAAGTGAAGTCGCTCAGTCGTGTCTGATTCTTAGGGACCCCTTGGACTGCAGCCCACCAGGTCCCCTTCCCTGGGATTCTCCAGGCGAGAGTACTAGAGTGGGGTGCCATCGCCTTCTCCATTAGTTGTAGCTGCTGCTAAGTCGCTTCAGTCGTGTCCGACTCTGTGTGACCCCATGGACGGCAGCCCACCAGGCTCCCCCGTCCCTGGGGTCCTCCAGGCGAGAGTCCTGGAGAGGGGTGCCTTGCCTCCTCCGCTGGCTGTAGCTGACCCTATATATCCAAGACGACTGCAATTCTTCGATAGTTTACATGTGTGACTTTGGCAGAAGCACCACTAGCAAGGCACACTCCAATCACATCATGCCTCCTGAAAAGCATTCGTTTAAATGAGCTATTTACTCAAGTCAGTTGTCCAGACAGAATAGAAGCTATTTGTCAGGGAACACTGCAAGCAGTTGCTGGGCCGTCACCAGGGAACGGAAACAGCAGGTGAGGGCTCAGAAAATGCCCACCGTCCTAAGGACCCTGGGAATGCCCTGTCAACAGCCCTCATCCCAACTTATTCCTGGGATCAAGAGAGTAACAAATAAACCTCAGGAAATACAATTTAGAAATGACCTCTAATCCAGCTTACTTTCTCTAACCTTGTGGTGTAAAATCTCATGTCACTGAATACCTTCCTACTAGACTTGCTTGTTTCCCATGGACCATAAATACCAGAAGGGCAGGGTTTCTTAGGAGGATAAGCTCTGTAGGTAATGATATCCTTATATATATTTTTGTGAAACGAGGCAGCATTGAAAAATCAAGCAAAAGCTGAAAACCAAGAAGACAGGTTACTAATCTTTGCTGGCTAGTAAGACATGGTCTCAGGGAAGTTACATAAACCTTTGTATCTCAGTTTCCTCGGAGGTAAATCTGATACACCACATAGATCCAAGGACACATGGATCAGCAGCAGTGCTGGAAATAAAGTACTCCGTTATTATGCTTAGGAACACGGTAAAATGGGCTCCCCGGGGGGCTCAGTGGTAAAAAACCTGCCTGCTAATGGAGGGGAGAGACACGAGTTTGATTCTTGGGTTGGGAAGATCCTCTGGAGAAGGAAATGGCAACCCACTCCAGTATTCTTGCCTGATAAATTCAATGGAGAGAGGAGTCTGGTGAGCTACAGTCCATGGAGTCACAAAGAGTCAGACATGACTGAGCAACTAAACAACAACCACCACCCTGTAAAACAGGGTCTCTGTCCTGAGAACCTCAATCATCTTTTAGAACCCTGGCTTCCTATCTGAACCAGATGCACAGGTACAAGTCTTGCACAGAACACATCAGGGAAAACGGACCATCACGGAAGGGTCCTCACCCAAATCTCATTTAACCACTGCATTGCTAGAGAAGGGTTTAGGGATATAAAGAAAAGAATGTTACCCACCATTCCAGTTTTATAAGGATCAAGTAACTGGTGACCACTGTCATCTGCCAACAGCGTGCCCTGAGGGGAATTCATGGTGGAGTAAAACAGGGAGCATTCTGGGCATTGGATATACCAGCCCCTAGATAAGAACCATATAGAAGTAAAAAATTCAGTGACTCCTGGATTCCTGCATCTTGCCATACAGAGAAAAGCACTAAAATCATTAAGTTAAAATCATTAACTTGAGATGTCTGTTCTTTGTGATTAGCAGTCATCATTGGATGTTTGACTAGACAGTTTTTTTTTTTTTTTCCAGCAAAAATAAAAAGATTCATATATATTCTGGCTCCTCCCTGACCTCTTCAGAGTAGTTCCTTAGAGATATCTGAGAGGCTGTCTCCCAGGCTAAGGTAAGGTCCCCAAATAAAACCAGAGTCCCCACTTTTACATGGTGCACTTTCATTTCCGTCGAAAAGCAAAAGGTCCTAAGTGTTCAGACTACATGTAAACCTTGCCTAAGAAAAAGGGATGTGTGTGATGTAAAGTTACGACTCCACTCAAACAATACCCGTCCTGGAAATCCATGGCCAAGCCCAGTGACGCCCCCACCCACATACCCCTTTGCATTTTGGATGACAGAGCAGGAATGGAAATGCAGGCCTTTTGTTGGAATTCCAGTGCCATGTCTGTATCTGTCAAGTTTGAAGTCCCTGCAGGAATTCCTTCCCCTTAAAATTCCATTGGCTAGACCAGAGTAGCAGAGTCTGATGCTTACTTCCACATTACAAGGAACCGGCTGGTTCCAGAAAACGGACACTTTCTGCCTCCTGTTACCCTGAGATCCCGCTATGACTCCACCAGCTTTTCGAAGCAGGCAAAAGGACACAAGCCCCCCCCCCCCCCCACACACACACACTCACACACACACACGCCACTCCTCCACTAAGGAAGCTGAACTGTAACAGTCCTGATTCGTCACAGTATCCCTGCCCTTGCAGTATCCCTGCCCTTGCAGTATCCCTGCCCTTTGTCCCATGACTCGACGCTCTCTCCCTGCCAGCATACTTTTCCCCACCCTGTGACGATGGACTTGGCGATTTGACTCACACTGTTCTCCAGGAGGTAAACATTAATGACATAACCAGAAGAATGGAATGAGTGTGCCCGCCGTGGTTTGTGCCCTTGTATCTCTGCCATCGCCATGAGAAGAGCATGCCCAAACTAACAGCTGGTTCCAGGGGGAGGAGGAGGCGCACAGAGAATAAAGCCATGCCCGAAGCCCAGACAAGATCAGCTGATTCTCCGCACCCCAACCTACAGTCATGGGGTTAAAGCATACTGTTGTGTGCGGCTGAGATTTTGTGGTTGCTTGTAACACAGCATTAGTCATCAATAACTAACTGCTATATCCACCTTAGCAAAAATTAACCTTCAGTTTATGAATTAAAAGTTTGCTTTTTATTTTTTGCCTTGTTTCCTTAATATATAACAAGTCATGGATCTCTTGTTTTTCCCATTACACTAAAGCAGGGTCCCAGTACATCCCCAACACCCAAGATTTATATGCCTGAAGTCCACACCACGTTCTAGATCCCAGGGGATACAAGGATAAACAAGATGCAGTTCCAGCCACCATCAGCCTGCACCTGTGAACTTTTTCCCAGGTAGGCTCAGGTCAATGTTCTTTTGCTCAAAGATGATTATAAGGTTTACTTACGCAGCTGGAAGTATAACGAGTCAGTGGTGAACTCTGAACCGCTTGAGCGTTCTATGACTAAGCACAGGTGAACTGGAATCATAACATCTTTCAGTAACGGAACGAATTGACAAGACCACTGGATGAGTGGCTTTCAATCCTACCCAATCACCAGAGCTTCTAAATTACAGATTTCTAGTTCTGATCTATAGATATTCAGTTGACTACTGTGGTACAAGGCCCAGGTGGCTGTGTTGTTAAAAAGGTCTCAAAGTAATGCTGACAAAGATAAGAATCGGGATCCCCCCACCCCCGCTCCCACACCTCATAAAACCCCTCCATCCGATGACTGAATCTCTTATGTTGAGTCTTGCTAAGCATTTGTGATGACAATTACAGACCCAAAGTGGACACGGAGGGCCTGTTTCCAGCGCATGTACCCATCAGTTAGTGTTAGCATAGTGAACCATCCCGCAACTCAGCAGCAGGAAGCAATAAGCCTGAGCTACTGCTCAGGAGCGGAGAAGGCACTGGCACCCCACTCCAGTACTCTTGCCTGGAAAATCCCATGGACGGTGGAGCCTGGAAGGCTGCAGTCCATGGGGTCACTGAGGGTCGGGCACGACTGAGCGACTTCACTTTCACTTTTCACTTTCCTGCCTTGGAGAAGGAAATGGCAACCCACTCCAGTGTTCTTGCCTGGAGAATCCCAGGGATGGGGGAGCCTGGTGGGCTGCCCTCTGGGGTCGCACAGAGTCGAACACGACTGAAGCGACTTAGCAGAGAGACTGCTCAGGAGACTGTGAACCTGGATCCGTTCGTCTGATCTCTGCTGGACCCGCTCATGGGCCTAAGGTCAGCTGGCTGGTCTAGGATTGCTTCATCCACATGTCTGGTACAAGATCACTATCAGCTAGGGTGACAAGGGTCTTAGGGCCACAGCTTCTGAGTCCAGGAGTGTCCCTATGGTGACTGGGCTGGATTCCAGGGAGCAAGCAGAAGTCTGAGTAAACTCCAGCAGTTGGTGATGGACAGAGAGGCCTGGCGTGCTGCGGTCCATGGGGCGGCAAGGAGTCAGCCCTGACTGAGACTGAACTGAACTGAAGCAGAAGTGCGTGAGGCCTCTTCAGACCCAGGCTGAGGACCAGCACATGAGCACGTCTTTCCTTCTGCAAACGTTACAGCCTACGTCACTTAGGAAGCCAAGCACAGACTCAGGGCTGGGGAAACAGACTCCATTGCTTGATAAGAGAAGCTTCAAAGTCGCATCACAGGGACTAGATCCAAAGGGGGAAATAACTGGGACCATTATTTGCAATCACTCTATTACACAACCTAATGAGAAAAAAACACTGGCTCCAGCCAAACGGGGTTTCTAAGCGCGGGCCGAAGTTTTCGCCTTCATCCCACAATGTCCTAAAATTCCCTGGTTGAAATTCTTCTGACGTTCCTCATTTCTATCCCTGCCTGCGGGTGCATGCGTGCACACACCTTAGTCCTCAAGATCTTGGTCTCAAACGAAAGCAAAAGAAATCTATTTACTCTCAGCACATTTTATTTTATCCTTTGAGGCTTTTAAAGATGAGGCTGGGTGGCATGCCACCCTCATGACGATTTGCTCAGGGCAAGTCTTTTGCTCAGCACGTCACACGTGCTGCAGTCCATGGGGTGGCAAAGAGTTGGATAGGACTGAGCAACTGAACAACAGTTGCTGAATCCACAACTGTCTTCCCTGACCCCGCCTCTCAGGTGTGTGCAGTGGCTATTAGAGCATCCCTACCATTAAGGGGCTGCTTTCTGTGTTTTAGAAAAATTAGCACGGCCTTTCGGGGCACTCCACTCAACTTCTCTCCACACCTGCTTGTGAGGTCTGGGGCAGCGGGAAGTGCTAGAGAAAAGAACTGCAGAAAGCAGAAAGCACAGAGTGGCTGGGGTTAGGCAGAGCCTGAAGGCTCCCTGGGGAACGAGGGGGAGAGCAGCCACTGCTCAAGGGCAAGGCCGGCTCAAGGGCGTGGTTTGGCTCCTGTTGAACAGAGTCGGTTTTCATGCTGCCTGGTCAGAGCACGGCTTCAGAGACTAAGGAACAGGAGAGGATGAAACACACAACGAGAAAAGCAGCGAGAAATTCACCATAAAGATGCCTCAGAAAAGCCAAATTCAAGAAGATGCCACACTCAGTCTATGAGGAAATTCTAGTAAGTTCTGAAAACGTTTAGAACAGGACTTCTATAAGAAGAAATGTTGTCCACACTCTCCAGATCTGTATTCTGTTCCTGAGCACTGAATCAGGGAGAGGAGGAGGTTTGGTAAGAATGGTGACGTTTTTATACCGTAACGCTTAGCATCCAAAGCGCAAATGCCTTGAGAGTCAGAAGGGCTAAGGCTTCTGTTAAGTCCACAGGTGGCCTGGAGGAGCATCTGTTTTTTTAATCACAACTGTTAAGAGTCCCAAACTGAAACCTTGCATCACGAGGTAAAATCATCTTAAAGATACCCATCCCCCCGTCTCTTGCTCCCTTGGCTACAAAGTAAGTGGCATTCTTGGATGCCTTCTAATGGGCTGGTTGATTGGACTGCAGTCAAACTGTGCATTTGATTAATTAGCCAAGGGGAATCCGGAAGTGTGAAAAAGCAAACTACTGGCATTATCACCACAGGAACATTGATAATGACAATGATGACAAATCGCTGATTTCTGTTCAGCAAAAGCCATCCTGTACTTTCTGAAACAGAGAAGAGGGGTATGCTGTCTAAGGAGATATTCACCCTGCCTGTGCCTGTCCCTACTTCAACACACACACACACACACACACACACGCCAACTTCACCCCCTTCTGGGTACAGTACTTTTCAGGACTATTATTCACTACTGCTCTAAAACCCTAGACATGCTAAGTACAGGGTGCTCCTTACACAGAATCCTTCAGTTGCTTGCAGAGCAGGGCCAAGAAAGAACCAGGGCTGCATTTGCAGACACCTGGACACCAGTCAAACTCCCACATGTGTCTTGGAAGTGCTTCTGGTTTGGGCAATTTCTATTGCGGTTTCCCTAGCCATTCTCCTACAAAATCACTTAGCTCATCATCTCCACACTCTAATTTAATCACGGTGTAACTCCTCATGGCTATTAAAAGAACAGACCATCTCAAATATACTGGTGAAGTATCAGAGCTTCCCAGGTGGCTCAGTGGTAGAGAATCCCACCACCAATGCAGGAGATGCAGGAGATGTGGGTTCGATCCCTGGGTTGGGAAGATCCCTTCGCGGAGGAAATGGCAACCCACTCCAGTATTCTTGCCTGGAGAATTCCATGGACAGAGGAGGCTGGCGGGCTACATTCCACAGGGTCGCCAGAGTCAGACACGCCCGAGCACGAAGCACGCCCAGTGTAGTATCAAATTCACGTGACACTTACACAAATGTTGTCTTCCTTACAACATTTTTCTTGAAATCTCCTTAGGTATTAAAGTTCAGGCAAGGCAAGGACCCAGAGGCAGCCGTTTCATTCCTTCGCATGCCAGTGCAGTCAACGGCTTGTGTTCAGAATAAATTTTTGGAACTCAGAAGCCTGTGAACAATGCAGCGCTTGATTGCTCTGAATTACTCTCTCACCCCCAGCAATCAAGGGAGAAGTCCTTGGCACCAGCTCCATGCAAAAAAACCTGCTTCCCAACCTCCTCCATTTGCCTCGCGACTCTCCCCTCACAGAATTCTCCCCACACCACACAAAGGTCTCAGTTTTCTCCCCGAAATACCACATGAATCCCACATTGAACATCTGACTTCTCTCTTCCCAGAGCACCACAGACTTAATCCAACACTTCCACGTTCAGATATCCTTAAGGAGACCGAGTTATCTTCTCACCCTTTGACCGACTTACCTTCTAACCCTTTGACTCAAACCTTTCTGCTGGCATCTTTCATTCAATACTGAAAATAGGGTTTTCCGTTTACCAGGTTTGAGAGGAAATGTCATTTGGGTCTATTTTAAAGCTATGCTAACGATTCAGCTACATTTCAATGAGTCAGGGGTGCCCATGGATTAAAATGCCCACAATTCTTACCTGCCTTTCCTTCTCCAAAAACCTATTTGGTAAGCAATGCCATTTTCTTTCCTAAGGGGGCCAAAAAGTAAACTCAACTAACCAGAAGTAATAATAAGAAGGTGAAATGTTGCTCAAGGCCCAGCTATCAGATTACAAGTTCTGATAAACCCTGCTGGGAGAAGACTTGCCTTTGTCTTGGGACCACTGAGAACGAGCCAATCAACGAAACCAAACAGCTTCGATTCTATCTGAAACTCTCCCATCTTAGACACGATGGGAAAGGAAAGCCAACACCAAAAGCAAATTCAATGAATGAAGCGGTCCCACTGCCGGCAGTCCTTACCATGGTGGGCAGAGGCCCCCTGTGGACCCTTGCTGGGGCTCAGGCTCCTCGCAGGGTGCTGGAGGGTGGCGAGGGGTCTAGACGTGGGTGCGGGAAGAGGTATGCCCCATGCACGCTGGAACAGGACTCCCTGCCGCCTGCTTGCTGCCTGTCTGCCACTCCGTCCTCTCGTCTGGGTGGGAAGGGCCAAGATGAAAAAAAAAAAAAACCCTGCAGGTTACTCACTGGCCTTCCCAGGCGGGGCGGGCGCACCCAGGAGGAGGGAGAGGCCAGGCGCAGACTGGGAGGGTCTTCGGAGATCTTGCTTCTGATTTCCTTTGTGAATACTTCCTGAACTTTAAACTCCATCTGCACAAGCCTGGGTACTCGGGGAAGCAGATAACACTTGGGAAGTTAGATTCCAAGAGCTCAGGGCAAAGCTTACTTTGAAAAGGCCAGGCTTTTGTGCACATACTTTCACATGGAACCCTGTAATTTGTTTCTCCTCTGTCTGAGCATCAATCCTAGCACAGAAAATGAGAGGAAGAGGGCAACCTCGGTGCAGGGGCCTGGAAAGGCCGTGAGTGGTCAAGCCTGGATGCAATTTAGAGAATGAATTTCTCTTTTAGGCTTTCAGTTTCAGAGAAGGAAGATTCCTTGCCTTGTATAAGAGGCACATTCTTGAAACAGGTATCAGAAAATCAAGATTTAAGGAATGGAGACACGTGGAAAATGCAAGAACTTGTTACCTGAGAGCTTGGCTGTTGATCAGTCCTGAAATGAAGTCTTTCATAAATGGGAGGGATCCTGCAGTTGACCAAAGGCTTAATTTTTTTATAGACCATTTCCAAAACTGATGTGCCATGAAATGTACTTCTGCAAGATACTAATAGGTATAATAAAAGTAAAAAAAAAAAAAAAAAAAGGCTGTGCAGGCTTCTTTACTGTTGTTGCTTAGTTGCTAAGCTGTGTCTGACTCTGTGATCCCACAGACTGAAGCCCGCCAGGCTCCTCTGTCCATGGAATGTCCCAGGCAAGAATACTGGACTGGGTTGCCACCTTCTTCTCCAGGGGATCTTCCCGACCCAGGGATTGAACCCGGGTCTCCTGCATTGGCAGGTGGATTCTTTACCGCTGAGCCACCTAGGAAGCCCGCAGCTCCTCACAAACTTTAACATGCAGCTATCGTGAATCTCCAAGACCAGGACTTAAAGTGTCAAAGTTTCATTTTCCAGATGTTTTCTACTTGGGACCAGGAGGTCTTTGAGGTTCGAGAAATACAGAGATGGATTACTGGCATACTTTTCGTCTGAATGTTTAAGTCCTCCCCAAATCCACATGCTGGAATCCAACGCCCAAAGCGATGGGGTTAGGAGGTGGGGCTTCGGGAGGTGATTAGGGCATGAGGGTGGAGCCCTCATGAATGGCACTGGCGATCTCTTACAAAGGAGTCCTTCCTCCACGTGATGATACAACAAGAAGTCTGAGACTCGAAAGAGGACCCTGACCTGATCTCAGGCTTCCAGTCTCCAGAACTACGAGAAATAAATTTCTGTTGCTTATAAGTCACTCATTCTGTAGTATTCTGTTATAGCAGCCTGATTAGACTAACACAGCTTCTTTTTTCTTTTTTTAATTTTTTAAACTTAGAGAAAAATTCAAGACAAAACATTTCAAGCAGTTTGTAAGGATAGAATATAAAAAGTAAATATCTGCCTATTCTAACAACCAGCCCTATTCCCCAGAGGCTAGGAATTTCTTATGTATCTGCTTCAGAAATATTTATGCGTGTAAAGTACATATGAATAGCCTTTTAAAAATAACACAACCGGAAAAATAACACAATCAGAATTAAAGTATACAGTATATTTAATTTAATATTAAAGTATATTAAAGTGCTAAGGTGTGCGGCAGTCCATGGGGTCGCAAAGAGTCGGACAGGACTGAGCGACTGAACTGAACTGATGATGTCTTCTTATATTTTCAGGATTTTCCATAACAGCATACAGAATGACTACTAGCAAGTCAGAGTCAAAAAAAACGTCAAAGGTCGATTTATGACATGGGATTCCTGCTTTACTAAAGGGTCCCTTACGTGGGTCACAGGACGCTTTGTGACTCAGTGTCAGAATGCCCACTTCCTTTCCCAGCTCTGTCTAAACCCCACACTTGACACCTGCGTACAGAATGGGGAGGACCTGAAGACTGAAACCACACCACCAGTCACTGTGAGGATCAGTAACAATGACGACACCTCAGCTGCCACTCTGCACATTTTTTAACGCTTTGCACTTGTTAATTTCATGAAGCCAACTTGGAGAAGGAAATGGCACTCCACTCCAGTATTCTTGCCTGGAGAATCCCATGGACGGAGGAGCCTGGTAGGCTGCAGTCCATGGGGTTGCAAAGAGTCAGACATGACTGAGCGACTTCGCTCACACTCACATTTACTCTCAACAATCCGGTGAAGCGGGGCTATTACTAACCCCAGTTTCAGACTGAGATAGCCATCTCAGAGTGCACACCCAGCACACAAGTGCACAATAAGGGCTGGTCCAGTATGTTCCCAGTGGACTTAAAGGTTCTTTCTTCATCGCAAGAGAATTTGGGGCTGAAGCTAGGAGGCTAAGAAAGTGAATTGAGAGTAGACCTAAGCGAGAATAGACCCTGAGAGAGAGAGCAGGCGCAACTGAAGAGGGGCTGCCGCCCTGGGTTTCTTCAGCAAGCTGCTCCTGTGGTTCAGTTGCTCAGTCATCTCGGACTCTTTGCGACCCCATGGACTGCAGCACGTCAGGCCTCCCTATCCATCACCAACTCCCGGAGTTTGCTCAAACTCATGTCCAATGAGTCGGTGATGCCATCCAACCATCTCAGCTGTCATAGTCAGCATCAGCTGGTGATGAGGGGCACGCAGATGAGGGGGCGGGATAGTCACTGGGGGAGGAGGAGTTTGGGGGCCCTAGCCCCTGATTTTCATCCCAGCTCCATCTTTCCGAGGGGAGGAGGGGCTTTGTCCTTACTCAGATCAGAAGAGTCATCGCTTTGGTGCATGATGAGTATTTCTTATCTGTAAAGCTAATTTTATTGTAATGAGAGCATCACAAACAACAAGTTACATTCGGATGCGAGAGATTCCTGACTTTTCCCACCTTTCTTTGCCCATTTCCAGGATACTTATCACTCAAAAAATGTGCAGCTTCCTGTCAGTCTGGAGGTTCCTGTTTTTCTTTATCTGCCCAAGGACCCCGGCTGTTTACAAGACACCGTGATCTCCCGTCACCTGGTCCCTGGCCCCATTTCTCTGCTCATACCTAGCTTCCTGCTGTAAGGCCTGAAGTTCTATTCAGGAAGGAAACACGATGTTGGCAACCCTGATCTTTGGCACAGCACATTCCTCACGGTGGTACTAGAAAGTGGGGCCCATGTTCCCTTAGAAATAATGCAACTGAGAGTTCCATTCCCAAGCCTGCCTCTGGCTTCCTATACACGCCAGATATAATAAGATCTTGTAAAACGAGAGATACCACAAATCTCATTTGAATAGCAGAATGATGTTCCGTGAGCTCAGAGATTTTGAGAGGTTAGCCCCTACGATCCTTCCTTTTTACCGATCAGTGAATGAAATAACATTTGGAAAATGTGTGGGTCACCTGTGGGAACGTACCTTATTACATTGTCTCAGTCATAAAACAATGCTTAAATGTGCACAGGGACACCAAGATATGCTATAGATATTGCACACACAGAATATACGGTATCACAAATCTGACATAATGTTAGTACTCAAGTTAGAACAAGCATCAAATATTTACTTAGAAACAGCTTGTCTCCCATTCTTACAATTTAAAGGTCACTTGAGAAGTGATTTGACTAATTCGTTTCTCTTAGAAAAACTGTCTAGGGATATCGGGAATCAAATCTCCTTAACTCTCTGAATCTATTTTCCTTTAAAAGCCAGAGACCTTCAGCATCAGTCCACTGGGTTCTTCACCCTAACACAGCTGCAGAAGCATCTCTGTGGTTTGGGACATCACTCTGGGCCTTAGCTTGATTCCAGGTGCTTGGATCTGATTCTCCTGCCAATCTCTCTCTGTTCCCCATCCAACCTTCCCAGCAAGGAAAGCCTCGAAGGTGAGCTAAGTCTCAGAGAGCCCAGCAGAAAGAAGGGAAGAAGAGAGAGACACAACTGGCTGCATGTGATGCATTTCACTCTAAGGGTTAAAAGAAAAGAAGGACAGAGACCCTAGCTTCTTCCCTCCTCCCCTTTGACTCTGACCCAATGCTAGACGGTTGCTTTCAGCAGGGTACCTAGAAGATGGTAAGGAGCTGATGCATTTGGGGGCACCTGTCCCCTACCCTGCCCTACAATTTAGCATCATTTTCATGCCCAATGCAGTGTTTCTTATCCTTAATTATATTCAGCAAAGACTGTCCATCCAGAAAGAAGTCCACACCAGGCAGAGGTAGCAAAGCCCTCCTCTGACAGAGGCACGCATTTAAAAGACAGAAATGTTTGCTTTCGCTGGTGCGGGGTCAGGAGGGCTGTGGGGAAGGAACCTTCTTGACAGCACCAGAGATGGGGCTTGGGCCCAGCTCGGCTACGGATGCTCTGGTCCCGTCACAGGCGGGGACTCAGCTCCTTGGTCTCTCAGTAAGGATAAGGTTATCTACTTCACGAGCCTGTGATTGAAGATTAACCGAAACGTTCTTTAAACGGCAGACTTCCAGGTAACAGCATGAATACCGGGTAGTGACATCACTCTAAAGGCCTCGGCGGTGGAGCATGACAACTGCTTTAATAGGGGAATGATGTTTCTGTGGTTCATGACCCCTCAGCCCGGGGTCTACTCAGGTCCATCAGAATAACTAGCAAATGAACACAACTCCAGGAGGAAATGGACCAGCTTATTTTCATGTCGACACTGATTTTTTTTTCCTTCATCCCTTTCGATTTATCAGCTCTTCTGAACTACTTCCTTTTGGCAGAACTATTTTAAAATCTTTTGTTATGGGAAATTTCAAACATACATAAAAGTAGAGAGAAAAGTGTAACAAACCACCACGTAGGTATCACCAGCTTCAATAATTATCAATGCATTAAAATGTCGTTTTACCCATACCCCTACCTGAATGGAATAAGCAAATTCCAGTATCATATCATTTTATTCAAAAACATTTTTACATGTATATCCAAAAGATAAGGAATAGGTCTGCAAGCATACTCAAAAATGTTACATCAGAAAACTATAATTACTTAATTATCCAATATCTAGTCAGTATGAAAATTTCTCCAAATATCAAAGACTTTTTGGTTCCTTATTCAAATCAATCCTGTAATTAGTTGACAAATGTTGCCTTTTTAAATATAAAAGTTCTTTTTTTTTATCTTTCCATCTTTATTTTCTTCCTGGCAATTCATTAAAGAACCTGGTTCTTTTGTCATATAGATTGTCCCACAATCAACGTTTTGATGATACTGTGATTTAACAAGTTCCTCTACCTCCTGCATTTCCTGTGAATTCATAGTTAGATCTAGGGGCTTGCAAATATTCAGATTTAATTTCTGAATAGGATAGTAAACTGATAGATGGTCTTACATCCTTCCATCAGGAGGCAATTCATATCGACTACCTCTGGTTTTGGGAGCTTAGCAACCATTGAGAATCAGGGCCTAGTTATACCTGCATAGAGATTGGAAAATGGTGATTCCCCGCCTCCCCCCTCCCCCCATCATTTCTCCCATTACTACTTCTTATTAACTGGGTGCTATTATTATTAAAGGTTTACGTTTGCCTGAAAGTATATAGTTCCCACTTCTGCTTTTGGCCATGAGGTGTTATGTTAGACAAAATAACAGTTTCTTTCTATCTACATATTTTATTAAAATCTATTATACTGAAAAGATGACCTAGTTTTAAAAATACTCTATTCGATTTCTGGGGAAACAACTGGGAACACTATCCAGAAATCTTCACTCCAAGGGCAGGGAAAACGCAAGTCCACAGCACACCATTCAGATTCAAGCTTGATTCTTTTTTTTTTTTAATTTTATTTTTACTTTATTTTACTTTACAATACCGTATTGGTTTTGCCATACATTGACATGAATCCACCATGGGTGTATATTAGCTCCCAATCCTGAATCCCCCTCCCACCTCCCACCCCATATCATCTCTCTGGATCAAGCTTGATTCTTGTGAGCATGTTTTAGTCAAAGTTTAACAGTTTTACACCCAGTTTTTTCATCTATAAAATAGGGATATAATACCAACTTTGTGGATTTTGTGAGGATCCATGATAAAGTATGCAAAGAGCCTGTTCCAGTGTCCAGAAAAAAAAGGTAGATGCTCCATAAAATGCAGTTACTACTGGTTTCAGCGCTGTGTCTCCCCCAGACTCAGCACAGATTCTGGTAACAGGAGTCACGCAGTAAATGCTGGATGAATAAATAAAGGGCTGCTGGGCTTACTCTGTCCCACGTTGATGATGGCTTGAAGATGCTGAGAATATAGAAATGAATGAAACGAAGTCTCTGCTCATTAATTTACATGTAATCATGTGAAGGAATGGAGATGGGCAGTATTTGCTCCAGGGTAATTATCCCTGTTGGCTACTTAGAAAATAAGTACTGTTGGTAACTCACAGGGTGGGACAAGAGAGCGGAACAGGATCAACTCAACTGCATCACCAGACACATGAGAAGACATCAATTTTCTCCCTCAGGATAAACCAGTACTATTATTACCTTTGACTTACGCACTGAACACTTATCTAGCACATTGGGCTCAACTGTATCTTCCCAAAAGACAGGCTGATGTCCTACCCCCAGAACCTGTGAATGTCAGCTTATCAGGAAACACAGTCTTTGCAAATGTAATCTATTTAAAATGAGGCTTCCCTGATGGCTCAGATGGTAAAGACTCTGCCTGCAGTGCAGGAGACCCGGGTTCGACCCCTGGGTCAGGAAGACCCCCTGGAGAAGGGAACTGCTATCCACTCCAGTCTTCTTACCTGGAGAAGCCCATGGACAGAGGAGCCTGGCGGGCTACAGTCCAGAGGGTCGCAAAGAGCTGGACACGACTGAGTAACTGACACTTCCGCTTCTCACTTTCACACTGGATGAGAGTGGGCTTTTAATCCAGCCACTGGTGCCCTCACAAGGGGCAGGGAGACTCGGATACACAGGGAAAACCATGGAGAGATAGACTCAGAGATTGAAGTTATGCTGCCATAAAACAAGAAATGCCCAGAACTGCCGGTAACCATCAGAGGCTCGAAGAGGCAGGGAAGGACACTTCCTTGCAGTCTTTTGAGCGAGCACGTCTCTCCTAACACAGTGACCCCCGGTTTCTAGCCTCCAGAATGAGGAGAGAATGAATTTCTCTTGTTTTAGGCCACCCAGCTAGTGGTAACTTTTTTGGGGCAGCTCGAGCAAGCTAACACACCCGGGAAACCCAGACCAAAGATCTGGACCAGTCAGCCTACTTGTGGCTCCAACTGTTTAGTGATAAAGAGAGGAGAGGAGAAGGGAGGGGGTCCTGGACAGGAGAACCGAAACCAGTTTCAGTTCATCTTACATCAGCGGGGCCCAGGACTGACTCATCGGAGCTGTGCAAGTACCTACAGGTAAGCCTGCTTTACCTGAAAAGCAGGGAGACGGAAACCACAGAACTCGCTGGCATGGATACCTTGGGAAGGAGACTGCTCTTTGTGAAGCCTGGCAAGGGAGATACTGACGGCCTCTTCCACAGGATAAGGGGGGAAACACGAACACCTTCAGACACTGCGGGAGAAGCCTGTATCCCACATACCCACCTCTCTACCCTTACTGGATCTCGAGAAGGCTGGATGGCCTAACAGAGAAGCTGCCAAGCGCTACCTAGTCACCCAGCCTCTGCCACCTGAGCCCCGAGCTCTGAGTGCCACCCACCCCCTCACACTCAGGGCAGTAAAGAACTCAGCCTGGGAGAGCTGCTAGTCTGGTGCTCTTTATGAAATCTTTGTCTGGATACTGGGCTTCCCTGGTGGCTCAGCTGGTAAAGAATCCACCTGCAATGCAGGAGACCTGGGCTTGATTCCTGGGTAGGGAAGATCTGCTGGAGAAGGGATGGGCTACCTACTCCAGTATTCTTGGGCTTCCCTGATGGCTCAGCTGGTAAAGAATCCACCTGCAATGCAGGAGACCTGGGTTCGATCCCTGGGTTGGGAAGATCCCTTGGAGAGGGGAATGGCTACCCACTCCAGTATTCTGGCCTGGAGAATTCCATGCATTGCATAGTCCGTGGGGTCGCAAAGAGTAGGGCACGACTGAGCGACTTTCACTTCTGCTCATCTGGATCCTGGGGTAAGACTAGCGGCCTGGCCATTCACAAATGCCCAAGCAGCCCCTTTTCTGTGCCAGCTGCTGGGCTCGATGCTGGAGTCTAAGAACGAGCTACCACTTCTGATTAATTATCTTAGGGATGAGGGATTCTCAATGGGTCGAGAATCCGCCTCCAATGCAGGAGACACAGGAGACACGGGTTGGATCCCGGGGGCAGGAAGATTCTCTGGAGGAGGAAAATGGCAACCCACTCCAGTATTCTTGCCTGAAAAATCCCATGGACAGAGGAGCCTGGCGCGCTACAGTCCAAGGGGTTGCAAAGAGTTGGACATGACTAAAGTGTATGGGATTAGGTATGGCTCCTTTTCTTCCTCTTACAATCTCTTTTAATTTTATAATAATGTTTATAATGAAATACTTAAAACTCTGATCTAAGTTTAAAAAAAGATGTGGGAAAAGCTACCACACATGTATATATGAACGTAGTTTATATATCATACATACGTATCCCCCCACACACACACATACATACACGTGCACACGCACACACACACACTGCCCAATCTTCCCACAAGGCACAGCACTAGGAACCTAGGAAGCCAGTGCCTGCCCTCCAGTCCATCCTCTCCCACACCACACTGCCTACCAGTGCATCAGCAGCACATGAGTCAGTCCTTAATTGGTGGCTAATTATCTCAAGTGTGCCAGTCTTATTTCCCTAGATGAGCTCCCCAAGGGCAGGAATCACCTCCTTTCAGCCCATCTGTTAGGACCTGCTCAAAAGCCCACCAGGCCCCAGGATTAGCAGGCCTTACAGACTGGACCATGCAATAGTTATCTCTGGACATTACTGGAAAACAAGGACGAGCTGCCTGGGGATTATATTTGGGCAAGGAAGGAAGCAAAAGAGATTGGGACTGAGAGCTCTGCTCACATGTAGGGTCTGCTTATTCATGACCTATCGGTTCACCCTATGGCACCCACCAAGACCGCGGTGCAAAACACGGGAACAGATTAAGAGAGAGGCACCTGTGAGGCACCAGCGCCTGGGAAACAGATGTGTGTGCATGTGTGTACGTGTATGCATGCACGCGGGCATGTGTGCATGCACACGCGTGCCCCTGGTATGCATACAACACTGGGAGGCTACAGCAAATAAAAGCCTCTGTGGTGGCTTCCGGAGTTGCATTGCTCCTTCGTGATTGCCGCGGATGCTTCGGAGGCCTGCTGGGAGCAGCCAGGATAATTTAGCCCCAAATGTCTTTGGAAATGTGGAGTACTACACGCCAGCCCTGGTGGCTCAGCAGTAAGGAATCCGGAAGAATCTGCCTGCGATGCAGGAGACACGTGTTTGATCCCTGGGTCGAGAAGATCCCCTGAAAAAGGGAATGGCTACCTGCTGCAATATTCTTGCCTGGAGAATCCCATGGACAGAGGAGCCTGGCGGGCTCCAGTCCATGGGATTGTAGAGTCTGACACGACTGAGTGACTACAACCACCACCACCTGTGCCAGACTCTGAGCTAAGTCCTTTATGTCTGTCCCCTGATGTATCCCATTCAGAGGCTCTGTCTTCGGGTAGTACTATTCCTGTGCCAGTGGCTGGGAAGCTGCCGTGAAAGTGCAGATCTCCTGTTTTGGTGACGCCTGCACAGATCTTCTGCATGACCGCAGTTCAACACTAGCGGGAGGGAGGGGAGCGGAAAGTACCAAGGGACGTTGTGAGTCCCAAGCTCTTCTCCTTCTTCGCTTGCGTCCATCAGGCAGCAGTATGAGCGAGGAGCTTTAACCAGAGACCCTGAAATGATTCCACAAAGCCGTCTCCATGCCTCTCTCTGTCCTTGGGCAGAAGGGGAAAGAGAACCTCCCTGAAGATGCTGAAGGAGGGTTAAAAGCTGATGACCCTATATTCGAGACAGCAAAAGACACACAGATGTAAAGAACAGACTTTTGGACTCTGTGAGAAAAGGCGAGGGTAGGATGATTTGAGAGAACAGCATTGAAACCTGTATATTATTATCATATGTGAAACAGATCACCAGTCCAGGTTCGATGCATGAGACAGGGTGCTTAGGGCTGGTGCACTGGGATGACCCTGAGAGATGGGGTGGGGCCGGAGCAGGGAGGGGGGTTCAGGATGGGGGACACATGTACACCCATGGCTGACTCATGTCAATGTATGGCAGGAACCACTACAATTTGTAAAAATAATTAGCCCCCAATTAAAAAAAAAAAGCTGCATCCTCCTTCCTCTCCATACAGAGCAGCTAATGGAGGTAAGCGCCATGGAAACCAAACCAAAGGCTCCCAGGAGCCCACACATCCTCGCCCGCCTGCTGCCAGCCGCGGTGGGAAGGGGAGGGGGCGCCCCACCTTCCTCCACTCCTCAACAGCTTAATGCAGATCGGGGCTGTCAGCTTCCTGGGGAACAGACTTCACGGCTGGCTGAGAGCATGCAAGTGTTATCCTCAGGCAACACAGCAGACAGATTCTCCTTTGAATCCAAAAGTCAGTGACAGAATGGATCACAAACATGTGGATGGGATTCTAACCCCCCCACCTAATCTACGGTGGCTGGGTTTCTCCCAGAACCGCCCCCATCCACCCACCCATCCTCACCCCTCACCCCCAGCCTCTCAAAACCAAACTCCCAGGAAGTTATCCCATGTCACAGCGGGAAGGGGCGAAGCTGGGGGGCGCTGCAAGTGGCTTTCCTGGGTTCCAGCCAGACGGCACTCTCAGGCCACGTCCCCTGGGGTCTCACGGTAATGGGCGGGTCTGTCTGACAGCATCTATTAGCAAATGAGAATAGCCAGCTTGCTGTGCAGATTTAAGAAGATGGTGAAAAAAAAATCACAATCACACCCTAAAATGTCCAAGATGCTAAGCACATCAATGACCCAAAAAAGGCAAGTACTTTGCATACATCACAAGCAAGCACTGCTTTTTAACCCAGCAAAGAAAACAGAGCCATTTCCTTATTAGGCTTATTTTATTTATACCCTTTAAAATCGCTCTTCTGGGGATATAAATTCCATGAAAGAAGTGATCATTTTTTTGGACATTAAACATATTTCACTGTTGAGGTCTCCAAATGGGCTTGAGTGTATTAAAGCTACCTCAGTGCCTAGGACTTCTTTTGCCATCTTTGTAGAACTAAGCTGAACGGTAAGCTGTTCAAGTAAACAGCTTACAGGTCAACGGTTTCTGGGACTGAGGCTGTCTGGCTCTTTTCAAATAGGGAAGAAGCTGCCATACAGAAAACAGATGATCTATCCTTTATCGATCCAAGGCATGGTGATAATAACTATAATAACTATTATATTATTATTAGACTAGAAGAGCTGACAAGAAGCACACCTATAGTATCAAGCACTTTTCTAAAAGCATTAAGTACATTTTTCAGCCTTCTCGTCAAACCTATGAAATTATTAATACTACTATGATTGTTCTGTGGTTTCCCAGGTGACTCAGCAGTAAAGAATCTGCCTGCAATGCAAGAATCCAGTTCGATTCCTGGATTGGAAAGATCCCCTAGAGGAGGTCACAGCAAACCACTCCAGTATTCTTGCCTGGAGAATCTCATGGACAGAGGAGCCTGGTGGGCTACAGTCCACGGGGTCGGACACACACAGAGCTGGACATGGCTGAAGTGCTTTAGCAATGATTGTTCTAATTTCGTAGGCGAAAGAAACTGAAACTCAGGAAAGTTAAGTGTCTTGTACAAGGTCAAACTGCTCCTAAGTACGGAAGCCAGTGTTCAACCCAAGCAGTTGGTTGCCAAAGGACTAGTGGGCAGATAGCAAACGTGGCTTGAACATGGAACGGGCTGCCTCTCCAGGGAGAGCATCCTTCAACGTGAGCTGTTCAGGCAGTGACTGCTGTACCAAGGACCCATATACACACTTCTCAGTATAAAATGGAGAGCCGATAGGGACCTACTGCATGGCACAGGGCACTCTACGCAGTAATCTGTACTGACCTATATGGGAAAAGAATCGAGAAAAGAGTGGATATAGGAACCTGCAAAACCGATTCACTTTGCTGTGCACCCAAGACTAACACAACGTTGTAAATCAACTCGCCTCCAATAAAACTTATTGCTAAAAGCTTCACTTAGAACACGGGCTAACTACCCGCTCTGGTCCCTGCTGATGCCCAGTTCTTCACATTCCATTACTCTGAGCTGTGAAGTAGTTACACTGAGTAGGTGTCACTATGGCCAAGCTTCAGATGAAGAAACAGAGGCTTGGAGGCATTAAGTGATTTCTCAAAGCTTGATCAATGCTACGTGGGAGAGCGGAGCCTCCAGTCAAGGTCTTCTGACTCCTAGTCCAAGACTCAGTCCAGCACCCCAGGGCTCCGCATCACTGCACGGGCTTCATGGAGGTGACGTGAAGGGGAGGACGGGCCTGGAGAAAACCTAGTCAAGGGCCACAGTCAGCAGTGCGCACGCGCGGCCCGGGCAGAGGGTGGTGGGAGTGCACCCTGGAGGCTTATTGAAAATGTGGGATGGTGGCAGCCCACAGTGGCATGAAAGTGACCCAGGGGAAAGGAGATGATGCCCGTCCTTCCAACGGTGAGGAACTTAGGATCACAGAGGAGGAAGGGAAGCCAGACAGCTTTAGGACAAGAAAGTCGAAGGAGCAGGTCTTCCCCAGAGGCTAAAGAATCTGCCTGCAATACGGGTTTGAGCCCTGGGTCAGGAAGATCCCCTGGAGGAAGGCATGGCAACCCACTCCAGTACTCTTGCCTGGGAAATCCCATGGACGGAGGAGCCTGGTGGACTCCAGTCCATGGGGCCACAAAGAGTTGGAGATGACTGAGCGACCTCACTTTCTTTCAGTTTCACTGTCCTGTAGACCTTGGGAAATTTTCTCCTCTCTGTTGGCTTCTGTCTTCCAGCCAAATACTTACCATGTATACTGTTACAGGCACTGTGTTTGAGGTGATCTAAGAATGAATCAGATATTGACACAGCTTTCAGTCTCACTGATAGAGACTATACCACAAGCTGATGGTCAATATTCACTTGTTCAGCAAATAATTACTGAGCATCTATTGTGTGCTAGGCACTTGGTGATGTACCAGTGATGACGGAAAGTCCCTTCAAACAAGGAGCTCATATGAGGCTAACAGACGATCAGAAACAGACAAATATCATCAAGTGAGGTGAAGGAGATTGGAAAAATACAAAACAGGGTAGGAAGACAGAATGAAGACGGGAGCACTGGAGGCCCTGTGTCACATGGGGTGATCTGGGGAGGCCTCCCCGGGGAAGCAACTGAGCAGAAACACGAATGCCGTAAGGGAGGGAGGTGTGTGACCATCCTGAAGAGTGGTTTTTCCAGATAGAGGGACTAGCAAGAGAAAGAGTCCTGAGGCAAAGAACGGCCCATGAGCCAGTTCTGCATGAACATGAGGAGGCAGAAAGGAGTGAGGGGCACAGTGGAGCTGCTGTGGTAGAGAAGTTACTCCTGCTGGGGGAGAGTTGGTGTATTTCGGGAACGCATGATGAGGAGCCAAGGCGGGCTTCCTGGGGGTGCTGACGTCTGAGATGGACCTTGATTGAGGGACCAAATGGACCCATGGCAAAAAAACACTGTCAACCAAACCCCAAAGAGAGGAAAACACAGGATGTGAGTGGGGAACAAAGAAGCATTTGGTTTAGAAGGACAGTGTAACTGATAGAAGGCGGTGGTTGACAATCAGGCAGGAAAAGTAAGACCAAAATATGGAAGAGGGAGAAAGGGAATCATACTTTATATGATTTTGCTTAAGTGAAGTCGCTCAGTCGTGTCTGACTCTTTGCGACCCCGTGGACTGTAGCCTACCAGGCTCCTCCGTCCATGGGATTCTCCAGGCAAGAATACTGGAGTGGGTTACTATTTATTTCAGTAAATAATCATTTTTTCCATTAGATGAAATAAATAGTTCTCTTAGTAAGTAGCTCCCAACACACACTGCTAAGCTCATTTAAAGATGATGAACGGTGGGACTTCCCTGGTGGTCCAGGGGTTAAGACTCCTCACTCCCAAGGCAAGGGGCAAGGGTTCAATCCCTGGTCAGGGAACTAAGATCTGAGTTCCTTACAGCTCACAGCTCCACACAAAAAAAAAAAGACGACCTGAAGTCAGGTTAAACCTGAGACTGAGTGGTGGATGACAGAGTGACAGAGGTCAGAGTTCAGGCAGGGAAGTCCTAGGAGGCTTGTGAACACAGGCGGCACTGTGCCACCCTGGGGTGAACACAGCGTGGACTGAGATTGCAGGGTCAGGGACACGCAAATGATGGTACAGACCTCAGACTGTCGACTGCAGGGATTGCCTTCTTTCTTTTGAAGAGCTGGCCCTTCCACATCGCAGGATGAGAAAGATATGGCGCTCAGATTATACTCATTATATTACATCATTTTGCTGCTGCTGCTGCTAAGTCACTTCAGTCGTGTCCGACTCTGTGCGACCCCATAGACAGCAGCCCACCAGGCTCCGCCATCCCTGGGATTCTCCAGGCAAGAACACTGGAGCAGGTTGCCATTTCCTTCTCCAATGCATGAAAGTGAAAAGTGAAAATGAAGTCACTGAGTCGTATCCAACTCTCAGTGACCCCATGGACTGCAGCCCACCAGGCTCCTCCGTCCATGGGATTTTCCAGGCAAGAGTACTGGAGTGGGGTGCCATTGCCTTCTCCGTACATCATTTTACACGTGGTATTTTAGCATCCTCGGATTTTTGCATCCACAGGAGCTCCTGGGGTCCCTGCAGAGATCAGATATGCAAGCATGTATGCTCGGCCGTGTCCAACTCTTTGCAACCCCATGGACTGTAGCCCACCAGGCTCCTCTGTTCATGGGATTCTCCAGGCAAGAATATTGGAGTGGGTTGCCATTTCCTACTCCAGGGGATCTTCCCGACCCAGGGATCGAACCAGCGTCTCTTGCAACTCCTGCATTGGCAGGTGGATTCTTTACCAACTGCGCCTCCTGGGAAGTCCCCAAAGACTGTGGGATGACCATATTCCAAAGGTCACAGGGCACAGTGATTGGCCTATATTAAGTTTCTAGTACTTGATTACTAGCCCACCCAATAAGAAGTTTGGAAACAAGAAAAGCACAGACCTGCGCAATCTAGTCCTCTTTTTCCTGTGACTCATGTTCTGGGTGACACACTCAGGACCTGCCCAGAGAAGGCTGGGCATTCTGAACTTTTTCTAACTGTCACAAGGCAAAGTGTCAAGAAGGCCCTCAAATTTTGAAAACTTGGATTTGGTTTTACAATATTGTAAAGTAATTAATCTCCAATTAAAATAAATATATTAAAAAATAAAATTAAACAAAATAATACAAATTGTGGTATAACAATATAATAAAGCACTATTCAGCAATAGAAAGGAATGAATTATTGATACATGCAACATGGATGAACCCCCAAATAATAATGTTGTGCGAAAGAAGCCAAATTATAGAAACTACGGTAGGATTCCATTTAGACAAGATTTTTAAAAATGCAAGCAAGTCTGTGTAGGCAGAGTAGGGAGTGCCTGGGGCAGAACTTGGGGGTGGGGACAATTAAGGAGAAAAGGAGGATTACAAATGGACACCAGGAACTTTTGAGGGTGGCGGATGCATTCATTATCTTGATTATGGTGATGGCTTCACCGATGTAGACAAGTGTCAAAGCTCATCACACTGTACCCTTTTAATGTGTTTCGCTTATTGTGTGTCTATTATACCTCAATAAAGCTGGAGGAAAACCAGAATGGTCTGTCTGCAGATCTTAAACAGAGCCCCCATAATCAGGGAAGAACTACACATTTCCATGAACTTTGTGGCACAGATCTCGTGTATTCACGAACAGCGTGTTCTCTGCCTTCTGGGTACAAAGTGAGACCACGTTTTCCAGCCTCTCTGGCAGGAAGGCACGTCCAGGCCTTGAGTTCTGGCCGGCAGATTGTGCACGCCCACCTCCCACCCACCACCTGAATGGAGGAGACTCTGAGCACAAGTGGGTCCTTGAACTCTGGAGCACAGCACCCTGTCACCAGTACCCACGCGGCGAGAATGAGAAATAAACTTGAACTCTGCTGAGCCACTGAAATCTTTGGAGATGCTAGAGTGGTTAGCCTCCTCACCAAGGCATCATATAAATTACTTAAAAATCATGAATATATCTCAATATTTGACATAAAGTATCTAAAATATATATGACACGGAAGACAAAATATATCATTAACACATGTATTGTACAATACATGCACGCGTGCTCAGTCACATCTGACTCCTTGAGACCCCACAGACTTTAGCCCGCTAGGTTCCTCTGTCCGTGGGATTATCCTGGCAAGAATACTGGAGTGGGTTGCCATTTCCTACTCCAGGAATATTCCTAAACCAATACTACTATTGGTAGCCAAAGAGAGAGCAAATCATTGGAACTTAACAAGCCTTAGTTTCGTCCTCTCTGAAAAGGCAGGACATTTTTCTTCTTATCTCATGGACTATAATAAAGAGTGAATAAATTTATGTATGTATGTGAAAGCTTTTTGAAAACAAGTATGTTTTTCACCTACAATATAATTACCTTAACTGCCATTACAAATGTCTGTATTTGATATCCTTCGGCCAAGCTCATGGTATTACTCCCATCCAGGACTAATCTGTGACTTTCCTTTGTTCCAAATCAGATAGTCTCAGCTCCAGCAAGTCCCTCATATTTGATATAATCTGAGCAGCCAGAGGATGAGATGGTCGGATGGCATCACTGACTCGATGGACATGAGTTTGAGTAAGCTCCGGGAGTTGGTGATGGGCAGGGAAGCCAGGCGTGCTGCAGTCCATGGGGTCAAAAGAGTCGGACACGACTGAGCGACTGAACTGAACTGGACTGGGCAGCCATGACCTGAAAACCAGACACTGGGATAGTTCTTAGCAATAATAATAACGCTAAGCAAAAATGTTAGCAATTCAGGAATAGCAATGAGAGCAACTGGGAGCCTAAGGGGCCCAGATGTGGCCAAGGTGCTTCATCCTTTGTCAAAGTCCCCCGCTCTGCTTCAGGGGACACCCCCAGACCCTGGTTGAGACCTGGTATTGGTGCTTTCTCTGGCTTCAGTTGTCCCCACCCTCCAGCGTCTAGACCACAGTCCACTTGCCCAGGACTCTAGAGTCCTTTGCCTAGATAGCCGTGGGCCCGCTCTCCGATCTCTTCTCCCAGGATTTCTCAACTCCCAAGATTTCTTCCAGGCTCTTATGGGTAGCCCTAGCACTGCCATGTGAAAGTGAAAGTGTTGGTCACTCAATTGCGTCCAATTCTTTGTGACCCCACAGACTATGGCCCGCCAGTTTCCTCTTGTTCTCCAGGCAAGAATACCGGAGAGGATTGCCATTGCCTTCTCCAGGGCATCTTCCCAACCCAGGAATAGAATCCAGGTCTCCCACATGGCAGGCAGATCCCGTGCCGTCTGAGCCTCCAGGGAAGCACTACCATACACACAATAACAAAAAAGTTCTGCCTATAATACTACATTTCAAGTGGGTGAGATCAGACATCTTCGTCAAATGTCACCTCTTCATTTTGGAATTAGTGATCTCAATCTAAGTTACACCATTGTAACAGACAACTCCAAAATACTGGGGACTTATAATTATGAAGATTTATTTTTCCCATAACATCCACCGAGAATTCGCTAAGCTTGGTGCACATCCTTCTGAGGCTCAGGCTGAAATGCAGCCCTATCTCATCTGAGCATTCATGGGAACTGCCCAGGCAGTTCTGATGCAGGCCCATGTAACAGATATCCAGGTATCTCAGACCAAGGACCAAGCTAAAACCGTTAAATAAAGTATGTCTCATCCTCCATGACCAATACATGTTCATACCAATCCAGAAGGCCAAGGTGGAACTGTGACTTCCTGGCCTCCTCGGAGCATGACACAGAAACCTCTCTGTGCAGCTAGGAGAGACCCCTGGCCGGAGGGTGGCTCCCTTCTCTCTCCCCTCCCCGAGCCTCCCCCATCCCCCACTGTCCTCAGCTCCAGGCTTTATTCCCAGCCCCTGCAGGCCTAGGGCTGCACACGCCCACAGTGCGGGCTGCATCTGGGAGCACAGATCCGGGAAGGGATCAGAGAGCAGGCCCACGGCTCTCTAGGCAAAGGACGCCAGAGTCCTGGGTAAGTGGACTGTGGTCTAGAAGCTGGAGTGTGGGGACAACTGAAGCCAGAGAAAGCACGAAACCAGGTCTCAGCCAGGGTCTGGGGGCGCCCTCTGAAGCAGAGCGGGGGACTTTGGCAAAGGGAAAAGCACGTGGAAATTCATGCTGGAAATGTGACGTCTGCCTGCATGCACTGGCCAGGAAGCAGGTCCCGCGGTCAAGCCCGACATCAGCGGGGCAGGAAGATCATCCTGTTGCAAAGGGGCCTCTGTCATGGGGAGGGATCAGGAATGTTTTGACCACTGATACAGGCCAACTTTGTTTTTATTGCATTTTGTTTTATTGCACCGTACAGAGATTTTGTTTTTTTTAACAGACTGAAGTCTTGTGGTGCCCCTGCATCTAGCAAGTCAATGTTCCAATAGTATTTATTTGCTTACTTTGTGTCTCTGCATCCTGTTTTGGCAGTTCTCACAATATCTCAAACTTTTCCCTTATTACATGGCTATGGTGGTCTGTGATCAGTGATATTTGACATTACTATTATAATTGCAGATGGTGGAAACAGCAAGAGAACTAGAAATGGAGCCTAAAGATGTGACTGAACGGCTGTCATCTCATAATAAAACCTTAACAGATGAGGACTTGCTTCTTATGAAGAGCAAAGAAAGTGGTTTCTTGAGACGGACACTCCTTATGGTGAAGATGCTGTGAAGACTGTTGACATGGCAACGAAGGATTCTGAATATTAGGTAAATTTAGTTGATAAAGCAGCGGCAGGGTTTGAGGGGACTGACTCCCATTTGGAAAAAAGTGTTACTCTGGGTAGAATGCTATCAAGCCTGCTACAGAGAAATCATTTGTGAAAGGAAGAGTCAATCAATGTGGTAAATGCCATCGCTCTCTTATTTTAAGAAGTTGCCAGAGCCACCCCGACCTCCAGTCAACATCGAGGCAAGACCCTCCACCAGCAAAAAGATGACAGTTTGTGAAGGCTCAGGTGTTGATTTGCATTTTTTAGCAATAAAGTATTTTTGAAATTTTTATTTATCTTTTATTAATCAATCCAGTCCCATCACTTCATGGGAAATAGATGGGGAAACAATGGAAACAGTGTCAGACTTTATTTTTGGAGGCTCCAAAATCACTGCAGATGGTGACTGCAGCCATGAAATTAAAAGACGCTTACTCCTTGGAAGAAAAGTTATGACCCCTGCATTGGGAGCATTAGCCACTGGACCACCAGGGAAGTCCCCCAAAAGTATTTTTTAAATTAAGGTATCTATCTTGCTTTTTAGACATAATGTGATTGCACACAAAATAGGCTCTAGTATAGTGTGACTATAACGTTTACCTATACTAGGAGACCAACAAATTTGCATGATCCACTGTATTGCAATATTCGCTTTACTGTGGTGGTGCGGAAAGGAACCTGAAATATATCCGAGGTCTGCCTGTATAATCTTCTTTCTTTAGACACCAGTTGTTGTTGTTAATTGCTGTTGTTCAGTCTCTAAGTCATGTTTGATTCTTTGTGACCCCATGGACTGCAGCAAGCTAGACTTCTCTGTCCTCCACTACCTCTCAGACTTTGCTCAAATTCAGGTCCGTTGAGTCGGTGACGCTATCTAACCATCTCATCCTCTGCCGCCCCCTTCTCCTTTTGCTCTCAATCTTCCCCAGGTTCAGGGTCTTCTCCAATGACACCAGACACCAGTACTGAGGGTTCAAAGAAGGTGAGCAAAACCCAGGGGTTGAAAATAAGGATTAACAGCTTACAACTGGTTGCTTTCTCAATGCCTAATGCCCTGCCAGAAGCAGACACTCAGTGTAAGGGAGGTCGGGGCCTGTCTCTTATACACATCTTGAGTGGGGAACAAAGAAGCATTTGGTTTAGAAGGACAGTGTAACTGATAGAAGGCGGTGGTTGACAATCAGGCAGGAAAAGTAAGACCAAAATATGGAAGAGGGAGAAAGGGAATCATACTTTATATGATTTTGCTTAAGTGAAGTCGCTCAGTCGTGTCTGACTCTTTGATTACTTGGCAAAAGCAAAGCAGCAAGTCTCCCGGGATACATTCTGGCTCAAACTAATAATGTGTTGCTTGAGGCAACCAATTTGTACAAACAAACCAACCCTGAAGAGGAGGGGGAGGCCCCTCATGAAAGTAACCCTGGCACTGGCTCCCTGCCCCATCCAGCCCTCTCTCTCACCCCACCTACCCTCCCGCCTCTTTTCAGGAAAGCTTTTTCTTCCTGATTCTAATTCTGCAGGAAAATGCCATAGACACAAGTGGCTTCCCCAAGCATGCTGATGAGCCCACCCTTCAGTCAGTAAGAACAGAACAAATAAAAGGAACTGCCTTTCTCTAAAGGCAGTTCACACAAATTAGCCAGGGACATAAAGTGGGACTTCTTTGGGGTTCCATTTATCCGTTTTTCCAAAACATGAAAGAATTTTCCTCCCGGAGACTCAGTCCTAGACCTAAAACAAGAGGAATTCTGAGAACCACTTGATATTGCTACCATCATAATAACTACTCCTTATTTTATTCCAGAAACTTTCTGTTCCAGATCTCATGGAACCTTCAGAATAAACCTGCAAGCTCAGTGTTATCATTATTATTTCCATTCTACAGTTGAGGAAACTAAAGGTCGCTGAGGTTAAAGAATCTGCTGGATGTCACAGAGCAGAGAAGCAGCAGAATTGATGTTTGGCCTGTCAAACTCAGATTATGGCTTTCCATTACACTATATTTACTTCCTGCAAAGAATCAGCAACTAGCATTATGCTAGTGAGAAATCAAACACAAGTTCGTGACAGCAAAACCTGAAATTCTAGCCTCCTGTCCAAAGCAAAAGAGGCTAGCACGCAATCCCTCAAAAAACCAGCCTCCAAACGAACACACATATCATAAAAGAAATTTTAAAATGCTCCAGTAACATGTCTAATTTTCTAAATGGAAGTATTTTCATTCTTATTTTTTTTCTGATTTTTAGAATTATCTATGGTTATTATAATCTAGGTCCTCCAGAAATAAATGTAGTAAGGAATGAAAAGTCCACTACCCCAATATAACCAATATTATCAGTTTGGGATATATCCCATTAATATTTTTTCTATATAATTAGAAATATACATACACATCAGTCGGTTCAGTTCAGTCGCTCAGTCGTGTCCGACTCTTTGCGATCCCACAAATCACAGCACACCAGGCCTCCCTGTCCATCACCAACTCCTGGAGTTCACTCAAACGCATATGCATAGAGTCGGTGATGCCATCCAGCCATCTCATCCTTGGTCGTCCCGTTCTCCTCCTGCCCCCAATCCCTCCCAGCATCAGGGTCTTTTCAAATGAGTCAATTCTTCGCATAAAGTGGCCAAAGTTTTGGAGTTTCAGCTTCAGCATCAGTCCTTCCAAAGAACACCCAGGACTGCTCTCCTTTAGAATGGACTGGCTGCATCTCCTTGCAGTCCAAGGGACTCTCAAGAGTCTTCTCCAACACCACAGTTTAAAAGCGTCAGTTCTTCGGTGCTCAGCTTTCTTTATAGTCCAACTCTCACATCCATATATGACCACTGGAAAAACCATAGCCTTGACTAGACGGTCCTTTGTTGGCAAAGTAATATCTCTGCTTTTCAATATGCTCTCTAGGTTAGTCATAACTTTTCTTCCAAGGAGTAAGCGTCTTTTAATTTCATGGCTGCAATCACCATCTGCCATGATTTTGGAGCCCCCAAAAATAAAGTCTCCACTGTTGCCACTGTTTCCCCATCTATCTGCCACACACAAATAAGCAAAAGTATATATATATAGACTGGGGCTTTTGTGGTAGCTCAGTTGGCAAAGAATCTGCCTACAATACAGGTGACGTGGGTTTGATTCCTGGGTTGGAAAGATCCCCTGGAGAAGAGCATAGCAATCCACTCCAGTATTCTTGCCTGGAGAATTCCAGGGACCGAGGAGCCTGGTGGGCTACAGTCACAGGATTGCAAAGAGTTTGACATGGCTGAGAGACTAACATATACATATGTAGACCAGTATAACTAAATAATTATACATTCTATTCTCTAGCCTGTCTTTTTCAATGAATATAGTTGGAACACTTCCCATGCCTGCATAGCATTTCACATTGACATTTGGGCTTTGTTTGTTTGCTTTGGCTAGTACAAATGGTGCTCCTTTGCACATACAGGCACATATTGAATTATTTCCTTGGGATAAACTAATTGTTAAAGAGTGACATTTAAATTGACACCAAGAGCGAGAATGCCCTCCAGAAAGGTTTTTCTGCGATCCTTGTACACAAATTCCCAGCTCTCCACTGCCAACCCTAGATACTTCCAATCATCTGAACTTTACCAAGCTGATGGACATCATTGCTGATCTACACAACTGATTACAGGAATCATCATTTTTTGCATAACGTCTGCATTTCTTTTTTTGTGAACTATTATATTTACTTTTGAGTCAACATGTAAGCCAGTGAGTCCAGCAGGATAAACCAACCCCTTCGTGGACGAGCAAGCCATTAACAGGTAAGCAGGCAAAAAGGTTGACTGAGGGGTTCATGAAGCATAAACTCCTTTCTCTTCACTGTAACTACGGGAAGCAGGCCCTGCGTGGAGTGTCGGACCCCAGAATCCAGTTTCCATAGCAAGTAGCACAGGCGGTAATGACTCCAGGAAGACGATACAGGACAGGTTCGTGACGTCAATCTGCCTGCCTCGGCAGGGCAGGGAGAGGACTTCTAGACTGTGCTTGCATAGTGTTATGGCCTGAATTATATATCCTCCTCAACATTCATGTGTTGAAATCCTAACCCTGAGCACCTCAGTATGTGACCTCTTTTGGAGACAGAGCCTTTAAAGAGGTGTGTGTATGCATGTTAAGTCACTCGGTCGTGTCCAACTCTCCCAACCCCATGGACTGTAGCCCGCCAGGCTCCTCTTCCATGGGATTCTCCAGGCAAGAGTACTGGAGTGGGGTGCCATTTCCTCCCCCAGGGGATCTTCCCGAGTCAAGGATCGAACCCGCATCTCTTATGTCTCCTGCATCGGCAGACAGGTTCTTTACCACTAGCACCACCTTAAAAGGAGTAGCTAGGCTAAAATGAGGTCATGAGGATGGGCCCTAATCCAGTATAACCTTCCTTACAAGAAGAGATCAGGACCCAGACACACACACACACACACACACAGGCAACCCCATGAGAAGGAACAGGAGAGAGGCTTCAGAAGGAACCAACTCTGCTGATGCTTTGATTCTGGACATCTAAGCTCCAGAATTGTGAGGAAACAAATGTCTGTCATTGAAGCTGCCCAGTACGTGGTAACTGCGTCATGACAACCCCAGTAAACCAACAGGCCCGGCCCCCCACCCAAGACTAAGGAAAAGCCACGTGTCCACTTGACAGCCGACGCACACCCTGGGACTGCCACTGGCAAGGGCTGACATCTCGCTGCTGTTTATAGCCCCGCGTAGAGCACGTCTCTGTGTTTCCAAATGAACAGGGTGGGGACAGGAATTTGCTCTGGAAGCTCATGGCAGATGTGAATTCTCCCAAGGACAGCTGCGCTTTTACGGCAGTATCATCCAGTTCCTCACTTGACCCAAGCTACGTTGCAAACTCATTATCTCCCTTGAAATGAACATGAAAAATTAAGTCCCATTTTTTGAAGAAAGTCTATTTTAACTAAGAGTTGTATCCGACTCTTTGCAACCCCGTGGACTATACAGTCCGTGGAATTCTCCAGGCCAGAATACTGGAGTGGGTAGCCTTTCCTTTCTCCAGGGGATCTTCCCAACCCAGGGATCGGACCCAGGTCTCCTGCATTGCAGGTGGATTCTTTACCAGCTGAGCCACAAGGGAAGCCCCAGAATACTGGAGTGGGTAGCCTATCCCTTCTCCAGAGGATCTTCTCGACTCAGGAATTGAACTGGGGTCTCCTGCATTGCAGGCAGATTCTCTACCAACTAAGCTATCAGGGAAGCCCCATTTTCACATTAACCAGTTTTTCTAAGCTCTGAGAAATGGAAGGAAGAGATGGCCTCAAGGCAAAGCCAGGTTGGGGGGAACAGATATGTAAGAAGATCTCAAAGAGAAGACAGCCGGCAGCTTATTGCCAAAGAGCCCCCAAGATGAATCACAGAGACCAGACCGTGTTCCACCCGAACCTCAGCACCAGGACGTCTTTGCTTGGGAGTCAAGAGACCTCCTATGGTCACAGCTCATTAAGGTGTCAAACTTCCCATTAAGGGAAAAATCGCCTTCTTGGATCTCAGGGCTTCCATCGCCACTCATTCCACAGGGTTTAAATTTTCAGGAGTGAACTGAAGCTTCAAGAAAGAAGGGTTCACTGTTTAATTCAGGAAAAGGAAGAAAAGAAGGGAGGGAAGGAGGGTGAGAGGGAAGAGATGAAGCATTCAGAGAGAAATAAAAGGAAAAATAATCCGTTATGCCTGGCCAGTCTCTTAGAATTTTTTTAAATTTTATTTATTTATTTTTGGCTGTCCTGGGTCTCTAGCTGCGTATGGACCTTCTCTAGCTGCAGCGAGCTGGGGTCACCCTCCAGCTGCAGTACTCAGGCTTCTCCTTGCCTTGGCTTCTCTGTGTTGCAGAGCACAGGCTCTAGGGCAGGGGCTCAGTGGTTGTGGCACCAGAGCAGGGGGGATCCTCCGGGACCAGGGATCAAACTCATGTCCTCTGCAGGGGCAGATGGCTTCTTAACCCCTGGACCACCAAGGTAGTCCTTCTTAGGTTTGCAAACGAGTCACAGAATGGGCAAGAGACTGGGAATGACAAAGCCTGACTCTGCTGCTAATACGTTCTAGGCTTTGATTTTCTTGCCTGTCATGTGGGAGAAATTCTACTAAATAATCTCTTACATTTTTTCTAACTTTAATGGCTAAAGTATCCAAACCAACCCCTATGATTCCAAACCAAACATGAAGACATCCATTTCCAGAGGCTCAGGGCTAATAACACACCCTGGAGAGGGCCCATGTGCCAGCCACTGTGGTTTGAGCATTTTATGCCCACTGTTATTTTGTTGAGTTCCAGTTAAAAATCTTATTATCGGGGAAAAAAAGCAGAGCTTTCCCTCTTGGAAGCCTGACTTTGCTAGGTGTTGAATGGTTTGCACAAGAACTTTACTGAGCAATTTCTGTCTTAAATCAAATTGGTAGTGTTAAATCACTCACCTGGGAAGCTACTTAACGGGGATGACGCCATCCTTCACAGGTGGATCCAATAAGCTTATATCTAAAATAGTGAGTAAATTAATTCAAACTTGTGGCCAGAGGAACTCACTTCTAGTGAGTTGGCCAAAAATCTCACTCAGGTTTTTCTGGAACAACTAGCAGAAAACCCAAACAGACTTTTTGGCCAACCCAATATTTTTCTCAATTTCTTTTTCTAGACTTGAGTTCAGTTCAGTCACTCAGTCGTGTCCGACTCTTTGCAACCCCATGAATCACAACACTCCAGGCCTCCCTGTCCATCACCAACTCCGGGAGTTCACTCAGACTCGCGTCCATCGAGTCAGTGATGCCATCCAGCCATCTCATCCTCTGTCGTCCCCTTCTTCTCCTGCCCCCAATCCCTCCCAGCATCAAAGTCTTTGCCAATGAGTCAACTCTTCACATGAGGTGGCCAAAGTACTGGAGTTTCAGCTTCAGCATCATTCCTTCCAAAGAAATCCCAGGCCTGATCTCCTTCAGAATGGACTGGTTGGATCTCCTTGCAGTCCAAGGGACTCTCAAGAGTCTTCTCCAACACCACACTTCAAAGGCATCAATTCTTCGGTGCTCAGCCTTCTTCACAGATGTATTTGGGTCGCTTTCTCATAAATCTATATGCTATTTTTAAAGTTTTTATATTTACCATGTACATTTATTTACCATAAATCTTTTATTCTCATAGGAGATATTTATAATAGAGTTTGGAGAAAGTCCATGGGAAAAAGAGTTTGTAATTCTGCTGTTTAAAAACTAGAAAATAAACATTAAAGTAGAGGGAAGACACAATATTCACTTTCACAGCATCATCTTGACTTGAGTAGCTGGGACCAAAGTATTTTGAGGCAAGTTTCCCCACCTCCCCACCCCTGAGGTTGTAGGCAAGGGCATAATGCTGATGCAATGTGGCAAAAAAGGAGAGAAATAAGGAAAAACATGCATCGGATGCCTCCTTCATTCCTGCCATTGTGCTGGAGACCAGACTGTAGGAATGATTCAAACATGGAAACATCCTTGCTGCCCTGGAGGACCTGAGCCTGTGGGGAAATGACTTCCATGCAAAGATCCCTCTACCAAAGGTAGAAGAGATGGTAGACACGCGGGGACCGGAAGTAAAGCTCGGAGAGAAACCGCTTGGGGTGGCTTCGTTGCAATGCCATACTTAGCACAAAGTAAGGACTTCGTGTGAAAAACATCACTTGAGTTTTATTTTAAACCAGCAATAGGTTTGTCATGTGGGGGTGGCGGTGATGAGCTACTCAGGATAAAAATCAAGAGGCAGGAAGGTGGAACGAATGTTGAACGGTGGAATGTTGAAGCGTAACAGGGGAAACCATGTGATGGGGACTCTGTCCCTTCTCAACACTAAACGTCTGTTTTTAAAAGCGTTGCCATTTGTTTATTTATTGCTGCCCCGGGTCTTTGTTGCAGTGACGGGCTCTTCATGCTGCGTGTGGGCTTCCTCTACTTGAGCGAGCGGGGGGCTCCTCCCGAGATGCGGCACTCGGGATTCTGGCTGCGGTGGCTGCTCTCGTTACGGAGCTCGGGCTCTAGAGTGGACTCAGTAGATGTGGCACATGGGCTTAGATGCCCCGTGGCATGGGGGATCTTAGGTCCTGGACCTGAACCCATGTCCCCTGCATTGGCAGGTGGATTCTTCACCGCTGGACCACCAGGGGAGTCCCCTCAAGGTCTTCCGAATCTGTTCAGTTCCTAACAGGGCACTGACTGAGCTCAGGGCACTAACCGAGTTCACTGTCCTGGTCCAAGCCACCACGTGTGTTACCTGGATGATAGAATATTAATACCACCATTAATACAGCCACTAATGCAGTCAATAACTACCATGGTTTCTAAGTTGCAATGAGATAAATGATACTTTGAGATAATCTGTCAAAATTTATACTGTGCTATGGAAACATCTATGATTTCTGTGGATGATTAAGGGGTACTGCAAATGCTACTACGTTTTGCTCCCTGCACTCATAAATGAAGGAAAGGCCTTTTACTAACCTCCCTTGAGGTGAGAGACAATAACAACCTATTATCCAAGGTCATGTGCTCAGTCGCTCAGTCCTGTCCCACTCTCTGCGACCCCAAGGACTGTAGCCGCCAGGGTCCTCTGTCCATGGGATTCTCCAGGCAAGAACACTGGAGTGGGTTGCCATTTCCTCCTCCAGGGAGTCTTCCCGACCCAGGGATCAAACCCGCATCTCCTGCATTGCAGGTGGATTCTTTACCACTGAGCTATCAGGGGAGCCCCATCCAAGTTCATGGACTCTTTCAATTCTAAGTGGTATCTAGTTTAGATCATCTGTTTGGCACTGGAAGAACACAGCCTCTTAAGTTCTGCCTGTAGGACTGGGTGCCGTGACGTGGTCCTTGCAGAGAGCTCTGTTACGGGACAGGCGGAGCTGCACTGCGTCAACAAGCCTGGACATCAATCCGAATTCTGTCACTTAACTAATGTGTGCCTCTGGGTGTCATCATCTGTAAAGCTGAAGATCACAACACTGCACAGAACACCTCAGAAGGTAATCAATAAAAGGCATTGCAGCTGTCACTTCCTCTTCAGGACCAGTGCATTAGCAGTTCTAAAAGGGATTTGCAAAATCTCTGGTTGGAGGTCACAGTTTTTTGTTTGTTTGTTTGTTTACCAAGTAGTTGTAAAAGATCTGGTTTAGATCATCTGTATGGAGCACAGGATCTAAAACTCTGCCACTTCTCAGATTTTGCTTTACACAGATGGTTCAATAGTCACAAGGACTATCACAAAAAAACTTTCCCCAAATCACCTTCTTTGCACTCTCTGACATATTCTGGGTAAGTGAGATTCTGAGATACCAAACAGAGAGAGAATCCCCCACTGCACACATATACATTCACATACAATTTAAAACATCCGTGTTGTTCTTTAGTCACTGAAGTTGTGTCTGACCCTTGCAACCCTATGGATGGTAGGATGGTAGCTCACCAGGCTCCTCCATCCATGGGATTCTCCAGGCAAGAATACTAGAGTGGGTTGTCATTTCCTTCTCCAGGGGATCTTCCTGACCCAAGCATCAAACCTTTGTCTCCTGCATTGGTAAATGGATTCTTTACTACTGAGCCACCTGGGAAGCCCAAAAGCTGATAATAAGATCCAAATAAGAACTGGAAAACAAAATGAATGGATACCACTGGATAAAAGTCTAACATTTGAAAACACAGGGGAAAAAGTCATCTTTTCACACTAGCTGTAACTATTTGTTCTCTTTTACTTCTTCCCCATTATGAAGTTACACTTCAATTAGCAAATACACTTAAGCCTAGATAATTGGAGAGTAGGATTGTGAACACAGGCCTTCCAGCCCTTTATCAGAATAGTTAATTTATTCTGCGAGGATCCACTGTGTAATTTCAATGTGCCAGGCACACTATGGGAATATAAAACGAATAGGATGTGGTTCCAGCTTTCAAAAAGGTCTCAGTCTAGTGGGGACTCCTGAACAAGTCATTGCCATCCGGTGAGACCGACCCAGATAGAGGTTTGTACACGGCCCCTGGGATGTAGAGGAAGCAGTCCAGGCCCCAGGAGGGCTGTCTGCAACCTCTGTCCACACTCACTGCACCCACAAACACTAGCCTCTCATTGCCAGGCACTGGTTGGGGAAACGGAGGACAGAGACTGGGACTGAATCCCAACTCTACCCTTCAGAGTTATGTGTCTTTGGCCAGATGATTTCATATCTTTAGCCACGTTTCTGCATCTATAAAATGAAACAGTAATATCTACTTCAGTTCAGTTGCTCAGTCGTGTTCGACTTTTTACGACCCCATGAACCGTAGCACGCCTGTCCATCACCAACTCCTGGAGTCCACCCAAACCCACATCCATCGAGTCCGTGATGCCATCCAACAATCTCATCCTCTGTCGTCCCCTTCTCCTCCTGCCCTCAATCTTTCCCAGCATCAGGGTCTTTTCAAATGAGTCAGCTCTTCGCATCAGGTGGCCCAAGTATTGGAGCTTCAGCTTCAGCATTAGTCCTTCCAATGAACATCCAGGACTGGTCTCCTTTAGGATGGACTGGTTGGATCTCCTTGCAGTCCAAGGGACTCTCAAAAGTCTTCTCCAACACCACAGTTCAAAAGCATCAATTCTTCAGCACTCAGCTTTCTTTATAGTCCAACTCTCACATCCACACTTGACCACTGGAAAAACCATAGCCTTGACTAGACGGATCTGAAAGACTGTAAAGATTAAATGTGTGTGTATGTGTGTGTGACATACTAGATGTTTTGTAGATGAAAACTATTTTCTGGCACACACTAGTTGCTCTATAGATAAAAATTATTTTTACAGTTATATATAATAATCCTTTCAAAGGCAAAAATTTGTCTGCAGATTATCCATTCTTCATAGATAGATGTCATATATCTTACTCTTCTCTATATTTGCAATGACAGGTAAAATACCAGTTTTACTCAAAAAAAAAGTTTGTATTTGAGAAACTTTTGAACCTCTCCGGAGAAACTTTCAAAGAAAGCAATCATCAGAATTTTAAAATACTGATTTAAAATAAACACCTGCTGTGTGCTTAGCCCAGCATGACACGCCTCCGTTTGCACACAGGACCGAGCATTCTAATCCCACGCTAAAACCAACACCTTTCCTGTGCATAAACCAAAACCAAAACGCAGACCCACCACTTAACAGCAGCCTGCGCGACAGCAAATGTTTCTGTATTTTCTCTTCCCCGGGTTGCCGTGGACTTCTGAGGCAGAAGGCTGATTTTTTATTTCCTGGCCCCTCTGACTGTTTATCAACTCAGGTAAAACTAGTGGTCTTACAGAGCTACTCTGACTGCTGAAGACGACAGGGTGTGCCTGTCATCTGGCAGAAGGGGACCCTGGGGAGACAGGGTATTACTGGGGGATCTGGCCTGTTCCCACCTGTGCCATCTGCACTGGCAAGTCGAACCCCAGAGCAGACATCCCCACGGCGCTCCAGCTCTGCCCTCAGCCTGTGATTTAACCAAGGCGAGGGGATTTGGGGGATGTTTGCCTTCCTCCTCCTAATTATCCCCTTGGTAGAAAATGACAAGAGATGGGTAGGCTGATCACAGAGTCTCTCTTCCACAATTACAGTGGGAATCAGGGGCTGCCTGGAGATGCTGCCAACCCACTACAGAACAGCTGCCCTGAGGGGCAAGGAGGGGGCAAGGCTTGCTGTTGGGGGTACAGAGCAACAGAGCCAAAGTAAGCCGGCCGGGCCCACCCGGGGCCACCGCGACCCCACTTCACACAGGAGAGGGACCACGAGCATTAGCCTCGCCCCATCCCATTCTCCACTTGCTCACCTCACCCCTCACCCCAAAGCCATTCTCCACCCCCCGACACCTGCTGCGTGGTCTGGCGGCTGACCGCTACGAGCTCTTGTGCTCCTTTGGTTTCTGATAAGGTCTGCCGATGGGAGGACCAGCACAAGTTTGCGGGGGTTATTTCCCTCGCCCTCACCACTCCACCGAGCCCCTGGCAGGGGCGCTATTCTTGCGACCTGTGGGACAGCCCCTGTCTCGTGACTCTACGCTCTTGCTGCCTCTGTAAGCAGTCCTTGCATTAAACTCCCTTCAGATGAACCCCTTTGAGGGCACCATCCACTTCCTGCCAGGACCCCGACCAAAAGACACGGGGGGAGGCCTTCTCTACAAAAACATAGATACTGAACACAGTTATAAGCTTTGGGGACTGATGAGCAACGTTCAGTTCAGCCTAGGACTCTGATCTTCATCATCTGAACCTCTAGGAATGAAAGCAATTTTCACTTAAGAGGAGACTGAAAAAAATCAACCTGAGTCCAGCGATTTTGACTCTTCCTGCAGTGAGGAGCCCACCTCTACTTCTTTTAAGCAACCAGAACCCTGGGGCCTGTCTCTTATACACATCTAGATGTGTATAAGAGACTGGTACTTCATGGGGACCGAGTTTCAGATTAGGAAGATGAAAAATTCAGGAGATGGACGACGCTGAGAGTTGCACAACAATGTGAATGAATTTCGTGCACTGAACTGTACCGATAAATATGGTTAAAGTAACGTGTTTTACATCATGTGACTTCTACCCTCCCCCAAAAAAAGAATTTAAAAAAGAAGAACATCAAGGATCCTGGGCATCCTGAAAACAGAAATGGGGACAAATTTATATTTGATAATGAAAGAGAAAGGCTTTTCTGGTAGCTTCCCTGGTGGCTCAGATGGTAAAGAATCCACCTGCAATGCGGGAGACTTGGGTTTAATCCCTGGGTTGGGAAGATCCCCTGGAAGAGGGTATGGCAACCCACTCCAGTATTCTGGCCTGGAGAATCCTGGCAAAGAGTCGGACAAGACTGAGTAACTTTCACTTTCAATGAAAGAGAAAAAGATGTAGTTTGTTTAAAAGTATGCTCTACTGTCCTTTAATCTGGAGACTAATACTCAAGAGGAATATGAGTTTATCACTGATATTTGTAGCTGGGTAAAGAATTTCTAAAATAAGTTAACTCATTCATCTTCCACACAAATATATTCAAGGCGAAAAGAAAATCATAAAATACAAATGTGCCTTAGGAATAACCAGAATCGTGGACTTGGCTGATGGCACAGTGGATAAGAGTTCGCCTGCTCATGCAGGGGTCATGGATTCGATCCACATGCTGCAAGCGAGCGGAGTCCGAGAGCCACAGCTAGAGAGTGCTCCCCACTCACTGCAACTAGAAAAAGTCTGTGCGCAGCAACAAAGACCCAGAGCAGCCAAAAATATATTTATAATAAATCAAAAGTTAAAAAAAAAAGAATAACCAGCATCCCCTGTAGCCCCATCATGCTCAGTGATAATCACCGTTTACTGGGACTCTGGGCCCCTGAACCTAGTGTTCCACCAGTGGCAGCAGGATTATGAGAAAACAGGCAACAGAGAAACCTGTTGCATCCTGCAAAGAGGCACACGGCCCCTGTGATGTTTTCACATCATCCTTAACCAATCATTGAAAACAGAAACTTTCTGAGCATCTAAGAAATGCTTGTCACAAAAAAGTGAACTCTCCAGGCCAAAGCTTTCTACCCATCATAAACATTTGTGTCTGAGAAAAGAAAAAGTCCAAAATCCCTGGGGATATCCTACTGCTCTGGCAGAATTCCACTGTGATCAGTTAAATGCAAATAAATCAAGAACATCTGGTCTACATTTATTTTAAAGCCCACAAGGGCTTTAAATACAAAGAATGTTTGGCAAAATGTAGTCTTGAGTCTATTGAATGAGAATTTTTAAAAAGGCCAAAAGGTATAGCAGAGCGTGAGACAAAGGAGAGCGACCTTTGCAAATCCAGAGAAGTTTGTCCAAGTATTTCCTTCTGGTTTCTCTGGATTCCCAACACTTCAGCAATGGCATGTGCTTCCAGCTCAAATCTGTGAATTCATGTATGTTTGGGTTTCTGTACCTTGAGATCTGACCAGGTAAGCAGGTAGGCACTGTGGGTGAATGGAAGACGAAATTTATCTGAATACATATATAAACATAGGTGTGTGTGTATATACATACATTGCTGCTGTCTAGTTGCTACCGCTACTGCCAAGTCACTTCAGTCGTGTCCGACTCTGTGCAACCCCAGAGATGGCAGCCCACCAGGCTCCCCCGTCCCTGGGATTCTCCAGGCAAGAACACTGGAGTGGGGTGCCACTGCCTTCTCCAATGCATGAACGTGAAAAGGGAAAGTGAAGTCGCTCAGTAGTGTCCCACTCCTAGCGACCCCATGGACTGCAGCCTACCAGGCTCCTCCATCCATGGGATTTGCCAGCAAGAGCACTGGAGTGGGTGCCATCGCCTTCTCCCATTTAGTTGCTAAGTCGTGTCCAACTCTCTCGTGACCCCAAAGCCACCAAAGAAGCCTGGGTATACACGTATACAGACACAAATATAAATTACACGTACATGTAGATCCATATGTAAACATATATCACTTCAGGATTCTTCAAAATCTTTAATAAGCTAATACATGCTATGACTCTATCTTTAATAAGCTAGTACATGTTACAGCTCTCCGGAGAGTCGAGCCTTCTGGTTTCTCTTAGGGTGCTGCATGGGACACACCTGGGCTTCCCTGATGGCTCAGATGGTAAAGAATCTGCTTGCAACACAGGAAGACCTGGGTTCAATCCCTGGGTTGGGAAGATCACCTTGAGAAGGGAATGGCAGCCCATTCCAGTATTCTTGCCTGGAGAATTCCACGGACAGAGGGGCCCGGTGGGCTACGGTCGATGGGGACTCAGAGGGTCAGACACGACTGAGCAACTAACACACACACGTGGACACACCCGGGAGAAATGCTGGACTCTCAGATCCACGTGGGATACAGATGTCTGGGATGCAGAGGAGTCTCACTACCTGCAATCCTACTCCTATCATCCAAGGAGCCATTCAACAGACACCTGCTGTGTGTATTAAACACCTGCTGTGTGTATTAAACACCTGCTGTGTGCTTAGCCCAGCATGACACGCCTCCGTTTGCACACAGGACCGAGCATTCTAATCCCACGCTAAAACCAACACCTTTCCTGTGCATAAACCAAAACCAAAACGCAGACCCACCACTTAACAGCAGCCTGTGCGACAGCAAATGTTTCTGTATTTTCTCTTCCCCGGGTTGCCGTGGACTTCTGAGGCAGAAGGCTGATTTTTTATTTCCTGGCCCCTCTGACTGTTTATCAACTCAGGTAAAACTAGTGGTCTTACAGAGCTACTCTGACTGCTGAAGACGACAGGGTGTGCCTGTCATCTGGCAGAAGGGGACCCTGGGGAGACAGGGTATTACTGGGGGATCTGGCCTGTTCCCACCTGTGCCATCTGCACTGGCAAGTCGAACCCCAGAGCAGACATCCCCACGGCGCTCCAGCTCTGCCCTCAGCCTGTGATTTAACCAAGGCGAGGGGATTTGGGGGATGTTTGCCTTCCTCCTCCTAATTATCCCCTTGGTAGAAAATGACAAGAGATGGGTAGGCTGATCACAGAGTCTCTCTTCCACAATTACAGTGGGAATCAGGGGCTGCCTGGAGATGCTGCCAACCCACTACAGAACAGCTGCCCTGAGGGGCAAGGAGGGGGCAAGGCTTGCTGTTGGGGGTACAGAGCAACAGAGCCAAAGTAAGCCGGCCGGGCCCACCCGGGGCCACCGCGACCCCACTTCACACAGGAGAGGGACCACGAGCATTAGCCTCGCCCCATCCCATTCTCCACTTGCTCACCTCACCCCTCACCCCAAAGCCATTCTCCACCCCCCGACACCTGCTGCGTGGTCTGGCGGCTGACCGCTACGAGCTCTTGTGCTCCTTTGGTTTCTGATAAGGTCTGCCGATGGGAGGACCAGCACAAGTTTGCGGGGGTTATTTCCCTCGCCCTCACCACTCCACCGAGCCCCTGGCAGGGGCGCTATTCTTGCGACCTGTGGGACAGCCCCTGTCTCGTGACTCTACGCTCTTGCTGCCTCTGTAAGCAGTCCTTGCATTAAACTCCCTTCAGATGAACCCCTTTGAGGGCACCATCCACTTCCTGCCAGGACCCCGACCAAAAGACACGGGGGGAGGCCTTCTCTACAAAAACATAGATACTGAACACAGTTATAAGCTTTGGGGACTGATGAGCAACGTTCAGTTCAGCCTAGGACTCTGATCTTCATCATCTGAACCTCTAGGAATGAAAGCAATTTTCACTTAAGAGGAGACTGAAAAAAATCAACCTGAGTCCAGCGATTTTGACTCTTCCTGCAGTGAGGAGCCCACCTCTACTTCTTTTAAGCAACCAGAACCCTGGGGCAGGAGAGAGAGGAAATTATCCTCGATGAGTCTTTATTCTGTGTCAGGCATTGTGTGATTGTTATACATAAACTGCCTCACTTGGACTGAGTAGTAATTTGGCAGAGCTAAGTACTATTCTTGTGGCCATTTTTCAGATGGGGAGACTGAGTCCTGAAGCTGCTAAGAATCTTGCCTGAGGTCACAACGGCCAAAGGAGGACGCAAACCTGAGCAGTCTGACTCCAGCGTCTGTGAGCTCTTAGCAAATACACTGCATGCCTCCTCCTCCAGGAGAAGGCTGGGCCAGGAGATTGGGAGCAAGGGGAGGTGAAAGGAGCCCAGCACAGCCTCAGCTTCTGACATCCCATCCACGAGACGCTCCCATCCATGAAATGCTCCCCGTGGGGGAGATGGGTGCGTATTCCAGCTGCAGACCACTCACAGAGCATCAGCCAGAACTGAGAGAATGTCAAATAAAATGCGATAAAGAACTGTGGCTTCTTCAGAAAGAGATCATCATAAACCAGGATTCCTTGCAATATTATCAAATACCAAACCAAATCCTGTCTGAACCCTTTAGTCTGCAAGAGGGATCACTCTCTCCACTTGTGGAAACCCCCAGGAGCACACAGCATGAGGACAAATGTTACCTGAAATTTGAAAACGGATCCAGAGACACATTCCCAAAGGGCAGCTTTGAGAAGGAGAAACAAATATTGCCAGACATGCTGGGTAAATTCAGCCACAGAGAAACCATTAGTAACTCTATCCCTTTCAAAGGCAGGCAATCCCTGGGGCCAAATGGCCTAAACCCTAAGCACAGGCAACGTCCTTCCAATGCTGTTGTAAACCCAAGCCACAATCCAGAGCTTAGGGACAGGCCGGCAAAGCCTGCAAAGCCAGCAAGCATCCACCTTATACACCTACCGGAAATGCTATAAATGAGAACATGGGATGTTTCAGACTGATGCACAGCTAGCTCAATATTCAGGCACAAAAGAATAAACAGAACAACAAACTTATCCGCAGCCTGGACACAGTGGCTGCAGCCCTATTCTCACTCCGCTGCACATAGCGTTCACTTTTTTCTCTGCTTAAATCTAACCTCCCTTTGCAGAACAGGGGAGGTGCGTAGGTGGTGGGATGAAAGCTTCAGCCTTGCGCGCATCACACACCGTTCAGTTACCCAAGGAGAAAACAAGCTGACAGGGAACTGTGCTTGAACAGAACACAGAAGACAGCCCCTTAAGACTGCATGGCAAATGGTTTCCCAGGTGTGCGAACCTGCCAACCAACCAGCCAGTCTGTGTGCACGTGTTTTCCCCAATGCAATTCTGAAACACCGAGGGCTCTGGCTTTCTCCACTGGATGACTACGCCTGACGTCATTCTGCAAACAAAGCTGGCTGCAGAGATTTGAGAGGCAACCAAAAGTGACTTGCAGAGCCCTCTGGCCTGGAGCTCCCTCTTACCTGTTGAGTCGGCCCCCGAAGCCAGGCCACTCTGCTCCCCAGCACTGACGAGCTGCAGGTCTGTGTACGAGGGGCCAAAACTAGGACTACTGGTGTCTTCAGAATGTGTGGTCCAGCTGCTCTCAGAGGGCAGTGGGCATCTCCCCAGGGAGCTGAAGGAAGGGCAGGTCCAGCAGGGCATGGTCAGTGATGTGGCTGGGGACAAACCAAAAGCATCCAGGGTCAACAGCTGCACTCTGCTCTCTTTAGCACTTGTCTGACTTTGATGTTGCTCTGATCCTGACACCTCAACAACCATACAAGGCAAGGAAGGAGAGGGAGTATCACTCCTGACACAGACCAGGAAAACTAATTGACCGAGACCCCACCAGCGAGTCGCGATCAAAACCGGTGCTGCAACTAAGGTCTCAGGACCCTCAAATAGAAAATTAGCTCTTCAAAGAACATGTGCGATTTTAGGCTCTACTTGTATTTCTTCATCTTCTTTAAAATTTGTCTTGGAGTACAGTTGCTCTACAATGTTGTGTTAGGTTCTGCTGCACAGCAAAATGAATCGGCCATACATGCACACGTATCCCCTGGCTTTTGGATTTCCCTCCCAGTTAGGCCACCGCAGTGCATTAAGTAGAGCTCCTTGTGCTGGCCAGTATGTTCCCCTCAGGTGTCTATTTCATACATGAGGCTGTACTTAGATTTCTAACCTAGGTTGCAGCTTCATTCAGATCCAACGTGCACGCAGTTTCACCCTTACCCTTACATTTTCCTCCATTTTTAGTGGCACGCCAACAATCTCAAGAAAACTCACCAACCTGCACTGCAAAATTAGAGCTAGATTGGGTTAAGGGACAGGAACTTGAATATATGCGTATTCGCCTAGGAATGCGATATGTGTCTGCTTGCCTTGAGTTTGACGGTAACTGGAGTCTGTAGTCTGTTACAAATACAAATTGAGATCTACCAGGGCTGCTGACCTGCCGGACAATGAAAAATACCTTTAATGGGGAAGTGCACAGGATCTGGCTTTATCTCTGTAACCCTACACACCAAATTCAGCAAAAACCATTTTGCAGAGTCCCTTTTTTGAGTTTCCTGATGTTCCTAAGTTGTTTTTGCTCAACTGCCTGTCACATGGCTTCTCCATGGTGTTTCCTGAGAGGCTTATTGCAAGTTCACTGACAAATACTGAAAGCAAGTGCTGAAAAAACTGAGGACAGGGAAGGAAGAATGAAAAAGGAAGAAACTCAGCTTAATGTCTTTGACGTTCATTGACACTGTTGAACGTGTCAGTGCTTCATTCCTCTGCATTTCTGAGCAGTCTTTCATGGTGTGGATATACTACAGGTGGTCCACCATTCATCGGCCAAAGGACACCTGGGCTGTTTCCAGTCCTTGGCTCTTATAAATAAAGGTGCTATGAACATTCATGTACAGATTTTTGTACGAACATAAGATTCAATTTCACTGGGATAAACGCCCAAGAGTACAATTTCTTAGATATATGGTAACTGCATGTTTAGTTGTATAAGAATCTACCAAACAGTTTTCGAAAGATGCTGGACCATTTTACATTCCCACCAGCATATGTGAACGTCTCCTTATTTTCTTAACAGGGTCTTGGCAAAGCAAAGCTTTAAAAGTTTTACAAGTCTTTAACCAGCAAGACAACAATATAGCATCTATAAAAGCAACACAAAATACTAAGCATCTGTAGTAATAAATTTAACAAAAGAGGGGCAAAGCCCCAGAGGAGATACTTGTAAAGTTAAGAGACCACAGAGAAGACCTACATAGATGGAGAGATTCTATATTCATCGATTGAAAGAACTGATGATGAAAAGATGCTTGTTGTTGTTTTGTTGCTCAGTCGTGTCCAACTCTTTGTGATCCGATGGATGGCAGCCTGCCAGGCTCCTCTGTCCTTGGAGTTTTCCAGGCTAGAATACTGGAGTGGGTTGCCACTTCTTTTTCCAGGGGATCTTCTCCACACAGGGATTGCATCTGCGTCTCCTGCTTTGGCAGGTGGATCCTTTACCACTGAGCCACCAGGGAAGCCCTTGTAAAGATGTTAATTCTCCCTAAATTGGATTATAGAATTCTGAACTCTCAATCAAAATCCTGCTGCTGCTAAGGTGCGTCAGTCGTGTCCGACTCTGTGCGACCCCATAAACAGCAGCCCACCTGGCTCCCCTGTCCCTGGAATTCTCCAGGCAAGAACACTGGAGTGGGTTGCCATTTCCTTCTCCAATGCATGGCTTTTCTCCCCTCCTAGTAAGCAGAATCACACAATTTAGATATGAATGAAATCAAAATTTTAATAATATAAATGCATTTTAAAATACACATTAAAATAAATAAAATGATAGAAATAACATAGAAAAAATGCTACTATAAGAAAAAAATGCAATTAGACTCCAAGTTCACACTATACAGAAAAATAAATTCTAAAAAGGGCTGAATGTCAAAGTGTGAAAGCCTACATAAGATGTTCCTTAGAAGGCATATATTGGGTTGGCCAAAAAGATCTATTACAGCTTATGGAAAAATCCAGTGGACGTTTTGGCCAACCAAACAGCTTAATGTGGTCATGATTTCGGAGGTAGTGATTTTTTTTACCCAGACCAAGAAAGCACCAAGCATAAAAGAAAAATAAACGAATTTCATATCATTAAAATTAAGAACTTCTTTTCACTAAAAGTCACCATAAAGAGTAAAAGGGGGCTTCCCCAAAGGCTCAGCAGATAAAGAATCTGCCTGCAGTGCAGGAGACACAGGAGCCTCGGGTTTGATCCCTGGGTCAGGAAGATCCCCTGGAGAAGGAAATGGCAACCCACCCCAGTATTCTTGCCTGGGAAATCCCAGGGACAGAGGAACCTGGCGGGCTACAGTCCATGGGGTCACAAACAGTCGAAAACGACTGAGCTACTAAGCACACACAAAGAGTTAAAAGACTACCCACAGGGAGGGAGATAATATCTGCCACTCATTGTGTCCACAAGGAACTTCTAGAAATCAGCAAGAAAAAGGGAAATACCATCCAAAAATACTCTCAAATAGGCATTTTCTGAAAGGAAAAAACTAAATGGAAAAAAAAGTAAAAAAAAAAAAAAACTCAACCTCAACCTCATTAGTAATCTAGGAAATGCAGATTAAAACCACATGAGCTATCATTGGTCTTCGCCCTGCCCTTCCTCCCTGCCTCCGCGTGACAAAAATAGTGAAACGTGACTATCCCGGTGTAGTCGGGGCAGTGGAGCCACGGCAGCTTTTCTGTGTGGCTGGTAGGAAAGTAAACTGGAGGCACCGCAGACAACGGGCTGCTGTTAAAGTCATCTGATCGAGGGGAAGGTAAACAGCCTGCAGCACAGCAGTCCTCCCCAGATATTTTTAAACATGAGAATCCCTCGCACTTGCACATGCTCACTAGGATAGGAAGGCTCATTGAAAAGGCAAAATGCATGCTCACAGAAACACGTTCCTAACTGCCCCAAAGTAGAATAACTCCAATATCCATCACACGGCACGGGTAAATGAACTGTGGAATATTACTAAGATGGAATGGGCTTCCCTGGTGGCTCAGCTGGTAAAGAATCCGCCTGCAATGCAGGAGACCCCAGTTCGATTCCTGGGTTGGGAAGATCCGCTGGAGAAGAGATAGGCGACCCACTCCAATATTCTTGGGCTTCCCCTATGGCTCAGCTGGTAAAGAATCCACCCACAATACAGGAGACCTGGGCTTGATCCCTGGGTTGGGAAGATTCCCTGGAGGGGGGCATGGCAACCCACTCCAGTATTCTGGCCTGGAGAATTCCATGGACTGTATAGTCCATGCGGTCACAAAGAGTCAGGCACAACTGAGAGACTTCCACTTTCACAAAGATGGAATACACTCCAATAAACACTATACCTATAGGTAATGAAACGGAAAAAGCTCATAAATAAAGTGTAAAAGAGTCGGCCACAGAATAACACATCCAGTATTATTCCACTTACATAAGGTTCACAAACAGATGGAATGCAATTCTATCATTTGAGATGCATGTGTCGGAAAGCTGTTAGGAAAAGTAGAGTAGTTATCACAAAACCCAGGGAGAGGGTGACAGAGGAGAGAGGGAAGTGGATGTCTCGAAAAAGGATGTCATGATCAGTGGGGAAACAGAGGGCTTCTGAGTGATGACAGGGTTCTATTTATTAAACTGGGTGGTGGGTTGTACTGTTACCCTTTGTAATTTAATACACACTTTAAACGTGATCCTTAGTGTTTACTCAGTAGTTAATAAAGCTTATTAAAGCCACATATCAAAAGACAATTCAAGAAAGGATTTTAACTATTTGTATTTTCACATTAGCTCTTCTTTATTTATTTATTTAGCTGCACCAGGTCTTCGCCATGGCACACGGGATCTTTAGTTGCAGCATTTGAACTTCTTTTACTTGTGGCGTGTGGGATCTAGTTCCCTGATCAGGGATCAAACCCAGCTCCCTTGCATTGGGACTGCGGAGCCTTAGCCACTGGACCACTAGGGAACTCCCCAGATATAGCTTCTTTACATTTGCTAGCTAACACTCTCAAATTTCCCTCAAAAGAAAAACTAAGAATAATAAAGCTGGGAGAAGACTCTTGAGAGTCCCCTGGACTGTAAGGAGATCAAACCAGTCAATCCTAAAGGAAATCAACCCTGAATATTCATTGGAAGGACTGATGCTGAAGCTGGAACTCCGATACTTTGGCCACCTGCTGCAAAGAGCCGACTCATTGGAAAAGACCCTGATGCTGGGAAAGATTGAAGGCAGGAGGAGAAGAGGCAACAGAGGATGAGATGGCTGGATGGCATCACTGACTCAATGGATATGAATTTGAGCAAACTCCGGGAGATGGTGGAGGATAGAGGAGCCTGGCGTGCTGCAGTCCGTGCGGTCATGAAGAGTCAGCTCGACGACTGAGCGACTGAATAACAAAAATCAAAGTAGCTGGGAGAGGCGATCTCTCTACATCCTACCATCTGTTCTCATTTGATCTCACACACTTTATTTATCAGCTTAGCAAATTTGAATATATCGTGGTATTTAGTTTCTGGATTGAATATCCTCAGGCCACAAGATCAGTTGAAGAGTGAGAGAAAGTTCTCAGTCTGGAGCTGACTCTTCTCCCAGAGGAAGACCAGACCTCCGACAGCCAGGCCGGTGAGCAGCAGGTTGCTGTCGTCACGATGCTTCACATCTGATCCAAGGAATACAGAGAAACAAAGACAGAAATCTGCCTTCTCTCCTTTCCTGTGGGTCCAGACTGCCTGCTGCACACAGCCCTGTAGCCTGGGGCAAGTTACGCAATACATCTGTCCTTCTGTGTTTTCATCTGTACAATGGAGCAGAAAACAGGGCCCCCCTCAAACAGATTAGGCTAACACTGATGAAGCACTTGGCAAAATGCTTGGCACAAAGGAAGTACTCCAAAATGGTGGTTAGTCACTCAGTCTTGTCTGACTCTTTGCGACCCCATGGACTGTAGCCCGCCAGGCTCCTCTGTCCAGGGAATTCTCGAGGCAAGAATACTAGGGTGGGTTGCCATTCCCTTCTCCAGGAGATCTTCCGCACCCAGGAACTGAACCCAGGTCTCTTGCATTGCAGGTGGATTCTTTACTGTCTGAGCCACCAGGGAAGCCCCAAGCAGGGTTAAGTGGTGGTTGCTACTTCCAGACATAAACTTATATCCAAATCTACTTGAAATCTTGACTGACATCTCTACAAGTTGGAAACCAAGTTCCTCTTCTCCCTTCCACACCAGCTCCCTCTCCCTTTCCGATGTTCAGAAGGACACCTTGATTCTTCTCACCTTTGGTCCCTCACAGCTTCCGTTAATGCTACCTTCAAAGGACACTTGGAATCCAATCATTTCCCACCAAGCTACCACCCCGATCCCAGACCCCGTCCCCTCCGGGGTCATCCCGGTGGCTGTCCTTGGTCTCCCCACTTCCCCATTTACCCTCCTCCTCAGTCTGCTCTCCACATAGCAGCCCCCCAGTGTGAACAGAATCAGCTGTGTGTGCAAGCCTAGGGGCTCACACCACACCTCGGGTACAACAACCCCCCACACACACAGCTTTCCCCCGCGCCCACAGTCAAGGTCCACGTCTTCACTGTGCCCTTAAAAGCCTACACCATCCGAGACCACACAATTTCTCTGACTCGCCACCTTCTCGAACTTCTCCCCCATTCATTCCACTTGAATCACACAACACAAACAGGGTCCCATCGCTTGTTGTTCCTTCCTCCTAAAAGACTCCTTCCCCAGTTTCTGCAAGGCTCAGGCCTCACTTCCCTCAAGTCTTCATGCCAAAGCTACTGCTCAGAATGGCTCCCGGACCTTCTGCAAGTTTCACATCCTCTCTCACCCTCCTCCCTTTCTGTGCCTCGTTTTTCTCCTGTTCCCACTGAACACGTTATCTGACATACATTCATCTACTTCTCGATCCAGTTTCTGCTGTGGCTTCCCTCAGCAGAGTGGATGAGGCAGGACTTCCCACTGTATCCCCAGTGCCTTGAATAGTGACTGGCCCCAAGTGGGGGCTCAAAGCTCCATTGGTTGAATAAATAATAAACAAGTTGTCAGGGCTTCCCTGATGGCTCAACAGGTAAAGAATCTGCCTTGCAAAGCAGGAAATGCCGGAGAGGCGGGTTCGACCCCTGGGTAAGGAACATTCCCTGGAGAAGGGAATGGCAACCCACGTCAGTATTTTTGCCTGGGAAATCCCATGGACAGAGGAGCCTGTGGGCTACGGTTTATGGAGTCCAAAAGAGTCAGACACGACTGAACAGGGCACAACAACAGGTTATCAGCTAAAACAGTTAATACAGCAAACACTCTTCTCTTTTTATCCCCTGGGATCCTGAGCAGACTGAAATTTCAAACACTTATATACACTTTGATGTCATGTCCTTTATTTATACTATAATGTTTACTCAGTTCAGTTCAGTCACTTAGTGGTGTCTGACTTTTTGCAACCCCATGGGCTGCAGCACTCCAGGCCTCCCTGTCCATCACCAACTCCCCGAGTTTACCCAAACTCATGTCCATTGAGTCAGTGATGCCATCCAATCATCTCATCCTCTGTTGTCCCCTTCTTCTCCTGCCTTCAATCTTTCCCAGCATCAGGGTCTTTTCCAGTGAGTCCGTTCTTCGAATCAGGTGGCCAAAGTATTGGAGTTTCAGCTTCAACATCAGTCCTTCCAGTGAATATTCAGGACTGATTTCCTTTAGGATGGACTGGTTGGATCTCCTTGCAGTCCAAGGGACTCTCACGAGTCTTCTCCAACACCACAGTTCAAAAGCATCAATTCTTAGGTGCTCAGCTTTCTTTATGGTCCAATTCTCACATCCATACATGACTACTGGAAAAACCATAGCTGTGACTAGACGGACCTTTGTTGGCAAAGTAATGTCTCTGCCTTTTAAAATGCTGTCTAGGTTGGTCATAGCTTTTTCCTTCCAAGGAGCAAGTATCTTTTAACTTCATGGCTGCAGTCACCATCTGCAGTGATTTTGGAGCCCCCAAAAATAAAGTCCCTCACTGTTTACATTGTTTCCCCATCTATTTGCCATGAAGTGATGAGATCAGATGCCATGTTCTTAGTTTTCTGAATGTTGAGTTTTAAGCGAGCTTTTAAACTCTCCTCTTTCACTTTCATCAGAGGCTCGTTAGTTCCTCTTTGATTTCTGCCATAAGGGTAGTGTCATCTGCATATCTGAGGTTACTGATATTTCTCCCAAGAATCTTGATTCCAGCTTGTGCTTCATTCAGACTGGCATTTCGCATGATGTAGTCTGCATATAACTTAAATAAGCAGGGTGACAATATACAGCCTTGATGTACTCCTTTCCCAATTGGGAACCCGTCTGTTGTTCCACGCCCAGTTCTAACTGTTGCTTCTTGACCTGCATACAGATTTCTCAGGAGGCAGATCAGGTGGTCTGGTATTCCCATCTCTTGAAGAATTTTCCACAGTTTATTGTGATCCACACAGTCAAGGCTTTATTGTAGTCAATAAAGCAGATGTTCTTCTGGAATTCTCTTGCTTTTTCTATGATCCAACAGATGTTGGCAATTTGATCTCTGGTTCCTCTGCCTTTGCTAAAACCAGCTTGAACATCTGAAAGTTCATGGTTCACATACTGTTGAAGCCTGGCTTGGAGAATTTAGAGCATTACTTTGCTACCATGTGAGATGAGTGGAACTGTGTGGTAGTTTGAGCATTCTTTGGCATTGCCTTTCTTTGGAATTGGAATGAAGACTCACCTTTTCCAGTCCTGCGGCCACTGCTGGGTTTTCCAAATTTGCTGGCATATTGAGTGCAGCACTTCCACAGCATCATCTTTTAGGACTTGAAATAACTCAACTGGAATTCCATCACCTCCACTAGCTTTGTTTGTAGTGATGCTTCCTAAGGCCTACTTGACTTCACTTTCCAGGATGTCTGGCTCTAGGTGAATGATCACAATATCATGGTTATCTGGGTCATGGAAGATCTTTTTTGTACAGTTCTTCTGTGTATTCTTGCCACCTCTTCTTCTTAGTATCTTCTACTTCTGTTAGGTCCATACCATTTCTGTCCTTTATTGTGCCCATCTTTGCATGAAATATTCCCTTGGTATCTCTAATTTTCTTGAAGAGATCTCTAGTCTTTCCCATTCTGTTGTTTTCCTCTATTTCTTTGCATTGATCACCGAGGAAGGCTTTCTTATCTCTCCTTGCTATTCTTTGGAACTCTGCAATCAAATGACTATCTCTTTCCTTTTCTCCTTTGCCTTTCACTTCTCTTCTTTTCTCAGCTACTTGTAAGTCCTTGTCAGACAACCATTTTGCCTGTTTGCATTGCTTTTTCTCAGGGATGGTCTTGATCCCTGCCTCCTGTACAATGTCACAAACCTCCATCCATAATTCTTCAGGTACTCTATCTATCAGATCTAATCCCTTGAATCTATTTCTCACTTCCACTGTATAATCATAAGGGATTTGATTTAGGTCATACCTGAATGGTGTAGTGGTTTTCCCTACTTTTTTCAATTGCAGTCTGAATTTGGCAATAAGGAGTTCATGATCTGAACCACAGTCAGCTCCCGGTCTTGTTTTTGCTGACTGTATGGAGCTTCTCCACCTTTGGCTGCAAAGAATATAATCAGTCCGATTTCGGTATTGACCATCTGGTGATGTCCACGTGTAGAGTCTTCTCTTGTGTTGTTGGAAGAGGGTGTTTGCTATGACCAGTGCATTCTCTTGGCAAAATTCTGTTAGCTTTTGCCCTGCTTCATTTTGTACTCCAAGGCCAAATTTGCAAGTTACTCCAGGTATCTCTTGACTTCCTACTTTTGCATTCCAGTCCCCTATGATGAAAAGGGCATCTTTTTGGGGTGTTAATTCTAGAAGGTCCTATATGTCTTCATAGAACTGTTAAACTTCAGCTTCTTCAGCATTACTGGTCAGGGTATAGACTTGGATTACCATAATATTGAATGGTTTGCTTTGGAAAGGAATAGAGATAATTCTGTCCTGTTTGAGATTGCACCCAAGTACTGTATTTCAGACTCTTCTGTTGACTATGAGGGCTACTCCATTTCTTCTAAGGGATTCCTGCCCACAGTAGTAGATATAATGGTCATCTGAGTTACATTCACCCATTCCAGTCCATTTTAGTTCACTGATTCCTAAAATGTCAATGTTCACTCTTGCCATCTCCTGTTTGACCACTTCCAATTTACCTTGATTCATGGACCTAACATTCCAGGTTCCTATGCAATATTGCTCTTTACAGCATTGGACTTTACCTCCATCACCAGTCACATCCACAACTGGGTGTTGTTTTTGCTTTGGCTCCGTCTCTTCATTCTTTCTGGAGTTATTTCTCCACTGATCTCCAGTAGCATATTGGGCACCTTCTGACCTGGGGCGTTCATCTTTCAGTGTCCTATCATTTTGGCTTTTCATACTGTTCATGGGGTTCTCAAGGCAAGAATACTTAAGTGGTTTGCCAGTCCCTTCTCCAGTGGACCATGTTTTGTCAGAACTCTCCACCATGACCCGTCCGTCTTGGGTGGCCCTACACGGCATGGCTCATAGTTTCATTGAATTAAACAAAGCTGTGGTCCATGTGATCAGTTTCTAGAATTGCCATAACAAGGTACCCACAAACTTCACTGCTTAAACAACAGGAATCAGTTGTCTCTCTCACATTGTTCTGGAGGTAAGAAGTCAGCAAAACTGGTTCTTTCTGTGTGCTGGGGGTAGGGGGGAAGACTCTGTTCTAGACCTCTCTCTTCAACTTGTAGATGGTCATCTTCTCTTTGCATCTCTTCAGATGACAAACTTTTGTGCATGTCTCCAAATTTCCCCTTTCCATTAAGTCACCTTTATTCCCCTTTCATCTGATATTCCTTGTCCTGGGTTGCGTTCTCCAGAAGCAGCTGCTAAGATGGTATTAAGAGTTTGATATGTGTCTTAGAGAGTAATACCTTCCAGAATGTTTTTTTCTGCTCGTCATCCTCTGAGATTTGAAGGCAGCCTGGGCAGAGATGCCAGGTCAGGAGAGCCAAGGTTACCCCTGCTAGAGTCTTCCACTTTCTGCTTCTAGTTAGATGTTCACTGCTGCTGTTGCTGCTGCTAAGTCACTTCAGTCGTGTCCGACTCTGTGCGACCCCGTAGAAAACTAGGGCTAAATGATTTCTCCAATGTTATTAACATGGTCATCCATGAATACAAAATATATCTCATTTAACTCTTCATTTGTAGTTTTCACAGCTTGCGATACAAAGCAGCGGCCCTAGGATGGATTCAGAGAAGCTTTGGCTCATCCCAGAAGGCTTCATGGGAAATACACTGCCAGACTGTTAGGTAATCTCAGCTTGGGGAGAAGAGGGACTGTGTCCAACTTTCTCATAATTGTATTCCCAGCACCTAAATATGCTTTGCATGAATGAACTGGTTAATTGATACATTCTTAGGCAGCTGATTGTGCTCTGTGTCCCAGACTGAGGGTGAGGGTGAGATGGGTCACACGGCCCCCTGGGTGAGCTGGCATATTCTCTGGAAGAGGAGAACATCGGGGTTTTAATACAGTGTGTACATGTTATGCTAGGTGTATATGTAATACATGTGTATGTGCATAAATGTCAGTGTATATGTTTCGTGTATATATGTAAATGTATATTACTATGTGTATGAGTACATGTTATCTGTATATGCTATGTGATTTTGGAGCCCCCCAAAATAAAGTCTGACACTGTTTCCACTGTTTCCCCATCTATTTCCCATGAAGTGATGGGACCAGGTGCCATGATCTTCGTTTTCTGAATGCTGAGCTTTAAGCCAACTTTTTCACTCTCCTCTTTCACTTTCATCAAGAGGCTTTTTAGTTCCTCTTCACTTTCTGCCATAAGGGTGGTGTCATCTGCATATCTGAGGTTATTGATATTTCTCCTGGCAAC